>CM021103.1:607686943-607773864 GCA_007115665.2 Sequoiadendron giganteum
ATGGAGGAAAGGAATGTGTAGGTGGATGTTGCCCCCAATCATGGAAGTAGACTAGATGGGGGATTTACACATGATGCCTATTTTCTAGGTTTTCATCATGGTACTTATCCAAGACACTTATTTGCGAAGTTTTCACCATTGGATAAATTATTTTCTCTTTACTATTTTTTGTTTTTCTTTATTTTTTCACTTTTTTTTTTTTTTTGAGTTTTTGGATTTTTGGGACTTTTTAGACAGAAATACAAATGGAGATGGATGAGGATATGGATTCAGAAGACATATGATAAAATAGATGGATGAAGGACTCAAGCATCAAGTTCAATATGTGGTAATAAGATCCCATGTATAAAGTGACCATTAGATGTTGGTACAACCTTATTAGAATGGAAAAATTATGCAAGAGGATGGATTAAAGGGATTTGATGGGGGAGATATGAGGGATAGTGGATGGGGTGTTGGAAAGTGTATGGATGGAAGGTGTTCAGGACCAACAGTGGCACATGTGGTGGATGGGAAATGATAGGAGGATTGATGGATGGAGAATGTGGAGATAATGAAGGTGTTGGGATAGGGAATTTTGGGACATATGGACCTAAAAAAGATTTAGGAGATGGAGGATGCAAATGATTATATTTGGGATTAGAAACTTTGGATGGCATTAGGGATTTCTCATTTGAAGACATGGCCTCTTTTTTCTTGGGAATCCACATGGTTTTGATTTTTTCTTTAGTGGGCCTTTGTGGCCATTTGGATTGATTTGGATTTTGGATTTGATTTTTCTTTTTATCAACAAGTCCTTTGAAGGGGACATGAGGAGCTTTAGATTCATGTGGATGTTTGGATTTATGCATTTTTACTTTGGCATCCAAAGTGCTTGTAGTAGCAATGGGATGGGTAGGAGGCGATGGATGATGTGGAGAAGACATGGATGGAGTAATAGAGGTAGGCTTTTGATGATGGTGTGTGGATGGAGGATGCAAAATAGCATGCATGGAGGGGTGCCTTTGTTGATCCTAATTAGGAGTTATGAATTTTGGATTTTTATGTTGTACACTAGGGATAAGATTTGGATGAATGAAAGGATGAATAGGATAAGATGGAGGGGGTGATTTTTGGATATAAGGGCCCAAAATGGTCTTTATATATGAAGGATGTGTGGGGTTTGGTGGAGGAACATAAGGACCCAAAATGGATTTAGAGGATGAAGGTTGAAGATGGACGGTTATTTTGAGGGAATATGATGGAGGAGGGGGATGGTGACAAATGATTTGGTGGATTGGTGAGAAGTACCTATTGCGCCTTTAGAAGAGGATCATTTAGGATGTACGAAGGTTGTACCAACATTTTTGGATTGTAATTCAGGGGAGATATAACCAAGACCTTGTGTTCCTGGATGGTCTCTAAAGTACCTTGCTCATGAAGGCCTAAACATTTTCCTTGATAGTTCATGTTCTTGAGCATGTGATCTATGGTAGGATGCTTATTCTTTAGGAAGCATGATGTGAGTGCATTATTAGGTGAAGGAGGATGGGTGGTGCATATCCTTTGTTTTTCTTTTGCAAGGAGACCGCCATGGATGAGTGTAATCTTACCGAAGTGATATAAAAGTGGTGTTGGGATGACAAGGCTAGGTGGCGATGGAGGATCATGTGATGGAGATGAGGGGATAACATCTTGATTATGAGGAATGAGTGGGAAGGGATCGAGAGAGGGATTAGGTGGTATGATAAGATCTAGAACTGGTGAAGTAGGTGATAAGGGCTCCTGAGATGGAGTGATTGGATCTTTAGTGCAAAGGGGATCATGGGATGGAGTGGACGAACTAGTGTGATTTTGAGACAAAGTAGATAGGATGATGGTATCAGGATTTGGTGGAGGAGAGGGATCATGAGATGGAATGGATGGAAGGCTATGTTCTTGGGATGGAGTGGATGAACTAGTGTGATCTTGAGATAGAATAGATAGGATGATGGGATCAGGATTTGGTGGAGGAGAGGGATCATGAGATGGAATGGATGGAAGGCTATGTTCTTGGGATGGATTAGATGAGATGGTGGGATCTGTATTTGGAGGAGGGGATATGATTTTATGCTTTGTATCAAGCCCTTGGCATGACTCAATGTGTGTGGGAGGCACAATGAGAGGACTGTTTGAGGGATTCCTTAGGTGGGGAAGATAGGGGGATAGGGGATTAATGAAGGTTATGAGATTGAAATTTGGTAATATTAGGACTAGGAGGAGTGGATTGGATGTCTCTAAGGGATTGGGTGGATCTAGCAGTAGAAGATGGGGATTCAGTGGATTTGATGGTGTTAGGAAAGGTAATGGTAGTGATGGGTGTGGGATAGAGGAGGGCCTCATCACTAGTGACTGTACATGATAGAGTGGGAGGGCCTCGTGTCTTGTCTGTCATGAGTCATTGGGCGACATTTGGAAGGGATGTAGGATTAGGTGGGGTGGTGAGAATGAATGGAGGACTAGGATTAGGGATTGGTGGATTAGGATTAGACGTGTGGATGGGATTGGATGGAGGACTAGGAGGAGATGGAGGATTAGGGTTAGGGATTGGAGGATTAGATGAGTGGATGGGTGGATTAGGATTAGGATTAGGATTAGGATTAGAGGAATGAATGGGACTAGATGGAGGACTAGGAGTGGTTGGAGGAGTAGTTGGGGTTATGATTAGATGAAGGATTAAGATATAATGCGATGAAAGGGGGAGTGATATAGGAGGATGGGAAGATTGGGATGGTGGGTAATAGTAGGAAGATGCAGATGATGAATTAGGATGTGGAGATGTGAATGATGGATTAGGATGGGAAGATTGGGATGATGGATAATAGTGGGAAGATGTGGATGATGGATTAGGATGGGGAGATGTGGGTGGCAGATTCTCGTAGGAGGACATGGATGGAGGATTAGGATAGCAATATGTGGAATTGATGTAAGGATATTGGGATGGGGGATTGTGATAGGAAGGTGTGGATGTTGGATTAGAATAGGAAGATTGAGGTGGTGGACCACGATAAGAAGACATGTATGGTTAGTTTGCATAGAAGGATAGGGATGATGGATTAGGATAAGAAGATTGAGATGGTGGATTAGGATAAGAGGAATATTGGGATGGGGGATTATGATAGGAAGGTGTGGGTGTTGGATTAGGATGTGAAGATTGGGATGTGGGATTAAGGTAGAGGTATTGGGATTGTTGACGATGGTAAGGATAGGAGTATGGGGATGGTGGATTACTATAGGAGGATGTGGATGTTGGATATGATAGAGGTGGAGAGGGAGGACATGATGAATATGAAGATGGTGAGGATGTTGGATATCCCTTATCAAGGGTAGCATAAGGAATGTCAGTATATGCAGATGAAGTCATGATGGGATAGTTCAGAGGAGTAGTTGGATTTTGGGAGGTGATTGGAGAGATCTTGCTAGCAATGATAGTGTCAAGGGGATCTATATAACACTCTTCATGATCAACAAGATTTTCGTTATCGCCATCAATGTAGTTAGGATTACCCTTTGACTACTATTATTGGTCGCATGAGAGGGGGATAAGGATTCATGATGGATACAAATTAGCAGGAAATAATAGATGATGGATAGAGAAATAGGATGGATTGGAAGCTCAGATGGGGATTGGATGAAAGCTTAGATTGGGATTGGATTGGATGATATGATAGGATTGATTCTAAACCAAGCTCAAAGATTACCTTGGGTGACCTAGGGTGTTGATTGATCGAATTAAAGGATAAATGAATAATTGTGGTACCAAATCCACCTTGGGATTGAAAATAGATTGATTGAGCTGACGACAATGATTGATTGACTTAGGATGGATGACAATCCTAAGAAGATGTTGATGATAATGAGAAGATTCAGACACCTAGGTCGATTTGGGTAATAACTTTGAACGAAGTTCTGAGGATTTGGATTGATAAAGTGATGATGGATGATGCTCTAAGAGTACCTATATGGTGCAGGTAATGATTGAATGAACTATGGAAAATGCAAGTGGCCTAAAGGATGAATTACTAGCGAACAAATGAACTATGAAATGTGTGCATGCATTTTTCGTACCTAAGAATTCAAATCTAACTATGAATGCAATATGAAAACACAAGGCCACCTCAATGATTGGGCTACATTTAACACAAATAAAGGAAATAACACAAAACAATGAAATATACCCCTTTTCTGCGTTGTCCTTTGGTTGGCCCTTAATGTAGCTGGATGTGTGTGCTCCTTAGATGGCAATGGGATGAGAATGGATACAAAGTGAGTATGTGATGAAATGAGTAATATGAATGCAATGTAAAATGAGCTAATGCAAGTTCTAAAATGGCTTGAAAATGGTATGGCAATTCAAGAGGATAAGGGTGCTAAAATGGTTAAGGTCTCTAGCCCCTTTAATGAAGGAAGAAGGGGGGTATTTATAGAGGAAATTGAATTCTCTAGAGAATTAAATGGTCAGGATTGAGCCACCATGGCCAAGATGGAGGGTTGTGGTGAGTTGAGAACTCACAAGCCCTCACATTTTGACATGTGGAGGGTGAGTTGTCCAAGGGGTAGGGTGAGATGGATAAGGTACAAATGATGTGGAGGAAGGACAAGTACTTTGCAAGTACCTTGGGGGATGAGAGGATTTCCTCAAAAAGGAACCTCTTGTCCCCAAATGAAGGTGAAAGTGACATGAGGAATTTTAGTATTTCTCAAAAAATCCTCATGGAGAAGAGAGAATTGGTTGGAGAAATAAATGTGAATATTTAATTCACATGATTGGAGGGGATAAGGTGGTTGGGATAACAAATATGAATTTTAAACTCATATGATAAGCACCTTATGGATAAGAGGAGGTTCTCATGGAGGAGGCTGAAAAGTGCCTTGTGGATAAAACAAGGCCCTTATAATGGAAGGTTCTTGGTTTCCATGTGACTTGATGTGACCTTTCAATGATCACATGGGGAAGAGGAGATTAAGGTAAGGTATTTAATCATTAACTAAATACCTTGGGGATTAAAGAGAGATTAAGGGTATTAATTATATAATAGTAATATTACCTAATTAATACGAATAAGAGGATGTTTAGATGAAAAAGGGATAAATTTGGACAAATATAAGTGTCCAAATTTGGATGTCTATAGTTTCAATCAAAACAAAAATCCAAAAAATGGAGAATCTAAACCACAATCATATCAAAAATCATCCAATTGATGAAGATTCACACCATTAGGACAAACGCTTGAATCAACAATAAGAGAAATTATTAAAAATAGACTTATCACCTCACGTGAAGCAAGATTTTGGGATCCAAAAGTAAAACCACCTTGGTGGAATGACACAGACTATTGTAACTTTCATAATAACAAGGGACACAAGAAAAATGATTGCATGGAGTTAAAACATCTAGTCCAAGATCTGATTGATAATAAAAAGGTATACGTAGAGGGACATCAAACCAAAAATGATCATACTACCTTTAAAGATCCTTTACCAAATTACAAAAAGGGAGAGTCTTCTTCTACAAACGGTAAAGGTAAAAGTGTTAACTACATTTATGATGGCATAATATTTTGTATTTCTGAAGTTGAGAGTGGTACTATTACTAGAAGTCAAATGGGTAACAAGGAAACCAAGGAAATTAAACCATTAGATCTGACCCCAAACACAAACACATTCGACAATCAAATAAATGTGTTAGAAATCAGGGAAAGACAAGACTACCAACCGGTTAATGTAATGACAAGGGGGAATTCCAAGGTAATATTGAAAGGATTTGCATCTAAAAACACCACTCCCCCACCCAGTCAATACAATATTGTTCATCAACTATAGAAAATACCAGCAAAAATATCAACTCCTTAAACTCTCACCATCCCATAAGGAAGTTTTAGAACAAGCTCTTGTGGTCACCATTTGATCATGCCTCATTTTCTATCATTCTTTGAACAAGATGACGTATCACTTAATCATCCACACAATACTGCACTTCACATTGAATTCTTAATCCAAAAACACCGTGTTAAACATGTCTTAATAGATGGTGGAGTTGGTTTAAACATTTGAACTTTGAAATTGGTCCGTGCACTAGGTTATTTTGATAATGCTATTGATTCTCGAAGGAAAATAAAAATAAAATCCTATGACGAAGAAGAGAGATCTTCCAAGGGATTGATCGTGTTGCCTATTCAAGTAGGACCAATGGTGAAGAATATAGATTTCCAAGTGCTAGAAAAAAGAGATAACATACAATATACTCTTGGGATGTCCATGGATACATGAAATGCAAGAAGTGCCTTCAACTTATCATCGGTGTTTAAAATTCCCAGTCAAAGGACAAGAGGTGACTATATTAGCTGACTACAACAATCCCCAACATTGTAACACACTTAAAACATCTCAAGACACTTTTGTGCCCTATAATAATGAAGCAAATATTTTTGGTTCATGTAGTGGTGAAAAACAACCAACCATTATATCTAAATGGGTTGAGAAAAAGGGTTAATCAAAAGAAACAAGTGTTGTTGATTCTACTCTGACAGATAATAAGGGTCCTCTAAATTCTCTATCACAACAATTTCAAGAAAATATTGAGTTAACCGACAAAGGCATGGGGCAATATTTCATTGGGAAATCACTATGTCTTTCACAGTTGCTACCATCCCCAAGGTCATATGGAAAACCAACATCAATAACACAAAAAGCATCACAAACTACCTCAGATCTAGATTAAAGATTTGTAAAATTTGGTACTCTAGAAGATGAATCAGAAGACAAGGCCATCCTCAGTTGGCTATACAAAGATGAAGAAGCCTCAACATTAGCAAACATCAACATTAAGATGAATCAATATGGGAAAGGAAAAGCTATCCTAGAGAAAATGGGTTATGAGGGATAGAGACCTATTGGAAAGAGAAAGGAAGGCATCATAAAACCCATTCAACCTCTCACACTTCAATCAAAGGACAAAACAAGACTAGGTTATACAAGGGAATCACAAGAAGAAATGGCTTAGAAAGTTGTGGAGATAATCCTTTAAATGAGAGATAGTTCTAAAACAGATTCCAATGAGTATGAATGGGATCTTTATTCTGATATATCATACACAAACATCCAAATTGATGTCATAAAGGAGTATGCACCCACATACGAGGAGAGACATGTTGTGTAGTTTTTGCACACACGCCCCACTGAAAGTAGGGACCCTCTTTGCTTGGTCTTTTTGGGTATTATTTTGGGGTCTTTGGTCCCGTGTTTGTGAGATTTGGTCACCTTAGAATTTTCCTCAATGCTTATCTTGCTTATACAAAACACCCCTACTGAAGAAACACTTTGAAAATCATGAGTTCTGGGTAAATTCGGGTTTTTCTCTGGTTTCGGGAATTTCCTCTTTGGAAGAAATTCCCTAGTTGGCCAAAAAACTTGATGAAGGTTGTTTTTACGTTGTCTTCAGAAATTTTGACTCCTCGGGGAATTCCATATTCCCCAAAATTTTCTAAAATTCCTCCATCACCTCGTATTCTTAGATTCTTCTAGATTGTCATGTCATTGCATTTATGTTTCGCGTACGGGCTATGCGGATGGTCTTTAATGAAGTCTAGGGTGGTTTTTATGCTATGAGTCGATCTCTTTTTCCTTGATTGAATTTGGAAGAGCTTGATCTTGAGTGCCTAGCTTGGTTGGTGTTTGGACCTGTGAATTTTTGAGCTTGGTGGTGACTTTCTCAGCATCATTGTTGTTGTTGCTTGCTTGTGCATCAAGGCCTACTACTAATCGTTGTTACTACCTAGTTCACTTCACCAATGGTATGTATTCGTTGCTTTTCTTTTGGCTCATGAATGTGAATGATTCTTTGAGTGTATTGGGTATGCTTTGAGTCTAGATTTCAAAGTGATGGTGGTCTTTGAGTAAGTTACAACTTTTCCCTTTGTTTTTCGACGTCCCCTTTGAAATCGATGTCTCCATCCTTGCTCGTTTTATGATTTGATTGTGCCATGATTGACTAGTTTTGATTACCTCCCCTTGAATTTGGTCTTGCGTATGATTGTTTGTTGCCTAGAGTGTCGATTTTAGATTCCATTATATTCGATGGAGCTGATGATTTTGAGAGAATCTGAGTGTTTAGTTTCCATTCACATGTAGTAGTTTATTTTCCCTGAAGATTCTAAAGTATCTGCCATGGTTTAGTAGGGTAGGAAAGTGAACTGAACCTATAATGGCATGTTCATCATGAAACCTTAGGGATCGATATTGAATTCATTACAAATGCTATTAGATCACCCTAGAGGAGTTAGAAAGTTAGATTTATCGATGAAGGACCTAAATTGAACAAGTTCGAGCTTGATTTCCCCAAATTTGTGATCATTCGATCAATTTGGGCGAATTGAAAAAGTCAAAGGTTTTGGGATTTTGGTCATGCCAGGGATTTCCTCAGATTTCCTTCAATCCATCATTTTCCTGAAATATGTGTAAAACATGAAAATTAGGTTGTCTTCGTCAAAATCCGTTGCCCTGGGAAATCACCAAACTTCCATTGCTCCTTCATTTTCTTGAAATGCACCATTTTTGTTAGTTTCATGGATTTTTGTCCCCGACAGAATTCCCTGAAGATCTGTTGGTAATAAAGAACAAGGGGAATGCATGAGTTAATTGGTAATGATTTTGCATTACATGATTAATTTAGATAATTTAAGGATGTGTGCAAAGGCTTCCTGAGTTGTGGATGATGGTTGAGTAGCTTTTGGATGCTTATTGAGCTTCCCTCATCAAATTCTGCTTGGCTCAAAATTCCCCAAAATTCCCTTCTGGCCTAAATTCTGTGAAGGGGTGAAAATCCTGAACTTTGAAGAAGGGGGTGCTTTAATGATCTTTTCTGGAATTTTGATGGCAGTTTTGATTTCTTTTATGATGAACATATTATTTGTAATGGACTAACTTGGATTCTCATGCTATAATGAATATTTATTGTGGTTCTTTTGAATGCACATTAAATCAAGTAAGGCAGTTGCTGGTAAGACCAAGAGTAAATAGGTAGATTCTGGTGCGAAGGGGTCTTCCATCTTAGAGGCAAAAAGGATCAAGTTGGATATCAGGAGCAAGGTTCTGAAAACTAAGATGGCCTCCACTTGGTTAGAAATCACTGATACCAATGTGGAAAAGTGGGAGTATGAAGACTTTAAGGCAAGAATGGCAGTGCTGGATCCTCAGTTATTGGCTAGGAGATTGGTGGAATCAAGATTGGCTCATGTAGTTGGGTTTCCTCCCATATTACAATGTTATGAATTGGTTTTAGAGCATGTTAGACATTATGATAGAGGCACACAAAGGGTGATTGGTCCACAAGGTCGAGTATTGGCTAAATTTTCTCTTCTTTCAGTGGCACAAACCTTTGACATGCCTGAAAGATCCCATGTGGTAGGCCTAGATCTAGATGTGGCTAGGAAATAATATGAGGAGGATACCATCAAGGAATTATAGATCAGTAACTCTTGGATGGAGAAGCCTAAGACCCACATTTATAAGCTACCAAAACAACTATTCAGGGCAAAGTTTAAGGTAGAGTACTATGATGCAATCACACTCCTTAGCAGAGTGGTGGGCTTGAAGAGTGTAGGGGTGTTTGAGAGATGGATGTTTTATGTTCTAGTAAGGATGGAGTAGAGAACTGATTATCACTAGTCAGGCATCATTAGTGCCATGATACATGAGAAACTATGTAATGTGTTGCAGACAAGGAGCTTAACCATGACCTCTTACTTGGTATATGCACTTGCAAGATTCCACCCCTACAAAGGACTAAGTACAAGAGGGGTCTTTGGATAGTATGTAATTTATGAAGTTTTTCCACAGTTGCACTTGGGCAGTTCAAACTATAGAAGAGTGAATGATGCATTCACTATGTACATCACTAGACTGCTCCAAGGCGCAACGCATGTCAGAATCTCAGATGTTGCAAAGGAGTTAATAAAGAGATTTGGGGCCCGGTTCATATAGTTCCCCACTTTCTCCTACATTAGGATAGATGGCTACCAAAGGGCTCCTTATAGGCTACCTAGGTATCCAAAAGATTACCTCATACTCATAGAGGTCACTAGGCAGATATGTGACTTTGATGCCATTGTAAAGAAAGAAAAATGTAGGATTAGATTTGGTAATGAATTCCCTCTCAGGGTAGGTGGTCATGAAGCATGTCCTTCCATCATTTTAGCCCATTCTCCTAAGGAAGAAATGAGTGCTTTGGGCTTGTCATTCCATTATAAAAGGTCTAGATTTGACCTAACCGATGAAGCACAAAAGAGGGCTAGTAGAGAGTTTAGCCACAAGGATGATATTGAAGATTACTAGCCCAACTGCAAAGATGAGCTTGAGGTCAAGAATAAGTTCTCAAGGCTACCAGTTCACTTGGTTAGATTGTATAATGTCAAGGCTATCCTTGATCAAGTTGATGATGATGGGGATGTAATTCAACACCATGACTATGAGCCATCAAGGACAAATTAGTGGGAGATATTGACTGGTTAGAAGAAGAAAAAATAGAGCTGGAACAAATCACAACTCGTGTCCTCAAATACACTATATTGTGGATCAAACACAAAATTTGGGAGCTTGACAGTAAGGGCATGCAATACACCTATGACCTGATGGGAGATTTGGAATCTGACTCTACCTCTGAGGAAGCCAAACAAGATTCCAAAGGAAAGGATAAGGTAGATTCTCCCTTCAAGATAAATATTAAGGGTACCCAAGCAGAGACGAAAGAGGAGGAAGCCAATTGCAAATAAGAGGATGAATGTCCCCAAGAAGGCTAAGTATATTGTAGCGGAGGAAGTAGATGAGGAAGGTGAGAAGGACAGTGCCCCTGTGCCTAATAGGAGAAGATTGATTAAAACTTCAAAGAAGAAGAATGAGCCTTCTCAGGATGAAGAAGATACATGCCCTCAGGTGGTAGAGGTGGAGAGCTCTGGTGAAAAGACACAAGTTTATACAAGAAGATCAAGGACTCCTTCTCCTAAGGGCAATGTATTGAAAGATGTTGTTACTATAAATGCTCCTATGATGGAAAAATAGAAGGATGCCTCTCCTCTTCATGAGTCACAAGATGTGCAACATGAGCCCAGGGATGTGAAAGATTTTGTAGTCCTCCTTGGTGTCTTATGATAACTCACCAGTTAGGAATGAAGAGAAAATACCTACAGAAAAAGAAAAGGCACATGAGAGGACTCCTTCTCCCATTCAAGTTATGATAGAAACGTTAGATCGGGAAGAGAGTTAGAAATAGGGGAATGAAGAAGAAAACAAAGGAGAATAGGTCCCTCCAGAGCATAATATAGATGTTTAACCCTCTATGGATCAGGTAAAAAAGGATAAACAAAGTGAGCAATAACTCGATACTTCTACCCTGGGTTGGCTTAATGAAAGGTTGAGAAGTAAGCAAGTGATTATGGATGACACTCCTTGAAACTGGGATGAGTTACTAGCCAACATAGGTAAAGGAAAGACAAAGAAGAAGGCAAGGGTTATTTCTAAGATCACCAGGGATGAAGCAAACAACAGAGTGATCCACATTTCCACCCTTGTAGCTGACAAGGACAAAAGTGAGATTTCCCTCAAGATTACACTGTTCAAACTTTAAACTTGGGACCCACTAGTAAGGATCAAGAAAAGCAAGAATTCCAGGAGTCTTCACATGCTATTTTGAGAAGGTTAGATAAGGAGACTACAAAGAAGGAGAGGTTGCAAAAAAAATTGGATGATGTATGCAGGTATGTGCCGATTAGGTAAAAATAACCTCATCATAATAATACCAAAAAAGCCTATTCATATGTGTTCAGTCCTCAGTCTCTGCTAATTAATTAAACTTTAGGAGAAATAATTGTTTATCTTTAAGGAAAATTATACAAACTTTATTTCTTATGATTAGTTGAAGTAATCTACCAATATGGATTTAATGGGTTGTTTTGAGTGTTTTTGTAGAGCAATAATCATACATCATGCAATAGTTGCAAAAAATTTAACCAACACGTGCCTTAGTAAAGATTGAAGATAGACGCTGGGAACCTACTCTTAAACATTAGGATGGTGAACCGAGGATGTAGTTGTTGTTAGTTTAATTTCTGTTATGTTTTTTAGTCAAAGACTTCATGGCTCATCTCGAGCCTTTTTAATGTTTATGTAATGGGTTTTAAAGACATGAAAGTTAGTTGTAAATTGTTATAGACTTTTTCAATGGCTATCCACACCATTTGAAATATAGGATTTAGTTAAATTTTTTCTATAAAAAATGTAATTTTTAGAAGTAGAAGAGGACGCTCAATAGTAATGTTATGTTGTTAACATGATCTCTGAATACTTATGAATAAAGAGACTACCTTCTATCAATTTTTGAGTTGTTGAGCTATGGATGATAATTGTCTTTAATGGAAGAACTTTAGAACCAATAGTGTATGTGACTTGAGAACAAATGTGATAACCCATGAGTTGGCCACTCGAGGGAGGATAGCTTAAATAGATAAGTACTTTCTTTTATGGAATTTTTGCTACATATATAATCATTCAGTAGGAAATCATTAAGTCTGTTGGTTGTTGTGTTTGAATTTCCAGAGCACTCTTTGTCTTCCATTATCATGAATTACTTGTTGCAATTGTTAGAATCTTTTACTATTCAAGAGGATGTTTCATGGTTTGTTTACTCATTTTTCCACTTTTGTAGTTTAGCAGCTATTTAGTTTACTTGTTTCCATGCTTTCTAGCTTAGTTGTCATGCTTTCTAAATTAGTTATCTTATGCTTTCTAGTTTAATATTTCCAGTTTTCTTAGAATAAATTATTTTCTAGTTGAGTAGTCAGTCGACCTTAAACTAAAATTAATTTCAGTTATCTTTAAGAAATCAGAAAATATAAAAAGAGTTATCTAAGTTGGCTTCTATTAAAAACTGCCTTAGACACTGCCCGATTGACTTATTGACATTTTATATTCTAAAGTAATGGGACCTAATGACAGCCTATCAATTTTTGGATTCATTCTCAAGTCACATATACTACCGAATATGAAGTTCTTCCATTAAAGATAATTATCATCCATAACTCAACAACTCAAAAATTGATAGAAAGGTAGTTTCTTTATTCATAAGTATTCAAAGATCATGTTAACAAGATAACATTACTATTGAGCGTCCCCTTCTAAAAGAATCATTTCATAGGGCTTATAAAGGGAAGCAGGATGCATGTCAGCTAGTTGAATGTTTGTTATCTTGCTCCACAGTTGTAACCCTGACCTTTATTCCATTCTTCATATCTAGCACTAATTTCATACTCATCTCTTGCTATTGAATCAAAATTTATAGGGTCATGGATGAACCCTCTATGAAAAAAAACACCTTCTTTCCATTCGTTGAAAACTCTATCATTCTGATCTATTGAAATATGGAAAGCAGGGGGTGGACTGAGCAACAAAGGAGGTCTATACCTCATCCCTATCCATTTTGTCTTGAGGTCTCTTAGGATCTTAGCTAAAGCATTTGCCCTTCTAAAAGACCATCTGATATTAAGAGTAGATATGACCTCTATTTTCTTTAGATGAGCTGGTAATGGAGTAAATCTTTCTTCACAAGCATGCCAAACTTTTCCAATTAATTTTTGTCCATGTTCCATGAAATGGTTGTAGTAGATTCAAAGACTATCATCATATCTTTATTTCATTTTCTCATTTACTGGAACAGATAAAAAGGTGTCCTTCAAATCTGTAGGCCTACCATTAGGTGATCTCATTTGAAGGCCCATAGTTCTTTCTTCTTGAGCATATTCTCTTCTTCACTCCTGCCACTGAACCTGATTTCACATAGTGGATAGTAGAGCTCTCAATTGTACTTCACCAAAAAATAGATTAATGAAGAAATCAGTATGATTTTCTAATAAAAGATCATGAACAAAGAATTCACAAAGCAAATCTTTATCTTTAGGAGTTGATTCCACAAACATTTTAACAAATTCCTTATCATTAGGCTCATATGGCTGATCATTATAAATTATGAATAGTTTCCACGTTATCCATTGTTCATTTAGAAACATTGAATATAATCTTGATGGCCTTCTACAGGATAAAAAACATTCAACTAGTTGACATGCATCCTGCTTTCCTTTATAAGCCCTATGAAATGATTCTTTTAGAAGTACCAACTCCTTTTTCAATCTATAGTTCTCAATCTTAACATTTCTTAAGAAATAACACCTTTCCATCCATTTCATAAGTAATGGGGGAATTCAAACCTGGAACCATTCAGTTACAATTGGCTCAGTTTTGATTTCCTTTAATTCCATTTTTGGTTTAGTAGTGCTTTCCTGTAAGTCTTGTTCTAACTCTACAATTTTGCTAAGATAAGCATTTAATTCTTATTTTTGTGTTTTATTTTCTTCCCCAAAAGTTGAGAACATAAGCATAAAATTCTTTTTTAAGATTTCAATTTCTTTATTTTTTTTCAGAAATATCAGCATTATAAGTCCTATTTCCTTGAGTCAACTTTTGAATTTGTTCCTTCAATTCATGAATCAATGTATCTTTTTCTTGTACCTGCAGTTTCAAACCTTGAATTTCCTGATCTCTTTTACTTATCACAACAACATGTATTGTTAGCTCTTCTTCTTGCAATTCAATTTGTTCTTTGTTTTTGTACAATTGTTTCCTCAAATCATCAATTTCTACTCTAAGTTTCTCCATCTCTGCATTAGTATTTTCAATTTCAACAGTCTCTACAATTCTATCTACAATGGGAGATAAGTGACTTAAAATATTATCTTCCCCATCCTATTCTTTTTCATGAATTTCCTCAGTGAGGGTTTCTTCTACATATCTTGAGTGGGAAGGAATTTCCTCAACAAAATTTTCTTTCTTTAGAGGCATTTCCACATTATTGATAGGATCAAAAGTCTCAATGGGTTTTGTCGGTCATTTGGGCTTCTTCTTCTTTGCACTACCCTCCATACTATGTACTAGGGTTTCTACAAATTCAGAGGCTAAACGTTTGCTTCTCCTCAGAGGAGGAATATTCTGGAAGGTGACAGGCATTTTTCTTTTTCTTTTCCTCACAAGAATGCTCATTCCTGGATAGATGAGTTCGACATCCTATGGCTGATCAGGGGTTTTAAATTCTTCATTCAATGATTCTGATATTTCTTCACCAGGGGTTGTGGGAATTGGAGCTTCCGGAGCTTGAGAGCCTTCAAGGGAAATTGCTTTGGATGGTGAAGCAACTTGTTTAGACGTTTCCCCTGGTTTTGATTTCCTTTTAGCTGAGGATTTTTTAATTTTCCATAAAACATCTCCCACTTACTCTTAGATTTCTTATGAAAATGATATTTGCAAATTAATTGTATTAACTTGTGATGTTTAAGTGGCCTTGACTCCGTCTTATATCTTTTTATAGAAGAATTTATAGAATCACATAAAAATTATGGCAAATTAACCCTAAGAGCAGGGTTTTCCTTTCCATGGCACAAATGGATTAGCATGCAAAATGCAGGTCCTACCACTACAGTGAGTTGTCCTTCACACGTGAAATATTTTATAATCCAAGCCACCACGGTTCCCCAAGGCTCTAGTATAGAGGTTCTTTGAAATCCCTTATTTTGACCTCTAGTACTAATGACTATCATAGGGTGAGGGTCTCCCTCTCTAACAAATAATTAAGAAATTTTTGATTTGTGATTTGAGAGGTTTCTTTCAATTTAATGCCCGAATTATCTAACTCTCATAGATGAGATATAATCTTTGAACTCACCTTAAAGTGCTTCCCATGAAGTATCACCTAACCATTTGAGTAGTTCTTTGCAAATGCGTTCACCAAATTTTCATTATATCCCTCGAACTTCCTGATGAAGTCTAACCAACCTGCCTCCTCAAATAGACCAAAAATATTACTTAACCCCAATTAATTTTCTGCAGAAGCTGGCTCTAACTTCTTTTTGCCAGCCCCCATTTTTCTTATTTTTCACCCTGTTGAAGAATTCAACAACGCAAGAAACTTGTACACAACTATTTTTGAAAATATAAGCTTATTGAGATTATTTATTTTTCTTGCTCGGAGCTTACTGTGCAATGATATTAATCCACATGGAGGTGTGCAAAAATCTTTCTGTACTAATATTTGATCGTCGAGTGGCACAAATTACTAAATTAGGAAGGAATTTTGTGCCAATTAACTACACTTTATTCGAAAATAACTACTTACTTAAAGAGAAAATTAGTACTTTCTTGCATTCTATGATCGCTCGAAGATTTCATACCTTTATTGATTTAACAAGATGACATGATGGTACTGGTTGAGGTAATGGAAAATTTATTATGGCATGAATGCAGAAGCTTATGAATGATGGAGCCATCAATGAGGACAAGTTGTAATGGCGGCTTTATTTATGATGAGAAATACTAAAAAAATAGATAGGAAGATGTGTGTACTGAGATTTCGTAATTAAAGCATCATGAAATTTAAAATTTATGAAAAAGGTGGCAGAATGCAGATGGATATGTTTTGAAGCATGCAAATGAGGATGCACTCGAAACTAGTGACTAAGTTTCAGATCATGTGGGAGGCATGCATTCGAGAAGAAGAAGGTAGATAATTTTTGGAGCATCACCGAAAGATGCAGCCAAAGTAGCAATGAAATGGAGGTTCCAAAGCATCGTTGAAAGATGCATCCGAAGCAGGGACAAAATGAAGGTTCTGGAGAATCATCAAAAGATGCAGCCGGAGCAACGACAAAATAAAGGTTCCAGAGCATCGTCGAAAGATGCAGCCAGAGCAATGATGAAATGAGGAGAAATGGTGGTAACAACAAACTTGAACTTCAAGAGATTTGAATAGCTCTATAGGAATGACTTTTTGACATGGTGAGTTGGTGTACAAGTTCCAGAGCATATGGTATGAGGACTGTCAAGTTCTAGAGCACTTGGAATCTAGACCATCAAGTTCCAGAGCATCTTAGAAAGGTGCTCTGGAAGTTATTTCTTCCTCATAAGAAATCTTGCAAAAATGGGAACAAAAATTAGCTAAGTCCAAAAAAAGAACTGATGAAAAAAATGCTTTTTCAAAATAGTTTGGTACACATGTCTTTTTATTTCAATTTTTCAATATATATATATATATATTTAGTTTTTTATTAGAACTAGTTAGACTCTGCCTTGGCAGAGTCAATGCATTGGATCTCTCCTTGCATTTCTACCAGTTTTGTAAATTCTTCCCTATTGATAAGCTTATGGTAGATACATAAGTGATGAAAATTGACTAAGAGAGTTTGTGTATCACCATCAATGGGTTTCAACTGAACTGTTCCATTCAAAAAGACCTCAAAAATTTCGTAGGGACCCAACCAATGAGTCTTGAGATTTCCTTTATTATCTTTATATCTGTAATCGAATAGCAAGGCTCAATCCCCATTATTGAACTCTCTCTCTCTTTGATGTGTTTGTCATGCCACATTTTCCATTGGTGTTGAACCAGTTCAGTTTGATGGAAAATGTCTAAGCGAAGCTCATCCAATTCGCTTAATTGCAGAACTCATTCAACTTGGGCTTTTTTCAAATCCTGACCCAACTCCATAGCTATTCATAGAGTTTGGAGTTCAAACTCAATGGGCAGAAGAGGTTTGTTCCAAAAGACAAGCTCATAGCGGCTGAATCTAGTTATGGATTTCCATGTTGTGTTGTACGCCCAAACAACTTTAGGAAATTTCCTAGCCTAATCTTTTTTTCCTAAAGAAACTATTTTCGTTAATATGTTCTCTAGCTCTTTATTAGTCACTTCCACCTGATCATTTTCTTGAGGGTGATAAGAGGATGAATTCCCGTGGCTCACTTGAAAATGGTTGGTAAACACCAGGAGTACTTTGGACATGAACTGAGGTCCCTGGTTGGTAACGATGGTTCAGGGGGCTCCAAATCTAAGGAAGATATTATTATAGAGGAACTCCGTGACTTGCTCTTCCCTAGCAACTCGTAAGGCTTGAAATTCTACCCATTTCGTTAGGTAATCTATACAAACCAGTATGTATTCTTTCCCTTGAGAGGAAGGATCTATGGGTTCGATGAAATCTAAACCCCATTTTTCGAATGGTTCAAGGACTACCTGAGGTTGTAAAGGCATTTCAGCAGAACTAGTCGGTCTTCCCACTCTCTGAAATTCATCACAATGATGAACATAGTTTTTAACATCCTTATGCATTGAAGGTCAATAATATGTAGTGCCTAAAATTTTATGGGAAGTTCTTTTTGTAGAGTAATGACCTCTAGAAGGATCATCGTGATAGGCCCTCAAAATTTTGTAAGTTTCGTTAGCTCTGACACATCTTCTCAAGACCATACCAGGTCCACAACGAAATAAAATATCGTTAATCCATTTAAATGGGTCACTTTCCTTGATAAGCCGCTTCCTTTGTTTCGATGTAAACTCTGAAGGTACTTTAGAGGTAGCTAAATAGTTAGCAATGTCAGCAAACTAGGGTGTCTTTATAGAAATAGCAAACAAATTCTCATCTGGAAACTCATCTTGTACGAGTGCATAGTCACCCTCTTCTTGTTTGATTCGAGACAAGAAGTCTGCTACTATGTTATATCTCCCTGGCTTGTCAAGGATTGCTACATTAAAATCCTGAAGGAGTAATAACCATCTCATAATCTAACCATTAATTACAAGTTTGTTCATTAGATATTTTACAGTTGAATGGTCTGTATAAACTGTAACCTTATATCTTGTAATATAGTGGCAAAATTTTTTAATGGCATGAACAACAACCATGAATTATTTTTATGTTGTCGTGTAGTTTCTCTTTGCAGATGTCAAGTTTTTACTAATAAACTATATGACATATTTACCTCCATTCTCATCTTCTTGTCCCAACACTGTACCAATAGTGTCATCTGAAGCATCAACATAAATATGGAAGGGAAGACTCCAATTTGGCCCTTGCAATATGAGAGAAGAGACAAGCTTCTCCTTAATTGTTTCAAATGATAGTTGACACTTAGGTGTCCAATTGAACTCTACTTCTTTTTGTAGAAGGAAAAACATAGGATCAACTATTTTACTGAAGCCTTCTATGAACCTTATGTAGTATCCAACATGTCCAAGGAAACTTCAAACATCTATTTGTATTTGAGGAATAGTAAACTATTGGATGACTTCAATTTTCTTGGGATCAACATTTGTTCCCTCAAAGGAAATATGATGACCTAAGACTATTCCTTTTTCCACCATTATTAAACACTTTTCGTGGCTAAGGGACAATCGGTTTCCCTCACAAACTTGTAAAACTCAGTCCAAGTTTTGAAGGGCTTCATCATAGGTTGACCCATAGACTGTGAAGTCATCCATATAGACTTCTACATAGTCATTTACAAGTGCAACAAATATAGCCAGAACGACTCTCTAAAAATTTGCAGGAGCGTTACAAAGTCCAAAGGGAAGCACCCTATATGCAAATGTGCGCCAAGGACAAGTAAATGTGGTCTTATCTTGGTCTTCTGGAGCAACCTGAATCTGGTTGTAACCACTAAATCCATCTAAAAAGGAGAAATATTTCCTTCCAGCCAAGTTGTCTAGAACCTGATCAACAAATGGTAGGGGAAAATAATATCGATGAGTGGCTTTGTTGAGTTCTTTATAGTCTACACAGATTCTCCATTTCCCATTTTTCTTTGGCACAACTACCATAGGAGAGACCCACTTACTATCAGAGATAGGATAAATAAATCTTGCACGAAGGAGTTTCTCAATTTTGATTTTGACAAGATCCTTTAATGTAGGATTGAGTCTCCTCTGTGGCTGGCGTATAGGCCTTATATTAGGATCAGTGTAAATGTGATGTGTAAAAACACTCAGGTGAATTCCCCTCATGTATGTATAGTCCCAAGCAAAATATTTAGACCTCCTTACCAATACATTAAACAATTTATGCTCTTGTGTTTCTATTAGCCAGCTATTAACGTTCAGAGTTTTTCCTGGCAGGAGCATAATCGATTTTGTTCTAGGATGGGCCGAAGTGACAGTATTTATTGGTCACAATAGGGTCTTGAGAGGACAACTATGAGGTATAAGTCGGTGAAATATCGTGATATCCTCAGAGAAATGACTTGTTATGGGAATCATATTAGCTAAGGGACAAGGCATTCCCATTGTAGCATAGCTTTGTTCCATCCTGCTTATATCAATTGGTTATCCCAAAATTTTTGCAACATCCATCATTTCTTCCTCACTCAGGCCTATAGCAAGGTGTGCTACATCATCTACTAACTCAACCTCTAATTCCTCTCCATGTTGTTTAATTACTACCATGGCTAGCGAGGCCAAACTATCTTGACCATTAGATTCTTTTGGTTCATCAACCCAAACCTTATCATGTTTGGTGGGTTTAGCAGGAGGGTACAAGAATAAATGTTTATTGTCTAGACCATGAGAAATGGTCATTCCCCGTTCTCTTTAATCAATCTTAGTGGCAATAGTGGCCAACCATGGTCTTCTGAGAATTATTAGATAGCTATCTCTGGGCGTAAGCAACTGGATTATCTGAAAGTCAACTGGATATTCCCATCCATCAACTTTGACAAGAATGTTTTTAATAACACCCTTCAGAATGGTTATAAACTGATTTGCCATTTGTAAAACTATGATTGTGGGATGTAAATCAGTAAGACCTAATTTTTCCATAACATCCACAATCATCACATTAATAGTTGCTCCTAAATCCACTAATACATTTGGTATTGCTACCTCATTAATTATAATAGTTATAAGTGGACTCTCAGGATCATCATATTTTGGAGCAACTGTCTTCCCAGATAAAAAATCAGCTAAATAGCCATCAACGTCAACAATATTTATCTTCTTTGGCTTCCTCCCTGGTGTTTTAATACACAAATATTTGATTAGCTGATTTAACTCAGGAATTTCCTTTATTGCTTGCAATAGAGGAACCTCGATTTGTAGTTGCTTGATTTCTTGAATTAATGCAGTTTCAGAAGCCAAAGGAATTTCCAGAGTACCTTCCGAAGTTACTGATTTTAGAAATTCTGGAAATGGTGGCAAAATTTTCTCTTTTGGAGTGGTATCCTTCCTATGTTCACTCAAGGACTGACCTTCCTCCTCCTAAGATAAATCAACAACTCCTGCTCCTAGAGAAGGCACAATATCACTTGTGGGAGCGATATGATTAGGTGGTGTATCCTTTGTAAGAATTTTAGGCTTAGGTTCATCCATAATTTCTTCAATGGTTGGTGGTTGAAGTGTTCTACTAGAGCACAACTAAACATTTCCACAATGTATTGCATTAAGTCCGGTAACATTATCATGTTCAGTAGATTAGACCGACGTATTCTGTCGATTGTTCTTAGGATTGGGAAGTGGTTGTGCTGGAAGTTGAGGTTGATTTACCTACTCATTTTGAGGAGGGTTTTGAGATGGTGGTAACAAATTTTGTTGTTGATTCCTCCTAGGCGTAGTATAAAATTGATTTTGTCCCTGATTCCATTGGGGAGTAGTATGTTGTGGGTACCATTGTTGTTGTGATTGGTTTGGCCGCTATTGACTTCCCCATGTTTGATTTTCCCATTCAGGGGATCCCCAATAAGGAGTTCCCCAGTTAGGTTGTGGGGGTGGTGACTGATTCCAGGATGGAGTCTTTTGATTAGTAGCCCAATTATTTTGTGGTCTCCATGTAGGGTTGGAATTCTATCCATAAGAGAAGTTACCTCCCTGTTGTTGGTTTAACACATTCTCAGGGTTGCAAGTTTTAGCTTGTATGCCATCTGATGTAGTGTTTAGTTGAACAAGTAAGCCCATTTTAAGATTTTATATCTCTTCACAGAGCTTACCTATTTCGTTAGACCCTTTGAAAAGATTAGTTTTAAGGATTCCTCCATGAGTACAGTAGAAATTCTGACACAACTCACATATTTCCTCAAGGGCCAATTGAGACACGTCACCTTTTCCCATCAGATCAAGACTTCTAGTGTCATCATCATGTCCCTTAAGAAATATATTCTTGCGAATCTCAACACTAATAGGCTCTTCTCCACATCATTTAGACAAGAAAAGAAACCTATCTAGATAGTCCTCTAAATCTCATCCTCGTTTTGCCTAAGTTTAAATAGATCCTCCTTACGATCACTCACCCTACAATATCTCTCATATTTTTGCAAGAAAACATTCTCCATTTCCCCCTAAGATGTAGTACTCCCAGAACCTAGTCCCATGAACCAGCGCATGGTTGAATCCTTCAAAGTAGAAGGAAAGAGCTTCAATTTCTGGTTATCATTTTTATAGTTATAAGTTTGATATAGGACCCTCAATTTGAAAAGAAATTGGTTTGGGTCTTTTGAGGACAAGCTGCATAAAGCTAGGGAAATTTTCTTCATCGCAGTATCATCATTTGCATCCAAAGTAATAGAATAAGTAAATGCTCGAGGAGGCTGAGGTTCATTACGGTTGGCATTATGATGGTTAGGCTAGCCCTACGGTCTCCCATGATATTCAGAGGAATATGATCCTCAAAGATAATTTCCTCAATGACTAGTTGTTCTACCAGTTGATCTTTAGGTAGATAGTGGAAAGCCTCTAGTGGATTAGGCTAAAATAGTTCTTCAACAGTATGGTCGTCTGACCCTTGGGCCTCCCTATGTATGATTGTTACATATTTTGGGGGGGTCTTTGGTATAAATCGTCCGTGGAGACCTCTTTTCTTGACCATGCAAAAAAGGAAGCCAAAGGTGGTATTTTGGCCTAAAATGAGATATTCAAACATCTCCTATTAACACTTAAGCAAAAAGGCTATAAATCCCCAACAACGGTGCCAAAAAGTGATAGGCTATTGTTAGGTCCCATTACTTTAGAATATAAAATATCAATAAGTCGATCGGGAAGTGTCCAAGGTAGTTTTCAATAAAAGACAACTTAGATAACTCTTTTTAGATTTTTCGATTTCTTAAAGACAAATGAAATTAATTTTAGTCTAAGGCCGACTAACTACTCAACTAGAAAACTATTTATTCTAAGAAATCTAGAAATATTAAAATAGAAACCATAAGATAACTAATTTAGAAAGCATGACAACTAAGCTAGAAAGCATAGAAACAAGTAAACTAAACAGCTGATAAACTACGAAAGTGGAAAAATGAGTAAACAAACCATGAAACATCCTCTTGAATAGTAAAAGATTCTAATAATTGTAACAAGTAATTCATGATAATGGAAGACAAAGAGTGCTTCGAAACTTCAGACACAACAACCAACAAACTTAATGATTTCCTACTGAATGATTATATATGTAGCAAAAATTCCATAAAAGAAAGTACTTATCTATTTAAGCTATCCTCCCTCAAGTGGCCAACTCACGAGTTATCACATTCATTCTCAAGTCACATACACTATTGGTTCTTAAGTTATTCCATTAAAGATAATTATCATCCATAACTCAACAACTCAAAAATTGACAGAAGGTAGTCTCTTTATTCATAAGTATTCAGAGATCATGTTAACAACATAACATTACTATTGAGCGTCCCCTTCTGCTTCTGAAAGTTACATTTTTATAGAAAAACTTTAACTAAATCCTATATTTCAGATGGTGTGGATAGCCATTGAAAAATTCTATAACAATTTACAACTAACTCTCATGTCTTTCAAACCCATTACGTAAACATTAAAAAGGCTCAAGATGAGCCATGAAGTCTTTGACTAAAAAATATAACAAAAATTAAACTAACAACTACATCCTTGGTTCACTAGCCTAATGTTCAGGAGTAGGTTCCCAATGTCTATCTTCCACCTTTACTAAGGCACGTGCTGGTTAAATGTTTTGCAACTGCTGCATGATGTTTGATTATTTCTCTACAAAAACACTCAAAACAACCCATTAAATCTGTATTGGTAGATTACTTTAATTAACTAAATCCTATATTTCAGATGGTGTGGATAGCCATTGAAAAATTCTATAACAATTTACAACTAACTTTCATGTCTTTAAAACCCATTACATAAACATTAAAAAGGCTCAAGATGAGCCATGAAGTCTTTGACTAAAAAATATAACAAAAATTAAACTAACAACTACATCCTTGGTTCACCAGCCTAATGTTCAGGAGCAGGTTCCCAGCGTCTATCTTCCACCTTTACTAAGGCACGTGCTGGTTAAATGTTTTGCAATTGCTGCATGATGTTCGATTATTGCTCTACAAAAACACTCAAAACAACCCATTAAATCCGTATTGGTAGATTACTTCAATTAATCATAAGAAATAAAGTTTGTATAATTTTACGTAAAGATAAACAATTATGTGCAACACTTGATGAAGCCTCTATAGGAGGTAGGAAGTGAAGGAGCAACTTTTGAAGGTTTGTTATCTAAGGGGGAACTTACTGAGCTTGAGAAGAAGATGGCATCCACCCAGGCTACCCATGAATGGATGTAGGGAATAAGACACCAAGGAGATAAAGTGATTAAGGACATCTTGTCCACTTATGGTGATGCACATAGGTCCTTTGATTGGTTGCAGAATGTAATGGGGCAAGATAAAGCTGACATAGACCTCCTCCTACAAAGCTAAAAGTGATCATGGATTATACAAAGGAAAATATGGTGAGTGATGGAATCCTACCTTCTTCAAAGGTCTCAGAACCTTGGGAATGGCATGAGTTATTGCAGATCAACAAGAAGGTTTTGAAGAAGATGCATAAACAAGGGCAACAGGTAGGGAACACCTTGAAGGATATTTCTAGCAGGTGCATCCCATTTTTTTAAATCATGATAGGAAGGAATAAGTTTACATTGAAGCATCTAAGCTTTGAACAATTGAAGAAGTTTTGGCATGAGATTTATGCTCCAATGGATGATGGTCTAATCACAGTTCATCATCTAGATGATGCTTCCACCTATAATGTTGTCATTGAGAAATATCAGGATCTCAAGGTGGAGTGGGATGAGGTCATCGGGAAATCAAGGGAGGAGATTAAGTCCCTTGATAGAAGGTTTAAAATATTAAATGTTCCACCTTTGGCCGATCTGGAGGGAGTTTTCCTTAAGGTGCAAGATAAAATAGGTCAAGGAAAAGATAAAGGGCCAACCAATGAGTGAATGCTTTAGAATTTGTGCTTCCCATTATTTTTCTTCAACTTTCACATGCATTGGAGCAAGTTATATAGAAATTCTAGGCCGACCTAGAAAGGAGCCTCAAGAATTTAATGCAATTTT
Organism: Sequoiadendron giganteum; assembly: GCA_007115665.2. Classification (NCBI taxonomy): domain Eukaryota; kingdom Viridiplantae; phylum Streptophyta; class Pinopsida; order Cupressales; family Cupressaceae; genus Sequoiadendron; species Sequoiadendron giganteum. The sequence continues at coordinate 607,712,179 of CM021103.1, forward strand.
ATATTTTAGTTTAGGGGTTTTTTCTTTCTTTGGTCGACCTTCCTTGTAACCCTAATTGGGATGACATCCTCTATAAGTATGGAATTTGGCCTCATTTATGGAGTTAGTTAGAGGATTGGACTTAGGATTAGGAAAAGTGATCAAGTAGAAGCTAAGCTTAGGGGTTAGTTTTATTTCAAAGCAAGTGCTGTAATATAGAATACTGGAATTGTTGCTACTATTGGATGGACTCAATACAATCAAAGACATTGTGCTTTGGTGGCCTCTCTTGGATTGATTTATCTTGCATGTTTCTTATTATTCTATCTTTATAAGTTTCTTTGAAATATTGAATGAATGTTAGATTTAGAGTTAAATGGTTCAGTGATATTTGTGGTTAGATGCTTGAGATGTTGTAGCGATTCCTGATCCACACTTTTAGCAACTTATTGATTGTGGGTTGCCGTGTAAATTTATCCTGGATCTTATATTTAAGTGTTTATTTCAATTATGGGCATTTATTCATTTCAATTGCATATATGGGTTGGTTTGAATGAATGTTCATGATTTGAAAATCTTTAATTCCTTAGAAGATTGCACGATTTTTGCAAGATTGTAGGATAAATATGGGTTGAGCAGAAATTAGTTTTGAGGGATTGGTTCATTTCAAGTATCTTGTCATTGGTATTGTTGATCTTAGGAGTAAATTTTAACCTTAGGATTTCTGAAACCCTTGTCTTTTTTTATTTCTTTAAATTTAGGTTAGGTTTAGGAATTTTGAGTATCAATATATTACAAAATCTAATAAGTTTGGAGATCTAGTATTTATTTGTAAGGCCCCTTGTGATTACTAGTATTTTCACATTATCTCTAAGTTTTTTTACTGCATTTTCAAGACTTGGCATTAGAGACTTTGGGGTTATCTCTTTACTGATAGAGATTTACCTTTCAAGAGAGATAGGATTTCCATATTCTATTTGAGTTGTTGCTATGCAGAAAACACCATCAACATATAGGCACTAGAAGGAGGGCCTGAGTAAGCAAGTTGGAGAATTTTTTAAATGCCATTTCTCTTGAGAGACTCAAAAGGAGAACCAAATCTACACCTGGAGAGGAAGAGTTTCAAGAATTTCCACCTCCAACTAGGTCAGGAGGGACCAAAAGGGGAGAGGAATCATCTTCCACTTAGCCACTCCCATCATCTCCTCCATCCTCATCCACATCAAGCCCATCCTCATATGATTCTGAAGCCATCCCTATTCAAAAACCCCAACCAGTCATCAATCAGCCTTTACCATCTCCACCTCCACCAATGGCTTTCTTGGCAAACAACCCATCACCTGTATCCTTCAACAACTACAATGTCATGCCTAAGAACCCAAAGAATTTTTGCTCTAATTTCCATACTAATGACCCTAACAAAACAACAGAGGAGCATATCAGGATTTTCCAAACTTGTCTGAGAGATAGAGGAATTAATCATGAAGATGTTGAATACAAGCTTTTCCCTTATTCTCTAGGAGAAGATGCCTTTTATTGGTACAATCATTTACCTACCGCATCAATTCATAATTGGACTAAGTTGGAGGCTACATTTTTGTAGAAGTTTAAAATTCCCATAAGTGCCAACGATCTCTACTTGCATTTTACAGGGGTCAAGAGGGAAGTCAATGAGCCTATAGGGTCATTCAACAATAGGTTCCACCGTGCATATATACTAGATTGCAAGCCCCTTCTATTGTGGATGATGTCACCGCTTTGGAAGTTTACTTTGAAGCCCTTTACAGTCTTACTTGCACCTTCCTTAAGTGGAGAACTAATCCTCCAACCACTTTGCTCACTATATATATAGTGGCTGTTAAAGTCATCACCGATTTGAGACAACATTTGTCGGGGCCTTTACCATCTCTGGGACTTACTGCCCACCTTGGGCAAGTCCAAGCTCTTAACCAGGCTTTGACCAATCACACTCCCATCATGAACCCTATTCGGCAACTGCCCTTGGTTCTGTTTACCAATTTTTAGCATCTTGCTTAAAATTGGTATTCATATGAGCAATTACTCGCTGGGGTACAATTTTTTTTATGACAAGTTATCAAATGAAATTTTGTTCTCAGAATAAAAGTATGTTTATGAATGATTTGTAAAAATCATTCAACATTTTAGACTAAACTAGTTGAATGATTCAACAAAGCAAAAATCAAACAAATTTCATTCAAAAAAACAATGTTCAAGCTGAACCATTCATCTATAGCAACTGTTTATGTATAAGGCATTGCAGATATAAGAACAAGAATGCAAGAAATCATTCATTATGATTACAAAATAGGTGTTTCAAACATTTTCAATTGCATTGTTTCATTGTGCAATCAGAATAATTTAGAATAATTATGAAAGCCATTGTATATCATGAACAATTTATTTATTGAGAACCATGTTTTTGTGATCCCACACAAGTTGTGGGTAGACTAAGTCGTCTTGATTCAACAAGAAGAACAAATCATACAATTGAAAAATACTTTAATAAAAATAACATGAGAAAGGAAGTCATGTCCTTCATTTCTTGGAGGGTTGGTGTAGGGTTGATCCCACGAGTTCTTCTTGATCTTCATTGTCTTCAAACTTTAGATCCTTAGCTCCCGAACCTACAAATGTTTCAATAGTTTGTTATAGCTCAGGTCATGAATTCCTAAAGCATGTTCAGTTCAACAAAGATATAATTTGTACCTGTTATTGAATCAAATCAAATTGATCAAACGTCTAAGAGATAATTAAAAGCTGCCATAACAAATCATAAAGGAATCATATGACACATTTTTTACTATCTGGTTTGTTTCATGTGCAGATACAGGGAACACAATGTTGCTAATTTTCAGATATCAAATGAGTGGGGTAAAATGAGGCTCCCATAAGGGTAGAGCCCAACTCATTGAATTTTTTGTGCAAAATGAATATCATAAGATCAAAATTGTGTCTCAGAACAACTTCATAAAATGAGTCATTTTACTTTTACATTATGTGCAAGTCTTTCATTTTTTTTTGTAAAATACATAGGCTTTTTTACTATAGATTTCTTCATGAACAATTTTAGCTGGGAGTATTACTTATTCATAAGAGAATCAAATGATAAGTATATTCTCATCTTGAGACAACACAACAAATGTATTAAGAACAAAGCAGAACAACTGATAGCAATGGAAGTTACAACACTTAGTCATCAAGAGTAGAGTTTATGATTGCCATGAAAAACATATATGATCATAGTGAGCATAAGGGTAATATAGAAAAAAAGTGGAGTAGAGTTTCATAGTGGCTTATCCAAATACAAGATATGACAAGTAGAGGGTTTTGAAGAGAAATATGTTCGATAGGGGAGAACAAAAAAAAACCCCGACTTGAGATAGGTTTTGGAGCAGATGCATAAAAGGCAACCCATTTTCAAGCCTTCTGATTTGTTTTTTAATATTAGCTGGGTATGCCATTTCAATTAGACATAATCCTACTATAAAGTGGTGAGAAAATCTTGTGATAGAGTGGCTTGAGGCAGTTGAGCTTGCCCTCTTAAAGGGTCATCACCCTCTTGTGAAAGATGTTGTTATGCAGTCAAGTTGTTATGTAGTCAAGCCTATAAATGATCCAGTCATGATAAATTTGCAGCTAATGGGGTACAAATCCTTGATTCTAGAGTTACGAATGCATTTGACAGTCTGAGTAGATTATACGTGAAACTTGAAGAATGAAAGTCTTCCAAAAAAAAAAAATGCTCATGGCGGCCTCTCTAGGAGAGGGTTTTGACAGAAGAGTAAGATTACCAACATGAGGATAAGGAGAAAATACACTCCAAAGTAGAGAACAAAAATTACATCATGGCGGCTAGGTTCAACAAGATCATTATGAAAAAGTATAAGAAAATACAAAGGAGGCTATGGCTTTAAAACCCAAAAAACTTTCAAAAATGGAGTTCAAAAAAAATTTATTTACCTTGTTCCCTTGTCAATGAATTTCCAAAAAACCTTCAGAAATCTCATGGAGAAGTCAAGAAGCTTGCCCAGAATGCTTATGGCGGCCAAGTCAGGAAACCACAAACAAAATAGACAAATTTCACAGAGATATGTGTTAGAGAAAGCACAGAGCTTGCGACTAAGGAGCTTTCAAAATCTTTTAAAGGTGGAAAAGCTTCCAAATTTTAACACAAAAATCAGACTTACCTTCCATAGACCTCTAAAATCATCAAGGAGAAATGGCATTGAGACAAAAATTCTTTCCAAAAGAAGCAAGCTCGAAGTGAATTCATGGCAGCCAAGAACCATGGCATCTAGGACATAAATTTATACCAGAGGCTGGGCTAGGGTTTTTCCACATGGTGGCGGCCAAGCTTCTTTGAGAAGTTGCAAAGAATGGAATGAAATGAATGAATCACATTCATTTTAGGGTTATAACCCTAGGAGATTTGATGGAGAGGCATATTTTTCCTTAGCTTTTATTTAAAAGCTTTATTCATCTTCTTTAAGCCATGGCTCTTTAGTCATTTATTTTATTTTGATATCTTTCAATTAAAATAAAGGACTTAGGAGTATTAGACTTGGCCTTTATTTTTGCATTTTTATTCAAAGACTTGTAATCTTTATTTAAAAATGATAATTATAAATCATTTTTAAGTAAAAGATATATATTTTTTTAAATGCAAAGTAAGTATCAATATTAAGTCAAGTCTTTATTTTTGTATTATAGATTTGTAAATCTCTATTTTAAATGATAAATATAAATCATTTAAAATAGATGATATTTGAATACAAAAAATGAAGTGTCTTTTTGACATTTATTTTCAAGGATTTAGTCAAACAGGAAGTTCAAAATGGAGCCTTTTGTGGACTTGCTTAAATCATGGAGATGATGGAGAGATTTGTGCCAACATGTTGGAGATAAATAGGGAGTTTGGAGCGCAAAATTAGGAGCTCTCTTTTAGTTTTGAGTCCCTTTTGACTTGACTTGAGTCAAGAGTGATTTGAGGCATATGACAACTTGTTACATTTAGTTTTGAGCTTGATTTGGAGGGCTTTCCTTTTGCATACAACTCACCAAATTGTTCAACCTTTGACAACTCTTGGTGGAGTTGGTTAGCAGTTTCATGCCCTCTTTGGAGGAGAGGTTGACAACACATCAGTTTTGGAGCCAAAATTTGAATTTCAAATTTTGGAGGACCTTTCTATAAGTATCTCTCTTCTTTGGGTGTTCGGGTTAGTTCTTGGTTTGGAGATTGCTATGAGAGCATTTGCTCAGACTTTTGTAACTCATGATTTCTTGAGATTTGTAATACAGATATCCTAGATTTTTATCAAAGAAGCTTGTCTTTCCTTCTCATATTTGTCTTGTGCATGTGTTGTGTAAGTTTTAGATTAATATTTTGTGATTTCATTGAAAATACTTCTTTTAATCTTATTGCCTCAATGTCTTGTCCAGGTCCAGTGTATTATAGTGCAAATCATTGACTGTGTTTTTCATCTACTTGTTAGGTGTTTGTTATGAAAACACTATTATTTTCTTTCAAGCAAACTTCAAACATAAGAACCTTTCAAATGAATCATTTATGTAGAATATAGTAGATTGAGTAGTGATATCCTTTTAGCTTCATTTGATAAAATATCTTGAGAGGTTTAAGCAGTTTCAGGTCATCTTTCACATGTTGGTGAATAGCCTATTTTCAATCTTATTCTTTCATTAGTACTTTTATCCCTTTTCACCTGTTATTAAAAAATCAGTTTTACAAGAAAATTCAAAGGGAACCAACCCATAATATGGAGGTCCACTTCATTCCCTGGTCACCCACAACCTCGAAGTGTTCCCATGTGTCAATAGGTTGCTACAGTTCATAGCTTAGTAAGGGTGCAAACCTTATTTGACAACAAGTTCCTCACCCAGGTCCCCCAATCAGTCAAGCTCACTCAGTATCCAGTTATCCACAAAAAAATGCTAATCACCCCCTTCATCCTCAACAACAGGCTGGTTTTCCTACCTATTTGTATAATTCAAAAGTCTTGAATCAGTCCATTGGTTCTGGAGGAGTGTCAGGATACCCTCAAAAAAATGTGAATTATGTGCCTTATAGTAGTGCTGATAAGGAGAGATTAGATGAGCTGACTGAGCAAGTGAAAAAAATGAATATGGAGGTAACTTATTTAAGGAATCATAACAACCAAATCCAAGTTGCTTAGAGGAACATGCAATCAAATTAGAATAGGGAGAATCAAGAGTTGCACGAGGACATAAATTTGACAGAGGACAACATTTTGACAAAAATCAAAATTTTGAAAGAGGACAAGGTTCTGGCCAAAACTTTGATAGAGGGTAATAAGGTGGACAAGGATTTGAAAGGAGACAACCACCCAGGCAGAATAGGTCATGGAACACCAGACCTAATAATGGAGGATTCCCTACCCCACTAGATTAGCCTCCTAATCAAGAGAAACCTCCAAGCGGTGTATACCTAGCAGAGGCAACTTTATCCGGATGGTGTAGGCTTCACAAGACAAGTCAACACTTAGAGTTGGACTATCCCGAGTTCTAGACTGTTGCCTTGATCTTCCAATATGAAGTTGAGAATAATTCTACTAGTTAGGAGATGGTGCCTTATACTCCTTATGATTCCCTAGTTTTAGTGTTGAATCATGCTCCTTTCTCGAGGGATGAAGAGAATGAACCAGAAGAGGAGTCAAGTAGCCATAATGGAGAGGTTGAATAGGTACTTAATGAAGATGAAATTTATCAATTATTCAATGAAGGAAATAAGAATGATAATGGCCCCTTAGATGAGGAGGAAGTTGGTGTTGAAGAATTAAAAATGTTCCAACAACCTACAAGGCAATATGATTTGACAAACAAACCTAACAGGAACCTGTAAGCTGGGGGTCCATTCACAACATCTATCCCTCCAAATAATTTTACTACTCCACCAGATCCACATGCCAGTAATAATCCATCTTATCCTCAAGTGCCAACACAGTACTTTGCAAAGGGGGGACAACTTGATGCACTGAAAGGAGGTAATGCTGACAAGAAGACTAGTCATCCTAAGGAAACACATGTTGATATGAACGTGGAGCAGTTGGGTGAATATGTGACTGAAGAACTCAAGAAATTAAAGGTGAGTCTTTCTTCTTTTGAATTATTAAGGATTCCTGCTATTAGGAATACGATTTTTGAGTCTTTTGGTTCACAAGGGAGGATAGTAAGTGAAGCAATTGGAAGGACTCATAGTCCACAGGTTCCCAAGGGCCAAGATAAGGTGCAATCTAGTGAAAGAGGGAAATAAAAAGATAAGAATCAAGTTGCCCAAGTAGATACACAATTGAATTTATTCTAGGGCAAGATGGAGACCCCTCCCTTTCTGATTTCTTTTTGCATTTTTAGGAAGAACTTACACAATTATCTCCTAGACTCAGAAGCATCTACAAATGTCATGCCTTTTGTTGTATATAGGGCTCTAGGTATTACTCCTACTGCTTCTCAAAAGAAGGTCACTCAACTGGATAAGACAAAGGTCAATGTGGTAGGAGAATTAAACATGATTCCCATGTAGGTTGCATCAGATCCCAGGGTGCAACAAGTGATTAAAATTCAGGTGGAAGATATTCCTGACACCTATGGCCTGATCTTAGGATGATATTTCACCAAGGCCCTAAATGGATACACGTCCATCGATCATTCCCACATGTGGTTGCCATGGAAGGGGGTCCCAAATTAGATCAAAATTGAAGGAGAACCCATAATGAAATATGTAATCACTAAATATCAGAATACTTCAAATGAGATATTGGTGTTAGAAGTAAGCATGGAAAACTATGTATTGGCTACTCCTATTTTAGATGCGAAAGAGATTTTCATATTGCAGGACTCTCTGGATGAATCTTCTTTAGAGTTTGGCAGTTCTGAGGAAGTCTTTATGTTGCAAAGCTCCTTTGATGAACCCACATCAGAAGCCAGTAGTTCTAAAAGACTACATGAACAAACAAAGGAACTTGATGACCAGGAAGATGGACAACTCAACTTGCTAGATAATTTCCTGGAATTCATCCATAAGTGCGTAGAAGATAAAATCAAACTTGGAAAAGGGATGAAGTTTGAGGATTTACTCCTTCCCAATTGGTGTAGAGTGCATAATTGTCCTCAGTCTAAGATGGAATGTTACTTATGTCAAATAGCAGTGGAGTAGATATAAATATGCATTAATCCAATGCCAAGTGTCAGATTGGATGTACAAAGCCTTCAAGACAATCCTAAAGGTAAAAGGCCCATGCTTCTTGATGAACCTCCTAGTAGCAATAAAACCAAGGATAACTCAAGAAGGTCAGGTGATGATGGCTATTGGACATTAAGATTCAATGGATCCAAGTCAAAACAAGGTGCTATAGCAGGATTTGAGCTGATCAACCCCAAAGGCAAGACTTATTTTGCTGCTCATAGGCTCCAATTTCAAAGAACTAATAATGTAGTTGAGTATGAGGCTCTGGTTCATGGATTATTGATGGAATTAAGGAAGAAAGTTAGGATTCTACAAGTGTTTGGGAATTTTGAGTTAATAGTTAGGAAGGTAAGGAAACACTATTCGTGCCACGACAGAAGAATGACTAATTATAGGCATTGATTCTGGGATTTCATCGAGGGGTTTGATGCTTTCAACATCCAGTTGATCCCTACTAATACAAAATGAGTTAGGGGAACGAAGGGATAAATGAGTAACCATGTTGAAGGAGTATGATATTGAGATCCAACCCATGAAATTGGTAAGAGGACAAGGGTTAACAAGAACAATGGCTGAAATGGGCCTTGACCTCATGGCTCAACATTATCACTTCTAGGATGTTTCTCCATGGGACTGGTATGATGAAACCATCTACTATCTGTTGAGTCAACAATGTCTTGAACACCTTAATGCAGTACAAAGGAGAGCTTTACGTTTGAAGAGTGGTAGTTTTATGATGAAGGGAGTGGTTTTGTATAAGAAAAATCATGAGGGTGTTTACTTGAGATGCCTAGGGAAGGAAGAGGTTGGGAGAGTGATGGCTGAATTTCATGAAAGATATGGCTTAGGCCATGACTCATCTCCCTCCATTTCAAATCAAATCCTGAGAGCGGGTTATTACTGGCCTACCCTATTCAAGGATACACACAACCATGTGAGGAGTTGCCATGTATGTCAAATGCAGCAAGTAAGGAGAAACACGCGACCCTTCCACTTCAGCTGGTCATAGAGGTAAAACCATTTGCACAATGGCGCGTGGATTTCATAGGTCGAATAAATCCTCCTTCCTCTGTAGGTCACAGGTATATTCTCACCATAACTAATTATTTCACTATATGAATTGAGGCTCTTGCATGCAAGCAATGTACATCTAAAGTAGTAATCAATTTCATTGATTCAAGTATTATCAATCACTTTGGGTGTCCATTGCCTTTGGTTTGTGATAATGGTCCTACATTTTCCTCATTGAAATTTTCTAACTGGGCCTATGATCATGGAATTATTATAAAGTTTGCATCTAAATACTACCCACAAGGTAATGGTCTGACTGAGTCTTCCAATAAGAATCTTTTAACAATCACCTGTAAACTATTAGAGAAAAATCCCAAGGATTGGCACACTCGGTTTAAATTTTCTCTTTGGGCAGACTGTACCAGACAAAATACATCCCTAGGAACCTATCCTTATCAGCTAGTGTATGGTTTGGAACCTGTATTCCCCATCCAACTGAAGATTCCCACATAGCAATTCATTAATGAATATTATGATGGAGAGGACAAGCGTGAAGCCCGCCTAGTTGAATTGTTGCACCTTGAAGAGAAAAGAGATGAAGCCCTAGAAATTTTTTCTAAACATCAGGGTGTAGTGAAGAGATGGTTTGATAAGAGAGCTAAGGTGAAAGCCTTTAGAATCTATGACTTGGTTCTCTACTGGGAAAAAGCCCATGACCGAAAGGGGGAGCATGGAAAATTTGACAAACTGTGGCTCGACCCTTATTAGATTGCAGAGATCTTGGGAGATAATGCTTTCTACTTGAAAACCCTCACTGGAGAGGACATCCCACTGCCTGTCAATGGGCAGTATTTGAAGCATTACTTCCAATCCTGAGCTATTTGTAGCTCTCTCCCTGTACATAGTTAGCTTAGGTTTCCTTTCTGTTGTTCTTTTTTTCTTTGGTTAGAGTAGGTTATCTTTCTGCTTTGCTTGCTGCTTTTGGATTTTGGTTTTCTTTTGTTTTGATTTTTCTTTTGGTCTTCAGCTTTCTCTAGGGATGTTGCACCTGCATAATTGGTGTATTTTTGGGTTTTTTCTAGCTAGTTTCTTTTACAAACTTCAATCATCCCTCTGGAGTCAATTGGTAGACCTCCTCTATCTGATGTTTCCTATGCCTAGAACATGAAGCTCATTTGGTTAACTCAAGTCTGGAATGCATTTGGGTCTCATATTTTATATAAATCTTTAAATTTCAAGGTTGCATATGGTCCTTATGAAGTTTGAATAGGTGAAAAATATTATGTTCTACTCTAGTGCGGCTGTGATCTTCAACCCTGAGTGCGAGCTTCATTGCTTATAAGGTGAAAGGGAAAGTTTAAAGAGATATTATAAGATAAAAAAAGAAAAGAAAAGAAAAGAAACAACAAAACTATATAGATCAACAAAAATATTCACCTTATCAGGAATTTCCTAGTATCTCTACCGAGGCTATGGACCCTTGGCTGGTAGTAGAGCTATACTTGGGAAGATCATAGTGATAACCTCATCGAGGCTATGGATACCTTCCTGGCAGGGAGGCTCTATCCGGGATGCATTTGGAGTTAGAATCTTTATGTAGCTTGGTTAGACTAAGTTTGGTCCTCATTGTAGTCAAGGAAAAGGGAATGAATACATGTGCACACACTTTGACCTCGGTGTAGGAAAGGTAGGCTTGCCTATGAACTCTCAGAACTTGTTTGTAGGTGACCCAGAGTAAGGGGTGAAACAAGAGATTCTGGGTTCTTGATTCTAGTTTGTCATTGAAATGCTCTAGAGAATTCCCCAACATGAGTTGCCATTTGTTGTGCAATTTTTGCACACGCCCCACTAAAAGTAGGGACCCTGTTTGCTTGCTCTTTCTGGGTATTCTTTTGGGGTCTTTGGTCTTGTAGTTGTGAGATTTGGTCACCTTGGAATGTTCCTTAATGCTTATCTTGCTTATGCAAAATACCCCTGCTGAAGAAACACTTTGAAAATCATGAGTTCTGGGTAAATTCAGGTTTTTCTCTGGTTTTAGGAATTTCCTCTCTGGATGAAATTCCTTGGCTACTTGGAAAACCCAATGAAGGTTGTTTTTACGATGTCTTCGAAGATTTTAACTCCTCAGGGAATTTTGTATTCCCTGGATTTTTCTAAAATTCCTCCTTCGCTTTGTATTCCTAGATTCTTCTGGATTGTCATGTCATTGCATTTATGTTTCATGTACGGGCTCTACGAATGGTCTTTAATGAAGTCCAGGGTGGTTTTTATGCTATGATTCAATTTCTTTTGCCTTGATTCAATTTGGAAGAGCTTGATCTTGAGTGCCTAGCTTGGTTGGTGTTTGGACCTGTGAATTTTCGAGCTTGGTGGTGACTTTATCAACATCATTGTTGTTGTTGCTTGCTTGTGCATCAAGGCTTACTACCAGTCGTTGTTACTACCTAGTTCACTTCACCAATGGTATGTATTTGTTGCTTTTATTTCGGTTAATGAATGTGAATGATTAATTGAGTGTATTGGGTATGCTTTGAGTCCAAATTTTAGAGGTATGTTTTTCAATGTCCCCTCTTAAATTGGTGTCTCCATCCTTGCTCATTTTATGATTTGATTGCACCATGATTGACTGGTTTTGATTACCTCCTCTTGAATTTGGTCTTGCATGTGATTGGTTGTTTCTTGAAGTGTCGATTTTGGATTCCATTATATTCGATGGAGCTGATGATTTTGAGAGAATCCGAGTGTTTAGTTTCCGTTCACATGTAGTAGTTTCTTTGCCTCGAAGATTCTGAAGTATCCGCCATGGTTTAGTAGGGCAGGAAAGCAAATTGAACCTATAATGGCGTGTTCATCATGAAACCCTAGGGCTCGATCTCGAATTCATTACCAACGATATTAGATCAACTGGGAGGAGTTAGAAAATTAGATTTGTCGATGAACGACCTGAATTGAACAAGTTCAAGCTTGATTTCCCAAAATTTGTGTCATTCGATCAATTTGGGAAAAATTCTGACGAAGTCAAAGGTTTCAAGATTTTAGTCATGTCGGGGATTTCCTTCAATCCATTATTTTCCTAAAATATGTGTAAAACATGAAAATTTGGCTGTCTTCATCAAAATTTGTTGCCCTGGGAAATCACCAAACTTCTGTTGCTCCTTTATTTTCTTGAAATGCACCCAATTTTGTTAGTTTCACGGATTTCCATCCTCGATGGAATTCCCCAAAGATCTGTTTGGAATAAAGAACAAGGGGAATGCATGATTTAATTGGTAATGATTTTACATTGCATGATTAATTTAGATAATTTAAGGATGTGTGCAAAGGTTTCCTAAGTTGTGGATGATGGTTGAGTAGCTTTTGGATGCTTATTGAGCTTCCCTCATCAAATTTTGCTTGGCTCAGAATTCCTTGAAATTCCCTTCTGGCCTAAATTCTGCGAAGGGGTGAAAGTCCTGAACTTTGAAGAAGGGGGTACTTTAATGATGTTTTTTGGAATTCCGATGACAATTTTGATTTCTTTGATGATGAACATACTATTTGTAATGGACTAACTTGGATTCTCATGCTATAATGGATAATTATTGTGGTCCCTTTGAATGTAGGCTGAATCAAGTAAGGCAGTTGCTGGTAAGACCAAGAGTAAACAGGTAGATTCTGGTGCGAAGGGGTCTTCCATCTCAGAGGCATAAAGGATCAAGCTGGATATCAGGAGCAATGTTCTAGAAACTAAGCTAGCCTCCACTTGGTCAGAAATCACTGATACCAATGTGGGAAAGTGGGAGTATGAATACTTTAAGGCAAGAATGGTAGTGCAAGATCCTCCATTATTGGCTAGGAGATTGGTGGAATCAAGATTGGCTCGTGTAGCTAGGTTTCCTCCCATGGTCCAATGCTATGAATTGGTTTTAGAGTGTGCTAGACATTATGACAGAGGAACACAAAGGGTGATTGGTCCACAAGGTCGAGTATTGGCTAAATTTTCTCATCCTTCGATGGCACAAACCTTTAACATGCCTGGCAGATCCCATGTGGTAGGCCTAGATTTGAATGTGGCTAGGAAATACTACGAGGAGGATACCATCAAGGCATTGGAGATCATTAACTCTTGGATGGAGAAGCCTAAGCCCCACATTTATAAGCTACCAAAATAGCTATTCAAGGCAAAGTTTAAGGCAGAGTACTATGATGCAATCACACTCCTTAGTAGAGTGCTGGGCTTAAAGAGTGCATGGGTGTTTGAGAGTTGGATGTTTTATTTTATAGCAAGGATGGAGCAAAAAACTAATTATCACTGGTCATGCATCATTAGTGCCACGATACATGAGCAATTATGTAATGTGTTGCAGACAAGGAGGTTCACCATGACCTCTTACTTGGTCTATGCACTTGCAAGATTTCACCCCTACAAAGGACTAAGTACAAGAGGTGTCTTTGGACAAGATGTAATTTATGAAGTTTTTCCACAGTTGCACTTGGGAAGTTCAAACTATAGTAGAGTGAATGATGCATTCACTATGTACATCACTAGACTGCTCCAAGGTATAGAGTATGTCAGAATCTCAGATGCTGCAAAGGAGATAATAAAGAGATTTGGGGCCTGGTTCATATAGTTCCCCACTTTCTCCTACATCAGGATAGCTAGCTGCCAAAGGGCTCCTTAAAGGCTACCAAGGTATCCAATGGATCACCTCATACTCTTGGAGGTCACTAGGTAGATATGTGACTTTGATGCCATTGTAAAGAAAGAAAACACAAGCCATGATTTGGTAATGATTTCCCTCTTAGGGTAGGTGGTCATGAAGCATGTCCTTCCATCATTTTAACCCATTCTTTTGAGGAAGAAATGTGTTCTTTGGGCTTGTCATTCCATTCCAAAAGGTCTAGATTTGACTTGACCGGTGAAGCACAAAAGAGGGCCACTAGAGAGTTTAGCCACAAGGATGATATTGAAGATTACTGGGCCAACTGTAAAGATGAGCTTGAGGTCAAGAAGAAGAAGTTATCAAGGCTACCAATTCACTTGGTTAGATTATATAATGTCAAGGCTATCCCTGATCAAGTTGATGATGATGGGGATGTAATCCAACATCATGACTACGAGCTCATGAAGGACAAATCAGTGGGAGAGATTGACTAGTTAGAAGAAGAAAAAATAGAGTTGGAACAAATCACATTTCCTGTCCTCAAATGCACTAAGTTGTGGATCAAACACAAAATTTGGGAGTTGGACAGTAAGGGCATGCAATACACCTATGACTTGATGGGAGATTTGGAATCCCACTCTACCTCTCAAAAAGTAAGACAAGATTCCAAAGGCAAGGATAAGGTAGATTCTCCCTTCAAGATCAAGATTAAGGGCGCCCAAGCAGAGATGGAGGTAGAAAAGAGGAGGAAGAATGCCCCCAAGAAGGCTAAGTCTACTGTAGAGGAGGAACCAAATGAGTAAGGTGAGAAGGATAGTTCCCCTCTCCCTGAGAGGAAAATATTGGTTAAAAATTCAAATAAGAAGAATGAGTCTTCTTAGGAGGAAGAAGATATAGGCCCATAGGTTGTAGAGGTGGAGAGCTCTAGAGAAATGATACAAGTTTATACAAGAAGATCAAGGAATCCTTCTCCCAAGGGCAGTGTATTGCAAGTTGATGTTACTATAAATGCTCATGTGATGGAGAAATAGAAGGATGCCTCTCCTCTTCATGAGTCACAAGATGTTCAATATGAGCCCACAGATGCAGAGGTTGGTGATCACCCAGATGAGGAAGTTGAAGAATTTCTTGAAGGAAACCTCTATAATGTAGAGGCAGAGATTGGCAAGACTTTTTAGTCCTCCTTAGTATCTTATGATGACTCACTAGTTAGGGATGAAGAGAAAATACCTGTAGAAAAATAAAAGGCACATGAGAGGACTCTTTCTCCCATTCAAGCTATGACTGAAACGTTAGATCAAGAAGAGTGTCAAAAATAGGGGAATGAAGAAGAAAACAAAGGAGAATAGGTCCCTCTAGAGCATAATGTAGACGTTGAACCCTTTATGGATTAGGTTGAAAAGGATACAAAAAGTGAGAAACAACTCGATGCTTCTACCCTAGGTTGGCTTAATGAAAGGTTGAGAAGTAAGTAGGTGATTATGGATGACACTCCTCCAAACTAGGATGAGTTACTAGCCAAAATAGGTAGAGGAAAGACAAAGAAGAAGGCTAGGGTGATTTCTAAGATCATTAGGAAGAAGAAAACAATAGAGTGATCCACATTGCCACCCTTGTAGTTGACAAGGACAAAAGTGAGATTGCCCCTCAAGATTATACTGTTCAAACTTTAAACTTGGGACCCACTAGTAAGGATCAAGAAAAGCAAGAATTCCAGGAGTCTTCACAGGATATTTTGAGAAGGTTAGATAAGGAGACTGTAGAGAAGGAGAGGTTGCAAAAACTATTGGATGATGTATGTAGGTATGTGCAACACTTGATGAAACCTCTGTAGGAGGTAGGAAGTGAAGGAGAAAATTTTGAAGGTTTGTTACCTAAGGGGTCACTTACTGAGCTTGAGAAGCAGATGTCATCCACCCAAGCTACCCATGAATGGATGTAGGGAATAAGACACTGAGGAGATAAAGTGATTAAGGACATCTTGTCCACTTGTGGTGATGCACATAGGTCCTTTGACTAGTTACAAAATGTAATGGGACAAGATAAAGCTGACACATACCTCCTACAAAAGCTGAAAGTGATCATGGATTATATAGAGGAAAAGATGGTGAGTGATGGAATCCTACCTTCTTCAAAGGTCTTAGAACCTTGGGAATGGCATGAGTTATTGTAGATCAATAAGAAATTTTTGAAGAAGATGCATAAATAGGGGCAACAGGTAGGGAACACCTTGAAGGATATTTCTAGCAGGTGCATCCCATTTTTTGAAATCATGACAAGAAGGAAGAAGTTTACACCAAAGCATCTGAGCTTTGAAAAATTAAATAAGTGGTGGCATGAGATTTATGCTCCAATAGATGATGGTTTGATCGCAATTCATCATCTAGATGATGCTTCCACCCATAATACTATCCTTGAAAAATGTCAGGATCTCAAGGTGGAGTGGGATGAGATTGTCTGGAAATCAACGGAGGAGATTAAGTCCCTTGATAGAAGGTTTAAAATATTAAATAATCCACCTTTGGCCGATCTAGAGGGAGTTTTCCTTAAGGTGCAAGATAAAATAGGTCAGTGAAAATATAAAGGGCCAACCAATGAGTGAATGCTTCAGAATTTGTGCTTCCCATTATTTCTTCTTCAACTTTCACATGCATTGGAGCAAGTTATATAGAAATTCCAGGCCGACCTGGAAAGGAGCCTCAAGTATTTAATGCAATTTCATATTTTAGTTTAGGGGTTTTTTGTTTCTTTGAACGAGCTTCCTTGTGACCCTAATTGGGATGGAATCTTCTATAAGTGTGGCATTTGGCCTCATTTGTGGAGTTAGTTAGAGGATTGGACTTAGGAACAGGCAAAGTGATCAAGTAGAAGCTAAGCTTAGGGGTTAGTTTTATTTCAAAGCAAGTGTTGTAATACAAAATACTGGAATTGTTGCTACTATTGGATGAACTCAATACAATCGAAGACATTGTACTTTGGTGGCCTCTCTTGGATTGATTTATCTTGCATGGTTCTTATTATTCTATCTTTATAAGTTGCTTTGAAATCTTGAATGAATGTTAGATTTAGAGTTAAATGGTTCAGTGATATATGTGGCTAGATGCTTGATATGTTGTAGTGATTCCTGATCCATACTTTTAACAACTTATTGATTGTGGGTTACTGTGTAAAGTTAGCCTGGATCTTATATTTAAGTGTTTATTTCAATTGTGGGAATTTATTCATTTCAATTGCAAATAAGGGTTGGTTTGAATGAATGTTCATGATCTAAAAATATTTAATTCCTTAGAAGATTGAAGGATAAATCCGGGTTGAGCAGAAATTAGTTTTGAGGGATTGGTTCATTTCAAGTATCTTGTCATTGGTATTGTTGATCTTAGGAGTAAATTTTAACCTTAGGATTTCTAAAACCCTTGTCTTTTTCTTTTTCATTAAATTTGGGACAGGTTTAGGAATTTTGATTATCAATATATTGAAAAATTTGATAAGTTTGGAGATCTAGTATTTGTTTGTAAGGCCCCTTGTGATTACCAATATTTTCACATTATCTCTGAGTTGTTTCACTACATTGTCAAGACCTGACATTAGAGACCTTGGGGTTATCTCTTTGCTAATAGAGATTTACCTTTCAAGAGAGATAGGATTTCCATATTTTGTCTGAGTTGTTACTGTGCATAAAACACTATCAACATGACAGAGCTCAAGGACTAGACCACTTGTATTAGAATCAGAAAATATCGATGAATCAAGTGAGGATGGACAAACATCGAGTGAGCTCGATGATTTGGAGGAAAGTAATATCATAGAATTGACATACCACATGACAACCTTGACACCATAATTGTTCAAACCCTTAATGCCATAGAACAAAGTCAATCTAATGACTTTTTGCCCTTAATACATCCTGAACTTATCGACTGGGAACCAACTTAACCTATTAATGTACCATCTTTAATAATGATGACACTATTGTAAACTTCTTTTGTTATGAAGAACCTGACACAAGTTCTAATCATAAATCTTATAACGACACGGTTAGATAGGAGGGTGTCAAATCTTCCAGTTGTAAAATTGAAAACAAGAATAATGGATCTAATGGTGAAAACCATTTTATGGCAGCATTTGATCTCGAAAAAGTAAAAATAAAGAATGCATCAGACAGTGAAAACCTCTCTGAGGCACTGAAAGATGGGAGATTTGACACCCTTCTAGAGAATTATCATGAAAGGTCATCAGTACTGTTGGAGCCTACACAGTCTATAAACATTGGCACAACAAAAAAAAAAAAAAAGATTTTGCATTTGGCAGAATCTATGACTAAACAAGAAAGACCTGAATTTATCAAGTTCTTTGAAGAAAGAAGCATTAACTTTGCATGGTCATACTCTGATATGCCAGGTTTAGATCCAAATCTTTGAATGCATCATTTATCTCTACCATATGGAATCAAAATTGTAAAACAAAAACTAAGGAAGATGCATCCACATATGGCCTTGATGGTAAAGGATGAGCTAAAGAAGTTGTTAGATGCAAGATTCATCATGTTTATCGATTATGCTGAATGGATATCAAATATTATCCCTGTATCAAAGCCAAACAATAGTATCAAAATATGTACAGATTTCAAAGATCTAAATAAGGCATGTCTCAAGGATGATTTCCCCTTACCTAACATCGACATCATTGTAGAATTAACAATAGGGCATGCCATGTTATCAAATGGATGGTTTCTCTGGGTACAACCAAATCAAGATAGCACCAGATGATCAGGAGAAAACTGCATTCACATGTCCATGGGGAAATTTTTGTTGGAACGTCATGCCCTTTGGGTTAAAGAATGTAGGGGCAACATATCAATGCGCAATGACTACAATCTTCCATGATATGATGCATACCTTTATGGAGGATTACATGGATGATATATTAGCCAAGTCATTTTCTAGAGAAGGACATATAGATATCTTGGGCAAAATCTTTACAAGTCTAGAGAAGTTCAATATCCGATTAAATCGTAAGAAATGTGTCTTTTGGGTTACATCAACAAAACTCCTAGGATACATAGTGTCAGAGAAAGGTGTCAAAGTGGATCCCACAAAGGTCAAAGCAATAATGGAAATGCAATTGGCAAAGAATATTAGTCAACTAAGGTCTTTACAAGGCAGGCTACAATCAATCAGGAGATTTATCTCCCAGTTAGTGGATAAAAGTTGTCCATTTAATCACTTGTTGCATAAAAATGTCTTGTTCAAATGGGATCAAGGGTGTGAAATGAAATTTAACCAAATAAAACAATATATGATGTCTCCACCTATTTTCCTGCCACCTATAGAAGGTAGATCTTTTCTACTATACTTTACAACAACAAACATTTCTTTAGGAGCATCGTTGGCACAAGAAGATTATGAAGGAAGGGAACAAGCCATTTAGTACATTAGTCAGAATCTGAATGGCTATGAAATAAATTACACCTTCATCGAGAAATATTGTTTGGTGGTGGTATTTTCTACCCAATAGCTGCGACATTACATGTCAACTCACACAATCAGGCTCATAGCAAAGATTGACCCGTTAAAATATCTACTCAACAAGGCTTCTTTAACAAGAAGATTGGCCAAGTGGGTCATGCTTTTAAGTGAATTTTATATCTAGTATGTGGATTGGAGAGCCATTTGAAGGTCAAGCAATTGCTAAAAAATTAGGTGAAGCTCCATTAACTGATGATCATCCTATGACAATGGAGTTTCGTGATGCTGACATTCTTACTGTAACAACACAACAATGAAAGCTTTATTTTGATGGTTCATACACACAAAGAGGATTTGGCATGGGAATATTGTTTGGTACACCTCAAGGACACACCATCCCAAGGTCTTATAGACTCATGTTTCCATACACCAATAATGTGGCTAAGTATGAGGCATTAATCATTGGCGTCAAGGTAGAAATTGAATGGAAGGTAACAGAGCTACAAGTATATGGAGATTCACAATTAGTCATTTATAGTCAATGATGAATATCATTTGAAAGATGAGAAGTTGATTCTATATAAGAAATTGATTGATGATCTCAAAAATTACTTTATGGATATCAAATTTGAGCAAATTCCAAGGCCAAAAAATTGTGGTCATTATGAGTTTATGGTAGAACAAGTGTCAAATCCTTCTTATGAGAATCCTGAATCTCAAACCATATGCCATTTAGATGCCGTTAAAAACTCCATCTATGGAAAGACCTATGTGTACCTAAATGAAAACATCCTTCCTCCCGATCTTTTAGAAACCAAAAACGCAACTTCATCCACCAATTCACTTGACATACCTTAATCACCGACATGCTTTAACATCGAGGTCTAGATGGTACTCTTCTCTAGTCTTTAGAAAGTAACAAATTTGAGACAACCTTACATGAGGTTCATGAAGGTATTTGTGGAACTCATTCAAGTGGGATAACTCTAGCAAAGAAACTCCTTCGTTTGGGGTATTACTAGCCAAACATGGAGAAGGAGTCTTATTAGTTTGTTAAGAAGTGTCAGAAGTGTTAGATTCATAGTAATATAATCCATGCACCAACTCAAGAATTACACCCATTCACATCAACATGGCCCTTTTGTCAGTGGGGACTAGATCTGGCAGGAAAGATAAACCCATCTTCATCCAATGGGCACAAATTCATAATCACAACAACATAATACTTTACAAAATGGATAGAAGCGGTTTCTCTAACCATAATCACTAGAAAGTAGATCTTGTCTTTCATACTAAACTACATAATTTTGTTGGTATGACATACCTCAGCCCATTATCATTGATAATGGACGACCATTTAAGAGCTAGGACATCCAAGAATTATGTGAAAAATTTCATATCCAACATCGTTTCTCAACACCGTACTATCCTTAGGGAAATGGCCAGGCAGAGGCCTCTAATAAGACAATTTTGAAAATACTCAAGAAAACGGTTAACAATGTTGGATGTGATTGGCAGGTTCAGCTCAATCCTACATTATGGGCCTACAGAACCAGCATTATAACACCGATAGGCGCTACACCATATGCCTTGGTATATGGATCAAAGGCCATACTACCCATTGAGGTGGAGATTCCATCACTTCGTGTGTCACTGAAGGAAATTATTTCAGATGAATATTATAGAGTATCTAGGCTTCAAGAACTAGAACTATTGGATGAGCGTCGTCAACAAGTTGTCAATCATCTGATGACATATCAACAAAGAATGTCCAAGAGCTACAATCACAGGGTAAAACCTAAAGTCTTTCAGGTTGATGACTTGGTTCTAAAGGAAAACCCTAGAAATAAACAGGACAAAGAAAAGAAAGGGAAGTTTGAACCTAACTAGCTAGGTCCCTTTGTCATCATATCAGTCTATGGATCAGGAGCCTATCGACTATCAACACCTGAAGGGGATTTTTTTGATGAACCTATCAACAACATCCATCTCAGAAAATTCTACACGTGAATCACCTAGTGCATGGTTCAAAGTCCTAAAAAGGGTTGCCTAAATGAAAACCTGACAAATAGGCATCTCAGTGATTGAAAAATACAAAAAAAATGAGAAAAGAGGAAAATACAAAAAAAATCATAAAAATATATAAAATTGCAATAAAAACATATAGTGAAAACTTGGAAACAGGTGTTATTTGTGTTTTAACCAACTGTTCCATCTATTGGATGCATGTCACGGTCATTACTTTCACCATCACTTTACATTCACCAACGTATCATTGCAAGTGGTCATGTCTCACCCTAGCTTGGGGGCAACATCTAGACCTCACTAGGGGAATAAAGCATCAAGTTTAACAAAATGGAACATCAGTCACTCTTAGAAACACATTTAGACATCCATATCACAACAAAAAATCCAAAAACAAGTTAAAAAAAATCAGTTTCAAAAAGTCAAAAACATGAGTCTGTGTCAGTTGAACTACATGGTCTGTGTGTGTATAACATAGGCAAGGCTAATCTTTGACCAGCCCCTGAGGCCCCTAGGATAGGTCATTAGGTTAGTTTTGATTCAAAATCTCAGAAAATCACAAAAAAGCATCATAAAATCAGGATGGATTATCTAATCTAACTAATGGTTGAAACACTTTAAGTAAAGGTTGGGTATGTTGTATTTTGATTATTTGTTATCATTTCCTTGGAGTAACTCAATGATGTATTGAACTAGAGAAGCTAGGAAGAAGAATGTCATTTTCATTTGTCTGTTGTTTGTGAATTAATTATTTAATGTGTGAATTGTCATGGGACATGCTCTACAAATGTATCATTGATGACATTCAAAATTCACACACTAAAATAATTAATCCTTGTCTGTTTACAAAAGAAATGCTCAATTCATCTCATTTTAATTATACCTATATGCTTGTGTTCACTTGCAATATCAAAAATCATGAAAGTAATAATTAGGTCATCATTGGTCTAAAATATACCATTGATTCTTGTACTTACTTTCAACATTTTTAAAGCTCTATGATGATATAAAGCATAAAAGTACTATTAGAATGCCAATATTTTTCATGTAGGTGCATGATAAAATTATATTGTATTCATAATAGTTTTTACATCTGTAGAGGGTTTGTTACAAAAGCTCGTGAAAGATTCAAATTGATGATTATCTTTTCTATTAATAGATTGAGTATACTTGACGTTAAAAAAAAAATCATCATAACCATGTAATTGCATTATCATTTTTCATACATTAGAAAGTATTTCTATTTATCATATTATCAATCATACATTTCAATCAAATAATTTTTGCATTCATCATATCATATTTTCCATATCGCATAAAAGTTCTAAAAGAAAATTTCAAAAATAAATCATATCATTGCATTTCATTCATCCATCAATCATTTCTCGCACATCATATCATTCATCATTTCATTTATCAGACAACTATCATATTCATTGCATAATCCATTCACATTTTATTATCATACATTTATTACATCATATCATTGCATCATCCATTCACATTTTATTATCATACATTATTTTCATACATTTATTACATCATTTCATTGCATTTCAGTCATCCATCAATTTTTTCTCATATAACATATCATTCATCATTTCATTTATCATAAAACATCATATCATTGCATTTCCATTCATTCATCATTTTATATCATACATTATTATCATTGATTTTTTTGTGTCATTTACATCAACATAAAACATACACATCCCATTTACATTGCATATCATAAATTATTTAAACCATTACATTCAAATCCATGTATATAGATGATCATCATATAAAATTCAAATCACCATACACCATACACCATACACCATACACCATCCACCATACACCATACACCATACACCATACACCATACACCACACACCACACACCACACACCACACACCACAAACCACACACCACAAACCACACACCACACATCCATACATTAAATAGAACATCATAAATCATAGCATATCACATGATCATTAATATACATCCATAACATGTAAATAATCATAATATTACAAATCATCACATGGCATATAAAACATGGAAAATAAATGCATCCATCATAGAATCATAATAGAACACATCATAGATCGATAAAAGTCTGTTGCATATCATATAGATCATATAAATAATCAATGCCAAGTATATAATGAAATCTGAAATAAAAGAGATATATCAGCAAAACTGGTTGAACCAAAGTATACATCATGTCTCAAATATATCACAAGCCACATCAGATAGCTAAGATTTGTTGCTACCAGATGGTGCGGGCATCTTGGGACCAGTACCTCCTCCGCCAGATGGACCAATACCTCCTCCACTAGATGGACTGAGACCTCCTGGATCTCTGTGTGGCAGCTGAGTCACACCCTCACTAACAGTCTGAGAATGGGTCTTGCTTGATCGCGAGGGGGCATAACTAACTCTCTGGTCAACAGGGACTACATCATGGTAACAAACTCTGTTAAACTTTGGCTCTCAGCCCACATGAAGAACCTCCTTCATATAGTCTACCATGGTTGTGCCCTCAGCTATCCACTATAATTTTTCAGCGGTGGTTTGAGCCTACTCTGTGATCTACCAAGCACTATCCGGCTCCGCTGTCAATGTGGTGATTTGCATTTGTGAAACTTCCAACTTTCCTTGTACTTGTGCCATAGCCTTCACATGAGCCTGTGCCTGGGTCTGCATCTATGTTTGAGTCTGAGCTAACAACCCTTGTATCTAAGCCAGCTGACCTTGTAATGTCTGTGCCTGCACCTATAGGTTGGTGATTTGTATTTGATATGTAGAGGATATATCCATTGCTTTCCTCTTATGAGACACACTAGTAGATAGACCTATCACAACCCCTCTACTACCATCCCCTCCATCCTCTCCATCATCACTGCTGCTCTCATCACTATCCTCCTCACTATTGCTCTCCTCATCACTACCCTCCTCCTCACCAACATCTTCCTCCACCTCAACATCAACAACTTGCTCCTCCTCCACATCCTCCTCTCACCTCCATCACCAACCAGGTGCAACAACAACCTCCTCCTCCATGGGTAATGGTGTTGGCTCATTAAGTATAGTAATCAGCGGGTAGGGATGCAATGCAAGATACTGCGCATACTCTGTGGTCACTGGTGTCTCTAAAATGTCACAACACATGTCCCAGGCTGAAGGCTATAGAGAATGATATCCATCTACTATAGTATCATAAGAAAAATGTGGTCCCCAATCTATTGCGTCACTCTGATGTCAAGCATAATATGCAACACCCTAGGGCATGCACTGAACAATCCCATACTACCTATAAACCCTCCATAGTAGAAATATCTCTAATACAAAGCGGGTCCTGCCAATCAAGTACATAGAATCATATAGATAACCTGAATTTGCATCATCCTCATCCCAATGCTGACAATCCAGATATGGATGCCATATCATAGCCTCTAGGTCATCCAATACACGCCTCCAATGCTCCAACTTTCCCATCCTAGACTAGGTAAGTCGACCTCTGTATCTGAAAACATATGGCTTGGTGGCAGGTCTATCTCATACTAGTAGTGGTCGCATGACAACAATATGCTCCCACGCCCAAAAATGCACATCCCCCAAGCATATTTGGTCTCATGCACGACCATGCTCTCAAGTATGCGACCCCATCCAACAAATAGTTCCTTTGACCTATGATCAGGACAAAGGAACCCCCCAATGAATCTTGCAAGAACTGAAGGTAGGGCGAAATATGCGTCCACCATATCTCGCCATGGGATCCACATCCCAACAATATGATCATCCTGAAAAACTCTACGAAGAGCATCAATCCCGCCCACCTCCTGTGAGTCATATAATATGATCTCACCAAAAAATGGTATCCGTAAAATCCACCAGACATCCTCTGGGGTGACTATCATCTTGCCAGTGGGTAGGTGGAAGGTATTATGGTCATTGTGCCACCACTCGGGTAATGCTATGAGGAGACTCCGATTAATCCTAATTTGGGGCATGTCAAGAAGTGAAGCTAGTCCACATCGAACAATGATTTGTGTCTCATCTGGCATAAGATGTGGAATCAATTCAAACATCCATGGAAAATGCTCTCGTATCTGGAGGTTACCCAAAGGCTCCTATCATCATGAAATGTTCAAAATTAGTACACTTTGTCAAAATATCATATATCAATTATCCTATCAAATCTAATCAGCTCTTGGTGCGAATTTTGATCAAAACTCGTAAGCCAGCATCATCAATCCTCACCTATCATGAGGTAGTCATTATCAATCTTTAATTTACCTCACCTACCATGAGGTCAATTTATCAAAATCAACCCTGCCTATCATGAGGTTCATCACATGTGAAATTTTTCCTTGCTTATCATGAGGATAATTCTTGTCTATCAATCATTAGAATCACTCATCATGAGGTTCAAAATCATCAAGGTTATTCGATCATCAAATCATATCAAACCAAACGGCTGACACGATCAAAATCGACAAAATCAAGGAAAAAATTGACAAATTTTATCAAATTTGACTTGGATGTGCTAAAATAGGCATTCAAGGCGCTAAAAGATCAGAAGTGCCATTTCATTAGTCAGAAGCACTAGAAAAGACTATCAAAGCGCTAATTTGGGTGGTCAAAGCATCAGAACAGTAGCTCGAAGCGCTAAATCCCTCGAAGTGCTACAATTACAAATCAAAACACTAATCCATCCTATCAAAGCGCTAATTTTTTTGAAGCACTAATCTATCCTATCATAGCACTAATATTTTTGAAGCGCTAATCTATCCTATCATAGCACTAATATTTTTGAAGTGTTAATCTGACCTATCAAATACCTAATCAAAGTGCTAATTCTCAGAAGCACTAAAATAGACCCTAGGAGCACTACATTAGAGTGTTGAAGTGCTACAACGCGTTATTGAAGCGCTAAACTACAAATTTTTTAAAAATACGGACAATAACACAAAAAGTGATAATGCATGAAATATGAGGAGGTTTATGGGTACGTACTGAAGGTCTGTAAGTGGTAGTGCGTTGGTGACATCACACATGCTCAAACCGGTGGGTGTGGTAAGGAATCAACATCTTGCTCCAAGTGGCTCAAATAGGTCTCTCTCACAAAGTTCTCAAAAGTCATGCACAAATGAGGTTGAAAAAGACCCTTTTGACCTTTTATAGGTTATTAGAGGTGGATTTTGGTGGGATTTATAAGATTTTAATTAATTTTATTGGGAGATTAATTGAAATTCATCCAGGGGAAAACTTTCTACCTCAATTATCGGGAGAAAAATTATTTCACCAATGAATATTCATCAAATCTTCATCAAATCATAATAAAAATAAAATTAAAAAAATCATAAGAAATTATCTCTCGAGGGGGCATATATTCATCGATCACTTGAAAATCAATGTTTGGGGCATACTAATTTTTTTCATCAATACTAGCAGCAACAACACAAAATTTTCTTTGAAGCAATCTGTAAACACATCACTTCAAAGAGGGGCAAAATGTATACACCTAAAAATGGTCTGGAGAATCTAATTAATTAAATATGATTTATTTGATTAATTACCCTTAATTCCTCTACTATTAAATAAATATAAATATTTATTTATATAGTTCATCTTAAATTATTCAATCTTTATTCTATTATTTTCATCTTAATTAAATAAACGAATTTCATTTTGTTTTATTTAATTATCATAATTAAATTCATCTACTATTAAATAAATAGAAATATTTATTTATGTATTTCACATTCTAAATCTTCTATTCTTCAATTTTAATTAAATATGCAACTTCAATAGTTTGTATTATTTAATTATCACATCATTTAAATCTTAATTAATTAAACAAGGTTAAATACTTTGTTGTTTAATTATCATATCCCTTCTATTTTTATTTAATAAACAACTTCTATAGTCTGTTTTATTAAATTAATTATCCCTTTTTTGTTAATTTGAATAAATCAAAATAATTCAAATAAAGGCATAAAACAATTTTCCTCTATTCACTCACCTACCAAAATTAGATGTCAAATGTCTAATTTAATTCAACTGGTATTCACGGGAAGCTGTGGAGACAAATTGGAGACAAACATGAATCAATCTCTCAAATCTTCTTCCTCTGATCCTTCCTATCATCTTGCCTGATGTTTTCATGGGGAGGAACCATTCCCATGATCAACTCAAGCTTCTCCATCTCTCACCATTCAATCCTCCAGATTGAATCCAAACCTTTGTTGTGTTGCCCCTATGCAAATGTGATGTCGTGAATCTATAAATACAACCTCATTCAACAGGAAATAGATCCCAACATTATGCAATCTTACTCTGTAGGAAAATCAATCAAGCAATCATAGAAATAGCATCTTAGCATCATAGCATCAGTAGAATTCATATCATGGCTACATAGTAGTTTTACTGTAGCTTCATCATCATAGTTTCATGTTAATATAGATTACAGTAGTTTCCTTTTATCAATTAGATATCATCATATAGGATTTCATGATTTCATGTAGCATCCTTCAATTCTCTAGATTGAAATTTTAGCAGTCACAAGTGTTTATCAAATTTGAGAGCCTTTAGTGATTTAATAAATCTTTAGAGATAGCAAACAATGAGACACTTTCAAATTTTTGTTCTTTTAATTAGTTAATTACTAATAGGATCTTGATATAATATTTCATTAAGAAGTGTTTTAGTGTTTTTACTTACTCATACTTATTTCACACTTACACTAACTAATCAAGTACTCTAACCATCCATCCTCTCATCCAAAAACAACATACCTGTTACACCCCAAATATATGTTATTACTATTTACCATTACTATGTAGGGTAAATGTGGATGTAATGTGAATTCAATGGATGAATTAATTGTGCTTGCACCTTGTTATCGATGCATTATGAATGAATGTTACTTCATTTAATGTCATATGAAGGAATGCATTTATGTGATTGGATGAATATTGAATTAATATTCTAACTATGGAGATGCACTATGAGTAATGCATATTTTGTGAATAGCTGGCTGTCATGTGCATGTGTTAGTGGTTGTAGGTATATGTTCAATTCCTCTATATGGAGGGGAAGTATCACTCAGGAGAAGGTCTTGGTCGAGTAACCAGTAGCATAACCTATTCGAGCTTACACACACCACAGTATAATAATTGAGTCGGGTTATCATGATGGAAGTAGGTAAGTCATCCTTAGTGTAATGTGTCTACATTAGTAAGGGTCTTGATTACTACTAAATTCATGCTTGGATGATGATTATTTGTTTGAGCTTGTGAGTCCTTCCTTATCCTACTGTGCTTGTTTGTGTGGTTGATTATGTATTGAGATATATGCATATGTCAACGTACGTGTACAATGGATATAATGGGATGTCCATACGAGTATGACAACATATGTATAGACATGCATATATGTTTATAAAAAAGTGATATGATGCCATAGACACGTAGGTCATGATCATTTAGATATTGAATGGATCATTTGATTCTCATGTTGATAGATAATATATATGGGTGTGTGTGTGTGTGTGTGTGTGTGTGTGTTTATATATATAAATACACACATAAGTGTAAATGCTTAATAGAGGGGTGTATATACATATATAGATATATAATACGTATTATAATCATATGACTATTTACTTGTTTGTATTCAACTATATGTCGAATGTATTCTTACCTGATTGACATTGATATCGTCATTATTCAAATTATATATAGATATGTAAATATGTGTATATGTGTATGTATATACACGTACATTACTATGAAATTAATAATTAGGATAAATTCACTCAAATATTGAGTGATGCATTCTATAGGCTTGTGAGGTTATAGCTATACTAATGTATGATATCATATATATGGTTATATATATTATACATATGTATATAAAATAATAATAGCTTGTTGATTTATAAACCAACACCATAATATACTAAGTGTTTGATATATTGAATAGTGTAGCACGTAAATTCAACAATGATACCAACTATAGTAATAACCAACACGTGGGTTGGTGAAAGGAGTTTATAGGTTGATGCATATATGATTTGCAAGACTAATCTATTTGCTTGGAGATCAATTATTCTATATGAAGCTAGATGTCAATTTCTATATAAGGGAACATAGGCCAAATATGGCATATGTGAACATTGAATAGAAGGCATGAAGAGTGCATAAGAGCTACACAACCCATAAATGAGTTGGGATGTAAAAGAAGAGTTGCATACATACAATGCATGAACCCTATAGAACGCACTACATACCATATCATGCCAAGAGACTATGCCACACATAATATATATGTTAAGTATATATATTTAAATGATACTAGCTTTGATATCAACTATCCAAAGCAATGATTATCATCCAATTATAATACTATATATATGGCTTTTGAATTCAATTATCATGAACAACTTAGAGGCTGAATTTGTGAATAGTTATGATTGTATTCTTTGGGTCATATTTTATGCTCATGATGTCAACATTAGAAGAGTTTGTGATTTGCAAACTTAACACAACCATAAAGTCGATATTTAAGAAGAGAATAAGTTGATTCCTTTTTAATAGGGAAACCATGGACTTATTAAACTGTATTTCCATGATGTTTAACATCGATCAAACAATTGTATAAGCACGAAAAACATATCAATGACTTTGTCTAAAATAATTCAATGAGTGAATTGACACTTGGCATGACTTATTTGAAACTTTAGCTTGTTGACACACTTTTGTTAATGATTGTTTCTTTGAAGGAGGAAACCACACCATCTACTAGAGAGCATAATAATGCTTGGCACCACCTTTGAATCCTTTAAACTATACGAGTATGTTTTGAGATATAAATCGAATTCTATCATATGGGGATTTGAATGGATCTCTATTTTTTGTCATTTAGCTAAGTTGATCTATAGCTGTGTAGGCCGAGTATGTGCTAACATGTTCACCACCTTTTAGTTGAGATAGATGTGTTTTTGTGCATGATTTTTGGTGTCAAAACTCATGCCTAAACTGTAGGATGAGTAGTTACCAAATTGCTGTATAAATAGAGGAGTAAGTTCATTTGTTTAGACACATTCTTCTATGCATTATTCCTTGAGAAATCCTCTGCATTTTATCTACTTTTCTGTTTGCAATATTCTATCAAGAATAATAAGCGAGAGCCTTGAGTTTTAGAGAGAGTTGATTATTATCATTGAGAGAAATACTTTCCAACTTGTGAGATAGTGGTTATTGAGTCTTTGTTGAAGGATCGATACCAGGCTAGCTATTGTTTTGGAAGTGTTGTGATTGTAGCCAGTTGATTGGAAAGCTTATCACAGTTATGAGAATATTCTCCCCTTGTTTGTATTAGAGTTGAATGATTTGCTTCTTGACTATTTAAACTAGTCTATTATGGTTACTTGCAATTATGGAAAAGTAATTCTTACTTTGAAATAAAAGTACAAGATGTTTACTCTTTTTTGAAATGTTTGTTGTAAGTGTGGAATGAGGTAAATAACATAAATACACTTCTTAATACGACATTATATCAATGATTAAACAAATTGAATCAATTCAACAAAGTAATCAATTGAAAGCATCCTATTGCTCTCTATTTCCAAATATTTATTAAATCTAAATTGCTCTCAAATTATTAAGCACTATGACTGTTAAAATGACTATCTGAAGAATGAGATGATACTAAAATGCAATACTAGATTATAACAATGTAAACTAGCATGTATGAAACATATAATTGCAGCTACAAGAGGCATCCATTGATGTGAAGCTTGATTGTTGAATTGCTTGAATGTTGATGCTTAGATTCCTGCAGAGTAAGGGTGCAAAAGCTTGATTATCTGGATCCTTTTTTTGGTTCAATGAGGCTTGTATTTATAGATTTCCTGGCTATAGAAATGCACAGGGAAAGCTTTGAGAGGCTTGGATTCAATCTGGAGGATTGAATGGTGAGAGATGAAGGAGATTGAGAGAAAGATGGAGATTGTCTCTACCCATGAAAACACCAGACAAGAGAAGAGGAAGGATTGAGAGATCAAATTCCAAATTTGTCTCCAATTTGTCTCCAAAACTTCCTGTGAAGTTTCAAAGCATTAATTGTGACAAATTTAGACATAGATTAGACATAGAAAATCTAATTCATTTTTGAGAGAATGTAGATTGGAATATTCTTTTATGCTTAATTCAAATATTTTGATTTATTTAAATTAGGAAAGGGAGATAAATAATTTAATAAAACAAACTATAGGATAGTCGTTTATTAAATTAATCAGAGGAATATGGTAATTAATAAATAAAGTGTTTTGTCTTTATTTAATTATTTTGAGAATGATGTGATAGATTGAAATAGGGATTTGATAATTAAATCAACAAAGTATTTAATTTTGTTTATTTAATTAAGATGAATTTGAATGTGAACTATATTAAATAAATATTTCTATTTATTTAAACAGTAGAGGAAATAGAATAATTAATCAAATAATGTGTATTTAATTAATCGGATGCTCCAGACCAATTTTAGGTGTATACATTTTTCCCCTCTTCGAAGTGATGTGTTTACGCATTGATTCGAAGAATATTTTTGCTGCTATTGCTAGGATCGATGATTTCAAAAAAAAAAAATTCCGTATGCCCTAGACATGATTTTCAGATGATAATAATTTCGTGTGCCCCAGACATGATTTTCAGATGATAATAATTTCATGTGCCCCATACATGATTTTCAGATGATTTGATAATGATATGCCCCCTCAGGAGATAAATTAATAATCTAATGATTTTTAGAATTTTTCAAAAATTTATGATTTTCTGATGATTTTATGATGTTTCGATGATAAAATAATTTATCTCCCGACAAAATGATGAAGAAATAGAGCCCTCAGATGAGTTTTAATTAATTTCATGGATAAAATTAATCAAAATGTAATAAAAATCCACCAAAAATACCTTTCAAAAATTATAAATAGTGCTAAAAGGTCATTTTCAATTCATTATTTGCTTTTTGAGTTCAAAATTCTCAGTGATAAAGACTTTTCTGCCAGCTGGAATGAGATGCCTATCCCCTACCACACTCACCGATTCGAGTGCGTTCGATGCCACAGACGGCTGCCTACGTATGGACCTTCAGTATGTACCTCCTGACCTCCTCGTGATTCATGCACTTTTATTTTTTTATACTTTTTAGGTCCTAGGCGTGTCTAGGTGTCTTTTAGCGCTTTGAAGCCGCGCTGTAGCACTTACATCCCGATGTAGCACTTCCATTAGGTTGTCTAGTGCTTTGAGTTTTAGCGCTTGCATTTAAAACTCTAGTGCTTCCAGTCTGTAAAGTAGCGCTTTCAGCGAATTAGCGCTTAGGAGTCAAAAATTAGCGCTTTGAAGCCGAATTTTAGCGCTTTGAGATTTTCAGTGCTTTGAGTCGGTGGATTAGCGCTTTTAAGGTCTGTTCTAGTGCTTCTAGTAAAGTGGCGCTTAGACGACCTGTTTTAGCGCTTTGATGTGGAAAAGTAGCGCTTTGAGTTTTTTAGTGCTTCGGAAGCCTGTTTTAGCGCTTCGGAGTGCTGAAATAGCACTTTCATGGTTTTAGTGCTTTGGGTCCCTATTTGAGCGCTTTTAGGTGATAAAGTAGCATTTTTAGGATTTAGCACTTTGGATGACTGTTCTGGCGCTTCCATGTCAGAATTGAAGATTTTGACTTAGTGAACTTTGATTATGTGAATTCTGATCATGTCCATTCTTCTAATTGGTATGATTGACAATCCAATTGCTTGATGTTGGATTTAATGATTTAAATAAGACTAACTCTCATGATAGGCGAGAAGAAAACCCCATTTATTGATGATCCTCATGATAGGCGAGGACATGATTCAATATCTGATAAATCTCATGATAGGCGAGATCTAGATAATGTTTTGATGAACCTCATGATAGGTGAGGTTTGATTCAATATCTGATAAATCTCATGATAGGTGAGATCTAGATAATGTTTTGATAAACCTCATGATAGGTGAGGTTGGATGTTCGCCTATGAATTTTGATTGAAAATTCATACCAAAGCTTTCAGAATAGATTGATAGTAGAATGACCTTTGATTCCTTGACATAGTTCACTGATTGTAGATTTATTTGTTATTATGATAGGAGGATTTGGGTACTCTCCAGATGCGAGAGAGATTTCCGTAGAATACAGATTTGATACCGCATTTGACACCGGATGAGCTCCAGGTGATAGGCCAGTGTGGCCTTACGAGTTTACTTGATATGCCCCAGATTAGGATTAATCGGGGTTTGTTGACCGCACTGGCTGAGAGGTGGCATAGCGACCACAACACCTTTCACCTACCCACTAGTGAGATGACAGTCACACCAGAGGATGTGTGGCATATAATGCACATTCCTTTCATGGGGGAGATTATGACATATGATTCACATGGGACCAGTAGCAGAGATGCTCTTTGTAGAGTCTTTCAGGATCAGGACATAGAGGGTACGAGCATTTGATGGCGGAGGATTGCAGACTCTTATGTGACACTACCAGCAGTGCTAGCTGGATTCATTGGAGGATTCCTTTGCCCTGATCATAGGTCAAAGGGATTCCTCGTTGGCTGGGGTAGGACACTGGAGAGCATGTTGGTACATGGTACCAGATATGCGTGGGGGATGTGCATGTTAGCACATCTTTACCATGATCTTCATTCCACTGTGTACCTAGGTGCACGTAGTATATCCGTAGGGGCGACTCTATTATAGATATGGGTTTGGGAGCACTTTGCTATTTGTTGGCCATTTCCCATTGCAGATAAACCACTTGGCAGACCATATGCTTTTAGATACAATGGTCGATTCACGCAGGCCCAAATGGGCAAGTTAGAGCTCTGGAGGCGAGTTTTTGATCATATGGAGATAGTGATATGGCACCCCTATCTTACTGTGAGGAGTGGGAGGAAGATGGTGCAGTGTTGGGGTTTTTGTGTGATTCTATGTACCTTATTGGTCAGACTCCTTTTGTGATTGAGAGATTTCTGCTGCGTCGGGTTTACAGACAGTATGGAATTGTTCAGTGCATGCCACAGGGGGTAGCCCACTATGCACGACGATGGATGGATATTCCAGATTGGGGCCCCACATTATCTTATGATGTTGTAGTAGAGGGTTACAAAGCATTACAACCATCTCCGTGGGACATGCAGAGAGACATATCAGAGGTAGATGTCACAGAGGATTATGCAGCATTCTTGGCCTTGGTCCCTCATCCTCGTATTACTATCCCTGATGAGCTAGCACCTTTACCAGTAGAGGAGGATGTGGCAGAGGATGTTACTGGTGGTGAGGGTGATATCCCAGCAGATGAGAGCTCAGAGCAGCAGCAGTGAGGATAGCAGCAGCAGTGGGGACAATGATGGTGGGAGTGGAGGATACAGAGGGGTAGGGCCAGACATTCATAGTGCACCTTCTTCCAGTAGGCCTCATAAGAGGCAAGTAGTGACAGTGCCAGCAGTTGGGCAGTGGAGACAGATAGTTGGGCTCCAGGCACAGGTCTAGACTTTGCAGACATAGGTTCAGACATTGCAGGGGCAGTTGGTATAGGCTCGGGGCATGCTTGTGCAGACTCAGACATAGATGCAGGCACATACACAGACTCACACACAGGCCTTGGCACAGGTACAGGGGCAGTTAACTGCCACGCAAACGTAGGTTGATATCCTAACAACCAAGTGAGACAGTGCTTGGTAGATATTCGAGAGGGCACAGGAGACAACAGATACCCTCCAGAGATTGGCCGATGGCACCTCTATCGGTGATTATATGAGAGAGGTTCTGCGGGCTGGCCGAGAGGCAAAGTTCTACTAGGGCCGTTACCATGATTCAATTCCTGCTGAGCGTCGAGTCAGTTATGCCCCATCGAGATCAGGGCGGACTCATACACAGATAGTTAGTGAGGGAGTGAAACAGCCTCCATGCAGAGATCCCAAAGATCCGGGTCCTTCTGGGGGTGGTGGTGGTACAGGTACAAGTCCTGTTGGGCTTACGCA
The DNA here is from genome assembly GCA_007115665.2 of Sequoiadendron giganteum. Lineage (NCBI taxonomy): Eukaryota > Viridiplantae > Streptophyta > Pinopsida > Cupressales > Cupressaceae > Sequoiadendron > Sequoiadendron giganteum. The sequence continues at coordinate 607,747,593 of CM021103.1, forward strand.
TTCTGGCAGTAGCAGGTTATAGAGGTTATTGTGATCCTCACTGATGTATTTTATGATGTATCTCTTTGTATGATGATGTATTTTTATGTCCGACGTCATTGTATACTTGACATTTTTGATATATATATGAGATGCATTTGATATGATTATGATGATGGCTTCATGATTTCTATGTGATGGATGTTGTTATATGCTTTATGTGATGAGTTTATTCTAAATGTGATGATGATAAATGATGATTTATTTTAATGTAATGATGTAATGATGTATGTATGTATGGATAAATGATATGTGGATATATGATGTGATGTATGGATGGATAAATGATATGTGGATATATGATGTGATGTATGGATTCTAAATGATGATTTATATGAATGTTTTTAAATGTGATCAAAATGTATGAAATAGATGGATGAATGCTTTTTTTGTTATTTTCAAATGTGATGATGATAAATGATGATTTTATGATGAATGAGAAAATGTATGGATGGTAATTAATGTATGCATATGATGTTGGATAAATGGTAATGTAATGAATGTGTTATGGTAAGAATGAACCTAATGCACTGATATTAGAATTTATGATGCATGATGAAAAACATGAATGATGAAATGATGATGCAAATGATGATGCTATATGTTTTTGATGATTTTATGTCAAGTATACTCAGTCTCTTTTTTCTAGATTAGACAATCATTGATTTGGAAATCTTTATGCAACCAATACTCTACAAATAATGAATCATGATGAATGCAATCTAATTTTAACATGTAGCTATATGTGAAACAAATGTCATTTTAACAGTCTTTTTGTACTTGGTATCATCATAGAGCTTTATTGAATGTTGAAAGTGAATACAAGCATTAATGATTTGGTTAGACCAATAACGACCTGAGTACTTCTTTCATGATTTTTAATATTGCAATCGAACACAAGCATCGAGGTATAATTGAACCGAGATGACCTGAGCATTCATTATGTAAACAGGCAAAGATTATCATTTGAGTGTGTGAATTCTAAATGTCATCGGTGATACATTTGCATAGCACATCCCCCGACAATTCACACATTTATATGATTATCATACAGACAACAGATAATAAAAATATCATTCTTTTTCCTTGTTCCTCTAGTTCAATATATCATTGAGTAACTCTAAAGTAATGATAATTGAAAGTACAATTTATCCATTGTTTACTTAAAGTGTTCCATTCATTATTCAGATTTTTAGATCATCCACCCTGCTTTTGACATGTTGTTTGATTTTCAATTTTTTGACTAAAGACCTAACCTACTATCCTATCTTAGGGGTCTCGGGGGCTGATCAAGATTAGCCTTGCCTACGTTACACACGCAGAGACCACGTAGTTCAACTAACACAAACCTATGTTTTTGAAAGTTGCTTTTTCAGACTTACTTTTTTGACATATTTTTGGATTTTTCGATACGATACGGATGTTTGATGCTTTTCTGATGATGATTGACATTGCGCTTTGATCTTTGTTTTGGTTTTCTGCCATACTGTCGTGTTCACAGACTGGTGAAATTGATACATTTTAATTGCCCCTAATGATATCCAGATGTTGCCCCCAAGCTATGGAGTGATATGTTGACCATGTGACATGATTTTGATAATGGATGTAATGATAGCAAGATGACTGACATGATATGGAACGGTACTGACTTGCCAAATGAATGATCCTGATATGTTCATAATAGATGGGAATAGCTAATCTTAGAATCACATATGACGCCTGTTTCCAAGTTTTCATCAAATCCTTTGATTACACACTTTGTGTTTTTGTGTTTTCTCATTTTTCTCTTTCTTTTTGTATTTTGTATTTTTTTTTTTTTTAATTTTTGCATTTTCCAAGGTGCCTGTTTGCCAGGTTTTCACCAAGGAAACAATTTTTCAGATTTTCTTGCCCCGTGCACTAGGAGTTTTAAGCATAGAATTTTCTGAGATGAATATTATTGATAGGTTCATCAAACAGACCTCCTTCTGACGTTGATAGCTGATATGCTCCTGATCCATACACTGATATGACAACAAACTGACCAAGCCAATTAGGCTCAAATTTTCCTTTCTTCTCCCTATCCTGCTGATTTCTAGGGTTTTCCTTTAGTACCAAGTCACCAACCTGAAAGACCCTTGGTTTTACCCTATGATTGTAACTCCTTGACATCCTTTGTTGATAAGCTATTAGATGATTTACAACTTGTTGACGACGCTCATCTAGCAATTCCAGTTCCTGCAATCTAGATACCCTATAATCTTCATCTGAAATGATACCTCTAAGTGATACACGAAGGGATTGAATTTCAACTTTAATGGGTAATATGGCTTCTGATCCATATACCAAAGCAAATGGTATAGCTCCCATTGGTGTTCTGATGCTTGGTCTGTAGGCCCATAGTGTAGGATTGAGTTGAACATGCCAATCACATCCAACATCGTTAACCGTATTTTTGAGAATTTTGAGTATGGTTTTGTTTGAGGCCTCTGCTTGGCCATTCCCTTGAGGATAGTACGGTGTTGAAAAATGATGTTGGATGTGGAACTTTTCACATAACTCTTGGACATCTTGATTCTTGAAAGGTTGTCCATTGTCTGTGATTAGATATTGAGGGATTCCATATCGACAGATGATGTAGTTCAAGATAAATGAGGAGATCTGTTTCCCAGTGATGGTAGTAAGAGGTACTGCCTCTATCCACTTCGTGAAGTATTCTCTAGCCATGATAATGAGCTTGTGTCCATTAGATGAAGATGGATGTATTTTTCCTACCAGATCTAGGCCCCATTGACAGAAAGGCCATGTTGATGTGAAAGGATGTAGTTCTTGTGCCGGTGCATGAATCAGATTGCTATGAACCTGACATTTTTGGCATTTCTTAATAAAATGATATGATTATTTTTCCATGCAAGGCCAATAATATCCCAAACAGAGGAGTTTCTTAGCGAGGGTTATCCCACTCGAGTGAGTACCACAAATACCCTCGTGAACTTCTCGTAGGGCCATTTTAGATTCATTGCGTTCTAGACATCAGAATAGTGTACCATCAAGACCTCGACGATAAAGGACATTTGTGATTAAAGTGTGTCGGGCGGATTGACAGATAAAGTTACGTTTTTGATTCCTTGAAAGGTCAGGAGGTAGGATATCATCTTTCAAATAAGCATAGGTTTTTTCATATATGGAGGTTTCAGTGGTTTCTAGATGACATATGGTAGAAGATTCTGATCGATAATGGGAAGGACATGATACTTGTTCTACGATAAACTCATAACAAACATGCTTCTCAGGCAATTGTAGTAATGAAGCGATCGTAGCCATAACATTTGCAGCTTTGTACTCCGCTCTTGGAATCTGATCAAACTTGATACTAGCAAAGGATTGTTTCAGATTATCTATTTGCTGCTTGTAAGGCATCAATTTTTCATCTTTGGTTTGACATTCATCATTGACTTGATAATTAACTAGTTGAGAGTCCCCATAGACCTGTAAATCTGTGATTTTCCATTGAATTGCAATCTTGACCCCTATAATCAATGCTTCATATTCGGCCACATTATTGGTACATTGAAACATGAGTCTGTATGATTTTGGAATTGTGTGTCTTTGGGGAGAGATGAACAAAATCCCTGCTCTTGATCCTCATTGTGTATACGATCCATCAAAATACAGTATCCATTGTTGGGGAATTGCTGTCATGATGTCTGCATCTGGGAATTCCATTATCATTGGGCGATTATCCAGTAGAGGAGCTTCAACTAGTTGTTGAGCAATTGCTTGTCCCTTGATTGCCTTTCTCTTGACATATTGAATGTCGAATTCACTTAGGAGCATAACCCATTTTGCCAATCTACCTGTTAAGGCAACTTTACTTAGTAGATACTTCAAAGGGTCGATCTTTGAAATTAATCTAATTGTATGAGCCATCATGTAGTGTCTCAACTTTTGAGTAGCAAACACCGATGCTAAGCAAGACTTTTCTATGAATGTGTAGTTTATTTCATAGCCATTTAAAGTTCTACTGATGTAGTAGATAGCATGCTCTTTTCCTGTATTATTCTCTTGTGCTAAGAGTGCCCCCAATGAGATATTAGTTGTAGCAATATACAATATGAGGGGTCTTCCTTCTGTTGGTGGTATGAGAATAGGTGGTGACATTAGATATTGTTTGATCTGATTGAATGTCACTTCACACTTCTCATCCCACATGAAAACTATGTGTTTATGCAATAGATGATTGAAAGGATGACTTCTATCTGCCAATTGGGAGATGAATCTTTTGATTGATTGAAGCCGTCCTTGTAGTGATATGAGCTGGCTGATGTTTCTAGGAGGTGGCATCTCCATAATTGCTTTGAATTTTGCTGGATCCACCTCAATGCCCTTTGTTGACACAATGTATCCTAGTAGCTTTGCTGATGTAACCCCGAAGACACACTTCTTAGGGTTTAATCTGACATTAAATTTCTCCAGCCGTGTGAAGATTTTATCAAGAATATGCAGATGTTCTCCCCTTGTAGTATATTTTTCCAAGATTTCATCCACATAATCCTCCATGAAAGTGTGCATCATATCATGGAAGATCATAGTCATTGCCCTTTGATAAGTTGCTCCTGTGTTCTTTAAACCAAATGGCATGACATTCCAGCAGAAAGTTCCCCATGGACATATGAAAGTCGTCTTCTCCTGATCTTCTGGAGCTATTCTGATTTGATTGTATCTAGAGAAGCCGTCCATTATTGATATCATGGCATGCCCTGCCGTGAAGTCCACAATGATGTCTATGTTTGGTAGTGGAAAATCATCCTTCAAACATGCTTTATTGAGATTCTTGAAATTTGTGCAGATTCTGATGCTATTGTTTGGCTTTGAAATAGGTACTATGTTCAATATCCACTCAGCATAATCTATAGACCTTATGAATTTAGCATCCAATAATTTTTTTAATTATGCTTTTACCATTAATGCGATGTGAGGATGCATTTTCCTTAATTTTTGCTTAAAAGGCTTGATTCCTATTGGCAAAGACAAACAGTGCATAAGCAGATTTGGATCTAAGCCTGGCATATCAGAGTATGACCAAGAGTTGATGCTTCTTGCTTTAAAGAATTTGATAAATTCTGGTCTTTCTTGATCAGTCATTGATTCTGCTAGATGTAGAACTTTTGCCCTCTCTTCTGTGCCAATGTCCACTGATTGTGTAGGTTCGAATAGAACTGATGATTGCTCATGATAGTGTTCTAGGAGAGTGTCAAATCTTCCATCCATTAGTGCCTCAGAAAGGTTTTCACCATTGGATGTGTTCTTTATTTTTACTTTTTCTAGATCTAATGCTGCCATAGAATGGTTTTCACCGTTAGATCTATTTTGCTTGTTTTCATTTTTGCAACTGGAAGATTTGACACCCTCCTGCTGAGTCATATTGTTATGAGTATTATGGATAGCATTTGTATCAGGTTCGGTATGACAAAGGAAATGCATGATAGCATCATCATTTTCAAATTTTGGTATAGTCAATGGTTCGGTAGGTTCCCAATCAATAAGTTCCGGATGGATTAATGGCATGGTATCATCAGATTGATTTAGATCAATGGAGGTAAGGGTGAGGACAATAATATTATCATAATTTTCATTTGGGATATCAAAATCCATGATGGTACCCTCTTCGAAATCATCTAGATCACTCAAATTTTGTTCATCCTCACTAGAGTCATCGATATTTAGTGATCCCTCGACAAATGGTCTAGACCTAGAGCCTTGGCCCTCCTCACATGTAGGTGCATATTTTTGAATCACATCGACTGGAATATCAATGACAAGTAGATCACAAGGTAATGCCCACTAATATTCATTTGAGTCTATTTCAGAACCATCTCTAAAGTGAAGGATATTTTCCATAGCTATCTTTTTTAGCTCCTGCTTCTCTTCTTCAAAGTATCCTAGTCCTGGTTTTTCTTTTGTATGGAGAGTGAGAGGTGTGATAGGTTATGAGACTCCCTCCTTTCTTAATCCCAATGGTCCTTGTCCTTCATAACCCATCTTTTCAAGAATAGCCTTTCCTTTTCCATACTTTTCTGTGTTGATGCTAATATTTTTGGTATCGGTCTCTGATGTTGATATTTCCTCATCCTTGTATAGCCAATCCAGGATTGCTTTGTTGTCCGTTTCTTCTGCTATGGTTCCAGATTTTACAAATGTTTCGTGAAGAACTATGGTAGGTACAAATGTTGGAGGTTTGATTAGTGATGGTTGACCATATTTCCTAGGAGATGGCATTAACTGTGATAAGTTAAGCGATTGCTCCATTGAGTACTATCCCATTCCTTTATCTGTCAATTGAACTTGCTTTTGAAATTTGTCTGATAGAGAAGTTTGTGTATCCAGATTGTTTGTTTCATCATGACTTGTTTCATTTTCTTTACCTTTCTTTTGCACCCACTTGGTAGAGATGCTTGGACTTTGTTCGTTCTTGGATGACGATGAACTTGAAGCTTCCCTGTTGTGAGTGACAAAAGTGTCTTGAGATATTCTTAATGTGTCACAATGTTGTGGGTGATTATAATCAGCAACTATAGTCACCTCTTGTCCATTTATTGGAAACTTTAGGCATTGATGGCATGTAGAAGGTATGGTCTACATTTCATGAATCCAGGGTCATCCTAAGAGTATATTGTATGTCAATTCTCTTTCTAATACTTGACATGCTATATGCTTCATCACAGGTCCCACTTGAATGGGTAATACAATCAAACCTTTGGACGATCTTTCCTCCTCATCATAGGTTTTGATGGTCATTTTCTGTCGAGCATCAATAGTGTCTTCGGAATATCCTAGTGCACGAACTAATTTAAGGGTGCAAATGTTCAAACCAGCTCCCCCGTCTATTAGAACTCTCTTAAAATGATGATTATGGATACAAACTTCGATATGCAATGTTGTGTTATGCGGGTGGTTTAATGAGACATCATCCTATTGAGAGAATGATAGACAATGAGGGGTAGTCAAATGTCCCACCATAGCTTGGAATTGAAAAACATCCAAATTATTTGGTACGGTTGTGGCAACTAATGCTTGCTCAAGAACTTCTTTATGTGATGGTGACAACCTAAGGAGTTCCAGTATTGAGATTTGGGCAAGGATGTTTTGTAATTGATCAACAATATCATAATGAGATTGAGGCATAACCGCACGTTGAGATCCCACTCCTTTTAATACTACCTTGGCTTGCCCCCTAGTCATGACGTTTGCTGGTTGACGTTCTTGATTCTCTCAGGGGGTGTTTTGCATTTGATTGATAATATCATAATGTGATGGAGGTGGAACCGCATGTGTGGATCCCATGCCCCTTAACATTACTTTTGATTGTCCCCTAGTTAGCATGTTGGCTGGTTGATGTTCTTGATTTTCTCTGATTTTTAAGACATTGATTTGATTATCAGAGTTTTGCATGCTTGGGAATAAATCCAAAGAGGTAATGTTGTTGGTTTCATTCTCATCAATGTTATCACTAACTGCATGATCATTTTTGACTTTAGATAGACATAGGATTGTTGTGTTATAGACATGATTGGCATTTTTCCCTTTACTATTTGATGATGATGCACCTTTGTCATAATTTGGCAAAGGATCTTTGAAGGCCGAATGATCGTTGTTATTTTGAGGTTCTTCCACATACACTTTGTTGCTATCCACCAAATCTTGTACTGCATGTTTCAATTCCATACATTCATTTGTTTTATGACCCTTGTTATTATGATAGTTGCAATAATCAGCGTCATTCCACCATGATGGTTTTACTTTTGGATCCCAAAACCTAGCTTCCCGTGCAGTTAGAAGGCCTCTAGTAACTAGTTCCTTCATTGTTGATTCCATTGATTGACCTAAAGGTGTGAACCTTCGTTGATTTGATGGTTTTTGATATGGTAGTGTTTTTGCGTGTTCATTTTTTTGCATGGTATTTGATTGGACTTTTTGGTCACTATTTTGATTGTTTGAAGAAGATGCAGTCAAGTTGAAAACTGGTTTGACATTTTGTGAATCACTTGTTGTTTCATTTGTGTTGTGATTCTTTTGCCAAATTTTTGGTTTGTCATTGCTTGAGTGTTGATTGGAGTAGTTATTCGATTTTTCATTGTAATGTTTGATAACTCCCTGTTTCACTAATGCTTCCTCAATTTTAAGACCATTTTCTATGACTTTTTCGAAAGTGGGTGGACATTGTAATTCTAGCCTATAGCTCATTTCTTTTTTCAAGTTCTCAATGAATAATTCCATCTTTTCTTCCTCTGGAATAGATCGAGGATACCTAGCGAACAGTCGTCGCCATCTTTGGAGAAAAGACAAGAATGTTTCTCCTTTATTTTGCTTTAAGTTGTAGAGATCCTTGATGGTAACATCATTTTGGATGTTGAATGAATATTGAGAGATAAACTTGTTAACAAGTTCCTCAAACGTTTTGATACTAGGTTGCAGTTTTGAGAACCATTCCATACATGCACCTCCCAAAATTCTTGGGAATAACCTCATCAAATAAGTCTCTTCTTGAGCAAATTCAAGACTCATTGTTTTAAATTCTCATATATGATCTATTGGATCTGTTCATCCATTGTACTTATCGTACTTTGGGAATTCGCAGTGTCTTGGAAAAGGTAGCAAACCAACTGTTGCATCAAAAGGATAAGGACAAATGTCCTGTATCGCATATCTCTTGGTAGTTCCTTTCGTCATGTTGTGTAACTATTGTTGTAATAATTGCATTTGTGAACTAAAAGCAACAACTAGATCTATTGTTTGCATTGGTAGCGGTATCTCTATTTCATTTGTTTCAGTTGTTTCTTTCAAACGGTTTACATCAAAATCTTTTGGAAGTTTCACCCTTGATTCGGCCAACATTAAAAGATATTTTCCATGTCTTGTTCCAAAACTTTTTCCATAAATATGTGAAACTTGGGATCTTGTTGAGCCGCTTGGATATCCTCTTGAGTTATTTCATTTTTGTCGTTGCGGTTTAGAGTGTTCCAAGGATTTTCCTCTGCCATGTTTTTAGATTATTCAAACTCTTGTTCTAAGAGTCTCTGTTTGTGGGACCTAGTGAAGATTGGCATACAAATTTTTGCCCTTTCTTCTAAAATGTTGATCTTATGTGCGAGATAGTGTCAATTTGAACCTTTTTAAACAAAGTCGAATAAGATGACTGATCTTATTGATTGAGACAATATTTAAAAAGTTAATTACTATACTTTGTTTCATGATGAAGGATGATAGTATCCTGATAATGAAACTTCAGTGTAGTAATTGATTGTGTAATTGATTTTGACACTTGTAATTTGCAAGATCTTGTTTCAGTTGATAAGTTTGAAAATTTGTATAAATCTTTCTGACTTTGGTCTTTGGACAGTGATTCTGATGAACAGAAACTTGTGTTCTAGTGAAGATTGTGGATAAAAGACATACATACTGACTGGTAAGATTTTTGAACTCTCTGTTTTAGAAGCACTAAAACTGAGTACAAAAGTGCTCTTTCACAGAAGTGCTAGAACAGAGACCAGAAGCGCTAAAACAGAGACCAGAAACACTATTTTACCCGAAGTGCTGAAACAGTGCATAAAAATGTTGCAAAAATTGATGGAAGTGCTACTTGACAGAAGCACTGAAACAGTGCACAAAAGTGCTACAGAATTTGATGGAAGCGCTACTTTACCAGAAGCACTAAAACAGAGACTGTAAGCGCTAAAACAATGCCCAAAAGTGCTATTTTACCAGAAGCGCTAAAACAGTGACTAGAAGCGCTGAAACAGGTTTTTCCAGAGCTTCTAAAAATAGGACTTTAAAGACTCTCTACTATAAAAGTTGATATGGCCTTGTGGCATACTGTATCAAGGACTGTGGAAGAAAAGCACGATGAATGCGCTGACTATGATTATGAAACTGAGTGAGAGCTCTTCTTTGGAAGAAGGCTCGTGAAAATAGTGGTTCTACTGCAAAATCTAATGTGTGACCCCTAGCAAAATTGTGATAGCGGTGGATGAATGTTCTATGTTGTAACAAGAGTTTCCGATTTTGGTATAGAAAACGTTGTCTTCTCAATTTATAACCGTCAGGTTTCTTAGGTTTTGAGACTTTGATTTTCCTTTTGAGAAATGTGGTGGACTTCCACTTTCTAAGCATAGAGTTTTTCTGATCTGACTTGACTTTGTTGTTTTCAGGATGATCGTTAATCTGGTTTTAATAATTCTTTTTGAAAACACAACAAGCAATTTTGAATAATTGATTTTAATTGAAAAGATCGTGTATGTTCAAAAACCACAAATGATTTTTATTGATTTTGACGGGTTGTTTTAACAGTTGTACACAAATCAAGCAAACTCACACTTAAGGACAAGTAAGTCATCATTATACTCACAACCCACATCTTGAATTACGTTGACTCACACAATAGTGTCACCCCCTAAAGGGCGCCCATGTTTTTGTCATTGCCAGGTGTGTACTCAAAGTGACAGACGTAGATACCGAATCCCTTGAGCAAACAATCCTTGGTAATTATATGGTGAGTGTCTTGGGGGCAGATTCTTCCCTCCCCTTGCATTGTGAGTATGACAATGTATGGATACTGACTCGGCGGGAAACTACTCTATGCTTCATAGATAGGGTTCCGTTCGGTGTGGCAAATAGATAAACTCCCTCAGGAGACCTCCCAATCTTTAAAATAAAGATTTTGGGGATGGTTATCTTGCCTACTACCGTCAATTTGGACTTTCATAAAAAAATTGCATTTTTATTATAGTGGGTTGGATAACCTGGCTTTGGTTGTTCCCACTTAGGTCGTTCCTGTAGGGTTAGTACTTTTTCCCACTACGACAGGCCTGCTAAAGGATTTAATAAAGCATAAATGACATAAAAGAAAAGTGAATTTGGCACTTTGGTCACCCAATTAAGGGGAGAGCATACACCTAATCACTACAAGCACAACATATAGATTTGTTCTATTTTAAGCCCAAAAAGAAAGATTCTTAATCTAAGTGAAGGTGTTGCTTCATTGAAATCATGATGTTCTTTTTAACTTCTACTATAATAATGTGATGACTATCCTAGGATTGATAGATTTGCTTTAAGAAAAACAAGAAAGTGACTATCCTAGGATTGATCAAATTTTAAAAACTTTGAAGTGGCTATCCTAGATTGATCAATTTTAGAAAACTTTGAAGTGACTACCCTAGATTGATCAATTTTATTCCAACTGTCAAAGAAAGTAAGATCTGGCCGCGGAAGCGTCAGATCCAGACTATTTTTACAAAAGCGTTGGAATATGGCACCGAAGCGCTAGAATAGTTACCTGAGGCGCTAAAACCCGAAAGCGCCAAAACAGTGTACCGAAGTGCCGAAGTTTGTCATAAAAGAGCCAAAACACCCGATGCACTAGAACAGTGACCGGAAGCGCCAAAGTTTGTCTTGAAAGTGCTAAAACACCCAATGCGCTAGAACAGTAACCGAAAGCACCGAAACTCTGAAAGTGCTGGAACAGGGACCGGAAGCGCCGAAACTTTTAACAAAAGTGCTAAAATAAATCACGCTTTAAAACCTGCATAACACTTTCCAGAAAAATTGTAATACAATAAAATTGGGGTTAATGCCCCACGGTGGGTGCCAAATTGTAAGTGGTGAATATGTGAATAAGATCAAAACACTTCTTAATACGACATTATATCAATGATTAAACAAATTGAATCAATTCAACAAAGTAATCAATTGAAAGCATCCTATTGTTCTCTATCTCCAAAGATTTATTAAATCTAAATTGCTCTCAAATTATTAAGCACTATGACTGTTAAAATGACTATCTGAAGAACGAGATGATACTAAAATGCAATACTAGATTATAACAATGTAAACTAGCATGTATGAAACAAATAATTGTAGCTACAAGAGGCAACCATTGATGTGAAGCTTGATTGTTGAATTGCTTGAATGTTGATGCTTGATACTTGATGCCTGGATTCCTGTAGAATAAGGGTGCAAAAGCTTAATTATCTGGATCCCTTTCTTGGTTCAATGAGGCTTGTATTTATAGATTTCCTGGCTATAGAAATGCACAGGGAAAGCTTTGAGAGGCTTGGATTCAATCTGGAGGATTGAATGGTGAGAGATGAAGGAGATTGAGAGAAAGATGGAGATTGTCTCTACCCATGAAAACACCAGGCAAGAGAAGAGGAAGGATTGATGGAAGAGGATTGAGAGATCAAATTCCAAATTTGTCTCCAATTTGTCTCCAAAACTTCCCGTGAAGTTTCAAAGCATTAATTGTGACAAATTTAGACATAGATTAGACATAGGAAATGTAATTCATTTTTGAAAGAATGTAGATTGGAATATTCTTTTATGCTTAGTTCAAATATTTTGATTTATTTAAATTAGGAAAGGGAGATAAATAATTTAATAAAACAAACTATAAGATAGTTGTTTATTAAAATAATCAGAGGAATATGGTAATTAATAAATAAAGTGTTTTGTCTTTATTTAATTATTTTGAGAATGATGTGATAGATTGAAATAGGGATTTGATAATTAAATCGAACAAAGTATTTAATTTTGTTTATTTAATTAAGATGAATTTGAATGTGAACTATATTAATTAAATATTTCTATTTATTTAAATAGTAGAGGAAATAGAATAATTAATCAAATAATGTGTATTTAATTAATCGGATGCTCAAGACCAATTTTAGGTGTATACACTTGTAAATACTCCATAATAGGAGGATTATATTCATCATAAGTATTACATACTGATATGAATATGCATGGGAAGCATAAGGCTTATTCATAGCTTAAACCCTTTTAATCAAAGGGGTAATAATCTTGAATGGAGTCATCTATTGATATGAAAACTCATCGATTGAGGCCATGCATTGTATTTGTATTAAATATGGGTAAGAGAATATTTTTCATGGGTATTGTTATTATACTAGATATGATCAAATGTAGACAAGCTTAAGGAACACTCATAGTTAAATATTTAATTATGCTAGATGGATAGTAGGTTACTCCTAGGATTGTTATCCAATGAATGGAGGGAACTAGTAGGCTGCTCTTGGGATTGTTATCTAGTGAAGGGAGGGAACTAGTACTTTTCTTTATGAGTTTTGTTTCATTAGGTTGTTTAAGAGATAGGTTATCCTGGGGAGTATCTTGCCCATGGAGAGGGATTTCCTAAGTATATATATAATGGCCTTAAGTCAAAACCAGCTTGGTATAGTGTAAGTGAATGGTAGACCATCACTCGATTATATTGAGTGAGAACACTTTGGCCAAAGTAGTGTGATTGCTGAAGGCTCCACTAAAGAAGCATGAATGCCCAAGACTCCACTGTCAATTCACCATGTCCATTTAAATGCATGAGGTCTACCTAGTGTAGGTATAAAACCTATTCATGTACGGAACAACACTAAGCTCAGAGTGATATGTTGTATAGGGTTACCCAACCAATACCTTCATCAAAGGGTAGGGCCATCTATCATTGATAGATGTACGGGGGACTGCATATGAGTCTGTGGTTGGCAAAAAAGTGCTTGACTGATGCTTCTCCTCCTTAGCAGGCGACAAAAGACCAAGGTTTTGAAAGGAAAATTCCCAGACCATCTATATCTTATGCTAAGAAGCTCGATGGAGCTTTTTTTGTAATCATATACATTCTTGGAATGTTGTAATTTGTGAAATTATTATAATGGAATGGAATCTCTATTAAATATTGTCTGACATCTTTGTTCAATGTGATATCTATGTTTTTGGAATATTTGTATAATTACTTTGGATTACAATAAAAAGTTGGATTTGTGTTATTTCAATTAAGAATGTAATTTACATTATTGGAAGAATTTTTTTTATTGCTATGTCATGACATCATGTTTAGATCACTTAAGGTGAAAACATTGGAAATTTTACTATGAAGAACAATGGGGTTGTTACATGTGGTATTAGAGCTACCAGGTTCAACACTAGAACCTATGAGCTCATTATGTAAATATTGCATAAACCTTATTAGAAGATAATGGGTGAAATGTTGTTATGCCAAGATGGAAAGAGAAAAGAACATAGATAAATTAAAAGGAAGATGAGATTCCTAGAAACTTGTTTAAGTTTTGGGCTAGTTAAGAGTCGACCCTGGAGTAGAAACTCCTAAACCAACAAATTTTTATTATATTCCCTTGGATTGTGGAAGATTACACAATTAGATTATGTAGGAAGGTTAAGAAGAATAACCAATATAGATCTTCATCCTATGAATTAGATATAAAACTCTGAGGGATAAAGAGGATTGAGAGAATCTCCCTTATTGATAACAACCTATAGCTTGAAAGAGTCAAGGATTCTTGGATTTAGAAAGAATGCTATGAATCCATGAGTATGCATTGATTGGCATAATATGGATCGAAGTAGAGATTCAATGAAACAGGTATCCAAGAGGTTGGAGAACTCGTGACTTGAAATTTATGTGCAAGGCTAAGGACTTGTAAGAAAGAAGATGGTACCTTAGGGATAAGGGAAAATACTAGAATTGTCATAAAATAAGTAATCAACAAAGTGGATATGTTTCCACCAACAAAATTGAAGAGAACAATTTGGAGTTTTGATTAAGACAAGAAGAAGGGAACCAAACAACCTTGGTATCTCTAAGGGTTATGAGAGAATAAGTAACCAAGAGTTGGGACAAAGTCACTTGGAAGGGTGATTGTAAGAGAATACTAGAAAGGTAAATCATATTGATCTGACAAGGTTTGGATTAGTACATAAATAGGTTGAAATATAAGTAGAACTCACCAATGTGTCAATAAAAACCAACATACGTTAGAGGTTCCAAAAGGAAATGGAATGCAATATGATGGTATGTGTCAAATCAATAGAAGTTGTAAGGAAACAACTCTCTGAGTTGAAAAGTACATCAACAAGAGAGGCTTTGTGAGTATAGAAAATCCTCCACAAAGAGGATATTGGAAAGAGAATAAAAATGAATGCTATCTTGTAAAGTTGTTGATTATTCATTAGATCTGATATTAGATGATCCAAAATGTTGAATCTATGAGATAAAAATCAACGATGAATCTAACTTTGGGAAAAAGTATATTCAAGGTATGCTATTGAGGAAAGAAAAGGCCATAGAAAGCCAACAACAAGGAATGAAAAAGTATTTCATGAAAGAAAATATTTGCTAGGAATTCAACTTTAAGTTGATCGAATGTTGTGAAAAAAATAAAGGGGGGGAGAAAGAGAGTGGATTGACTCAGATTAAGTACCCCACCCAACAAAAAATGTGGATATGTTTTCGATTTGGAAGAAATTTTGACTTCTTCATAGATCAATATGACAAGAAAGTCCTGTGCTTCATGACCACAAGGATAAAGGTATTGGAATTTTTGGAGAAAAATAATGGGAAAGGTCAAGAGGAACTATTATCACAACATACCTTGGATATATATTGATTGCTAAATCAATTGCTATTATCATTGATGGCTTAAGGAAAGGATAGGCAGATAACTTGATCATGAAAGGGAAGATCTAGATTAATTATGATTTGTAAGAAAGTGTCTTACTACTCCTATTTCCTTATGAGGAATAGCTATTGTTGATATATTCTTAGATAGTTAAACTATGTGTATAGTGTGAGATATGTCAATTTTGTGAAGTGAATTGACACTATTATCTAACTATGATAGAAGACATTGGGGATGATAAGGTTTAGCAATAAAGCCATAGAGAAGGTATGAAAGATATGATGTGATTTTATGTGAACCACATCAAAATATCTTTGCTGGTATGACTAATTGATCATACTTTATACTCGAATGAAACCCTGGGTTGAGAATAACTTGATTGGGACAGGAATTTAATTTGAATGAAGAAGAAACCTTAGGTTAAGTTTTACCTGTTGGGTTACAATATGTATTGGAATACTCATTAAGACCTATAGGTTGGGAATGACTTACTTGGTTGAGCTATGGATTTGGTCTTGATTGGAACATATAGGGTTAGAGTAACTTATATAATTGGACTAGCCATTGGTTGATGACTTAATCTAAAGATTAGGGTATACTAAGGTTGAGACTCACCTATGAGATTAAGTAAATCATTTGAGCTAATGAGAAAAGTTCATGCTTGGTAATTAGGTATGCAATTAAATTTGATATCTTCTAGGAACCAACATGGTTAAACGAGGATTAATACTCAAAATTAGGACCAATTCATATAGAGAAAGTTAGATTGAGTTGAAAGATGGATTAAATCTTTGAAAATAATCTAAGGATAGAAGAGATCCATGGTATTGATGTCCTAAGATAAATGAGATTTATCTCTACAAAAATCCTAGCCATTATTACTTGGGAATTAAATGTGGAATGAGACCACGAAATAGGTTTTCACTTAGTCAAAGAATAGACTAATATGGGATATAAAAGAACCTATGTACCCAAAATTTTAGAGAATTAAGGGATGGAATGAGAAATTTGATGTCAGAGGTAGGAAATTGAGGTGATAGAGTTATTTGTCAAGTGAGGAACCACTAAAACCTGGAAAAGATGGAGTAAGATGTTGTTGAGTGTAATGTCATAGAATTGAACCTAGGGGAAATTGCATATTTTGGCATCTTGCCTAGCATTTATGACACCTTAGAAACATTAATGGAAAAATAACAGGAGTCAAAACTTCATGATTATGACTCCATGTGGACACATGGTGAAACAACGAAATCCTAACAGGGTGTTTCCCAAAAATCTAGGCCTTGGATGCCTTCACGACGCACAGATGTCCACGTGGCATGCTAGCGTCTTGGCAGTTTTCCAAGTTTAAATGATGAATCGAGAACCCTGACCCTTGAGACACCTGTCCTGGTAGTTAGGTCTCCAGTAAAACGGCCTTGTGTCGCCCTTGCATGCATTAAAAACTCCTTTTGGCCCTCATTTTGGGGTTGGAAGCCATCAATTCAAGCATTGTCACCACTTTCTCTAGTCTCAGGTAAGCCCTACCCTTGAATAGAAGCACTTTTACTGGTGAAGCCATGCTAGATTGAGGTCCCTCCAAGAGTTACCGACTCTCTAGTAGCTACCAAATCTCAAGCAAGCACATTGCGGTGTGCCCGTGTGCTCCAGAAGAGGGTCTTGACCCATGGGTAATGCTCTCTCTCCTTCCTACTAGTTCATTTACTACTTTGTGGTGTGGGATCCACTCCGAAGTGGGTTTTTTTTTCACCACTTAATTTTTTATTTCCTTTACACTCTCTACCAAACTTGGTTGTTTGTGGAGGTGGGAACACTAATACAGGGGTCTGATTAAGGTAGGCCCCTATATAACTCCAACCTTTTCCCCTTGATTTTTTGTGTGCAGGTTACGAGAGGAAGCTTGGACTAAAGACTCAAATTCATGAAGGTGATCTTGTTTCAAGTGCTCTTGTATTCTCTTTTAGATCTTATTTTTTTGTTGATTGTTTGATTCTTCACGTCTCCCAATTCAAGTCAAGAAGTGAGACTCTGTTTCATCTACCTGAGCTCCCGAGTTCTTTATAACTTAGGACACTAGCGCACCTTATGGATGACAATGCATCACGCTGAAATCTTAGAACTGTGTTGAAATTTGTTGGTCGAGAGATCTTTAGCCAGATACTGGAACTTGGAAGTCTTGCACTTTCAGATCCCGAACCTACTCTCTCATTTATCTTCATGATTCCATTGATCTATTCAATTTAAGGTGTATAAGGGCAGTTCATTCCCTAGTGATCTCTCAAGAAGGAAGAGACCCATGTGCAACAAATCCCCCTTATATCACATTTTGGTGAACCCGACGTGAACCATCAGATTTGTTTTCATAATGCTGTCTAAGTCTTTTTTTGAGTGAGATTTTGATATGTTTGAAGATGCTCTAGATGATTTCTTAGAAGCACTTTCCCCTATTTGTAAATCTTCAAAAAAACTATTTCCTTACTAGCTGAAGAGTTAGTAAATGTGGTAGTAGTTTCTATGGCTCCTCCAAGCCCTAAGAAACTCATAATTTACATGACCCTGACTGAGCCATTACCTAGAAAGGACTATTCTGTCTATGGGATTTCAGGTCGTAGCAATCCATCAGACTTATATTCAATATTTATGAAGGCTATTGACTCTAATTCTTATAATGTTGTCGGGCATATGTACCCTACAAGGAGAAACATACCAAACTTAGAACAACAAGTTGTTGTTCCGACATCAGATTGAATTCCTACTTCTTTACTTCCATCTCAACCCGACCTTCCTCCAACTCCTAAACCTGTGATCAAAACACCAGGTGACTATGATCTTGTTGAGAAATTCCACATTACTCCGACTAAGATCTCACTTTGGGATTTGCTTCAGACCTCTCTGGTTTATCAAAAGATGTTGCAGGAGGCCTTACAAAATATTCTCTTGTCTGCCTTGGATAGGTCTATGAATGTTGACGTGTTGATGACACATATTCAAGAAGATTCACCGAATATTATGTTCCATCCACAAGAACTCCTGCCGCTGGATGTGTAGAAACAAGCAGAGCCTTTGATGATCATAGTAAACGTTAACAACATCAGTATTAGATGTACCCTCATTGACATTGGTTCAGCTCTCAACATTTGTGGTATATATCTACTGCCTAAAATCAAGGTTGATTCATCTTCTTTAGCAACTTCTTCCTTGTATATTTGTGGGTTCGATAATGCTGGCAGCCAAGTTCTAGGTACGATAATGTTACCTTTGCATTTGGGCCTTGTTATTTTGCCTACATTGGTCTACGTCATGCCCGATCCATTACCACACAATCTCCTTTTAGGAAGACCTTGGATTCATGATATAGGTGCGGTAACTTCCACCCTACATTGATCCTTGAATTTCTTTTCTAACAATCGAATGGTTATGGTTAAAGAAGATCCAGAGGCTGTGCACCTTTGTTTGCTAGCCATTGCCAGTCTTAATTCAACCACTCCCACTCTCAAGAATTGTATTCCTTCCTTAACCTCTGACGCTATGGCTTGTTCCTCATTGATACCTACTACAAGAGTTGTTCCTCGAGCGAGTATCAACTGAGATGAACTCCTAAGATGAAAGAATGTGAATCTTCTATGTCTTCTTCTTCATCTCTTAAAATGAATGCTCTCTTAGGTGATCACTGGGGTTCCTTGAACTTCTCTGAATTCTTCATAGTGGAGTACAAGTCAGACCCTTCCAATATAGAATTCCCAAATCCTGCTAACAGGAAGATGAGTGACCCTTCCGTTGAAGAAGCGAGGTGTGATCCTATCCAAGAGATTGCTCCTCCCCAGGAAAGTGACTTTGTCTCTAAAAAGGAGGTTGACTTCTGTGAACCAAGTAAGGGAAGTGAGACTGCTCCCATAGAAAATTTTGATGTCCATTGGTGGAACAAAACACTCTATGTAGAGCCGAACCCCTCTTAAAACTCTACAAGCTCATTATGGGTTTGGTTATAAACTTGCCTCTCGATATGGCTATGGGCAGAAAGGCCTAGGATGTATTGAGCAAGGAATACAAGTCCATATCTAGTTTAAGCAACGACAGTGCAACCTTGGTTTGGGATGCCCTGTTGAATAGTCTAGACAAAAACCTTGGTGGCGCGTTAATATTATTTTGGTTGAACCATTGAGTTTGAACCATCCCGAGTTGATAGAAGAAAGAGGACAAGCCGAGAAGGTTCTTATAGACATCTTCTCTTTGGATGAAGCATTAGGGGAATTTATAGGTGCTTATTCTTTGTTACCTCCTTATCATCACAAGAAAAAATTCTTGTATCGCTTGTATAAACAAGCACACTTTGGAGAATTTATTATGAGTATTGACAAGGAGGACCCTCTATCTAACATCAACGATGATGTTTTGATATCTCATCCTAAGGATTGTAGTTCCCTCCTTAAAGGGGATACTGTCGAAGTCCTCATTGATGCAAAATCTTCAGAAAAAGTAATCAAGATTGGGAAGTGACTCTCTTCCGAGGAAGCAAATGAACACTCTGATCTCTTGTGTTCTTACCCTGATATCTTTGTTTGGATGTATGAAGATATGCTCAGTATTAATGAATCTATAGTGGTCCATAATATTGTTCTATGTCTCAATGCTAAGCCCGCTAAGAAGAGAATTATAAAGATCAACCCTAGGGCAGCTCTAATGGTCAAGATTGAGATAGAGAAGCTATTGAAGGCAGGCTTTATCCATCCCATTGACTATTCTCCTTAGATTTAAAATATAGTTGCTATTAGCAAGCCTGACGACCGTATTCACATATGCATTGACTTTCAGGAACTCAACAAGGCTTCTCTTAAAGATGATTTTCTGTTACCTAATATAGATATGATTATGGACTCAATCATAGGCCATGCATTGTTATCCTTTATGGATGGCTTCTCGGGTTATAATCAGATCCATATCAATCCAGATGATTAGTGCAAGTCATCCTTTACTACCCCTTGGGGGATTTTTTGCTATGTGGTCATCCCCTTTGGTCTAAACAATGCAGGAGGAACTTATCAAAGAGCGATGACCTTGATATTTCATGATTTCATTCATAAGATCTTGGAAGACTATGTTGATGACATCTTGGTGAAGTTTATAAATTGTTAAGACCATGTGAAGAATCTTCATATTATCTACGAAAGGCTTCGACTTTACAAGATGAGACTCAATCCACAGAAGTGTGTCTTTGACATTGACGTTGGTAAGCTCCTTAGGTTTATAGTCTCTTATTGTGGAATCGAAGTCAAAATAAATAAGATTGATTCTATTGTTAACATGTCTCCACCAAGGAACATCACCGAACTATAAAGTTTACAAAGAAAGATTCAAGAAATTCACAAATTCATATCTCAGTTAGCTGATCATACCCTTCCTTTCACTCATCTACTAAAGAAGGATGTTCGCTTTATATGGGTAGAAGAGTGTCAGAAGGGATTTAAATTAATTAAGGCTTATTTAACCAATCCTCCTATATTGATGCTAGCTATGCAAGATAAACCTTTCTTTCTTTACCTCACTGCTTCGCCATACGCTTTGGTGGCCCTGCTAGCTCAGTATGATGACACAAGAAGAGAAAGAGCGATCTACTACATTAGCACATCCTTGTCGATTATGAAACTTGTTATTCATCCATGGAGAAGTAGTGCCTTGCTCTTGTATTTGCTACACGAAAGCTGAGGCACTATCTCCTCCATGCCGAAACTCACATTATAGTAAAAACATATCTTTTGAAACATCTATTCTCTAACACCAACCTTGCTGGAAGATTAGCGAAGTGGGTTATGTTGCTTTCTGAGTTTGGTATAAAAATTTTCAATAAAAAATTGGTAAAAGGACAAGCAGTTGCCGATCAATTGGCATACGCTCCCTCGCCTTGCTCCTTCCCTTGGTTGGACCTATTCCCTAATGAGAATATCTTCACAATCAACTATGACCTCGAATGGAGAATGTACTTTGATGGATCGAGGTGTCAGACCAGTTTTGGAGCAAGTGTGGACTTGATATCCCCCGAAGGTAAATCGGTCCCCCTATCTTTTCAGTTAGATTTTACTTGCACTAATAATATTGCCAATTATGAAGCTCTTATTACGGGTTTGCATGCTACAATTGCATTGAAAATTAAACATCTTCATATACTAGGTGACTCTGAACTTATTGTAAATTAGATCATGGGGACTTATCAAGCTAAACAAAGTAAGTTGTCTTGATATCGAGACCTCGCTTTGTCCTTTCTTAATCATTTTTCCTCTTTCACAATAAATAATATTCCTAGGTGAGAAAATAGACATGTGGATGCCATAGAAAGCACTGCTTCCTTGGTACCTTCAGAAGAGGATACAAAGGAATATCACTTCATGGTTCAAGTGACGTGAACCCTGATAGTTCTTGATCAACCCGCACTTGAGTCTCTGGCTTGCCTCCATGCAGACTCGGGAGAATGGTTCTCTAGTATCTACAATTAACTAAAGACTGGAAACTTTCCTGATGCTACAATGAAAAATGATTGCACTCTTATATGAAATATTTCAGCGCATTATGTCATCTTATTTGACGTTCTTTATCAAAAAGGGTACAATGGCTTGTTGCTAAGATGCCTCACTAAGGTGGAAATACCCCTTGCCCTTAAAGAAGCCCATGTGGGTTCTAGGGGTGGAAATTTTGGTGGTAGATCCTTGGTGAGAAAATTGATACACATGGGATACTATTGTCATATGATGGAATGAGATTCCTTTGATTTCGTTAAGAAGTGCCTTCAATGTCAATAACATAGCCACCTTATCTACGCTCCTACTCAGGATTTGAAAAACAAAACTTCTCCTTGGCCGTTCACAAAATGGGGGTTGGACATTATTGGGAAAATATCACCTCCTTCTTCCAATAGACATACCTTTATTGTCACCGCCATAGATTATTTCACAAAATGGGTTGAGGCTGTCTTGCTCTGATCCACGAATGCTAAAACTATTTGTAGCTTTCTCTTGAACAACATCATCTCTCATTTTGGACTACCTGCTACACTTGTTTCTGACAATGGTACACCATTTAAAAATAAGGAAGTGAAGCAGTTCTTGGAGAAATTTCATATTCAACATAGGTTTTCTACACTGTATTATTCACAATCCAATGGCCAAGCGGAAGCTTCTAATAAAACACTCAAGCTAATTCTTTGTAAGACAGTTAATAAAAATGATAAGGATTGGCATATTCAGTTAACATACACTTTGTGGGCTTATCGCACGAGTGTCTACACGACGACGAGAATGACACCTTATAACCTTGTGTATGGAGGTGAAGCTATCATGCCTTTGGAGTTGGAAATCCCATATTTACGGGTTTCCCTTAGGGGGGTGATTGACGACAAAACCTATCAGGTTAACCATTTGGATTAGCTTGAGATGCTCGACAAATGCCATCTAAAGGTCCTCGATCATCTTAAAGCTTATCAGCGGTCACTATCTAGACAGTATAATCAGAGTGTGATTCCTAGGAATTTTAAGCTAGGGGACCTGGTTCTATACGAAAACTAGTGGAATGTAAATGCGCCACCCGATTAGAAAGGGAAATTTAGTCCTAACTAGCTAATTCCTTACATCATGGTTTCTATATATGGTTCAGGTGCCTATGGCTATCATCGATGAATGAAAAACCTTTAAAAGAGCTTGTCAATGCGATGCACCTTCGTCGATACTATGCATAGTGTCCTAATGTGTTGTGTATGTGGGGTTCTCCCTAAAAGGTAGTAATACTACATATATTAACATTCACTCACTTTTACATCATGATTTTTTTTGTGATTATGACGTGACCATGTGTGTGTGCATGTAAAAAAAACATACACACATGTGTTCGACTATGCTAAATATCCATACATCACATCACATTATTAGATCATCATAGTATTTAATTAACATGTAAATAAACATGTTAAATTAAATCACGATTAGCATCTAATGAAAACACACATCCATATAAGCAAATACCATCCATAGCATGAGCATACATGAAATAGAAAGCATACATATAAAAGAAACCATGATGCTGAATCCAATGTATATATATATGTTCAATGTATGAATCAAATGTACATGTATTGGGTCATTGCTATAAAAAATGAGTGGATGTTAAATATATGTATATGTATGTCTAGCTACAAAAATGATATAAAAAATAGGGGTCCTATACCCATGGCATGTGGCTCCTTAAGCCCTCTGGCTCTGGTGGCCACTCTGGTGCTCTGGGAGGAAGCTGCATGGTGGTCTGCGATCGGGATTGGTGTGAACGTGATGTAGATAGAATCACTTGTATCCCTTTGAGCTCCCCTTGTAGTGAACAAATATCCATCCTTGCCTGGATCAAATCCTACTGCAGCTGCTAAAAATCTATTGGGATCACAACTGCCAGCTACATATCGAGCTCATCAATGCATCTCTGAAGGGCATCACGTTCCACCTCGATGGAATCAACCCTCATCATTGTTGCATCTCGCTTAGTGAGTGCCATCCGTAGCTCCCCCAATAGTTGATCTCACTGTCCCTTAGTGGCTGTTAGCTCCGTAGCTTATTGCACCACCTCTGCACTCCGCTCCTCGTATGTTGTCCTCAAACGTGCTATCGGATCAAAAGTGGGGGCATGCCTCCTCATTGAAATAGGTCGATAAGCCTCTAGGATCATCCCCTGTATTGGTTCAGCAGGGGCCACCTCTGAAATGCACTAAGAAATAAGCCCAATCCATCCCTATGCATCCTCTGTATTCACCAAGAAAGAGAAAGGGATCAATATCACAAGGCATGTGTATATATATAAAAAACATAAGCATAAATACGAAGAGCATGCAAGTAAAAATAATACATAGTGTATACCTAGATGCCCTGGCTGCCATGTGAGATTAGGGTGTGGATCAACACTGGGGACTACGGTGCCAGTATTGGTGGCCACCCTAGGAGATGCTAATGCTGCCACTACTGGGATGGTGGAGACTGGTGGTGCTAATGAAACAAGTGTAGCTGGGGGGGAGTTGATCTCCTCCATCACCATGGCCTCATGGGTGTCACCTCCTCCTCCTCCTCTGTACCGCCCTACTGGTGACTTCTCCTATCCTATGGGGGCTGGTGGGGCTTGTCCTCTTGTGGGCCAGGGTCCCCTCTCGAAGCACCCTTTCCAAAAAATGGAGTAGGATGATGTCTCTCCCACCATCACATAGTCCACCGCTACCTCAACATTATCTATCGCTACCATGGCCGATAGATCATGATCAGGCTCATCATCATCCATCCAAAAGAAATGAGTATGCACTGATAGAGGCGAGATCACCTGCTCTTTCGCTTCCTTCTGGTGTACCACAGTGTATGGGCGTGCTCCGAGGGTGAGTATATGGATGTACCACGGTCATGGCCCGCGTGATCGACTCTAGTAATAGGTAATAATAAATCCGCAGTGACCCACTTTAAAAATGTATAGGTCGGTTGCTTGGGTTCCTAAGGAACCGTCTATCATCAACCCACCTAAAATAATGGTGGGGTCTCCAGTGAACCTCTCCTACAGTGACAATATCAAACTGTAGCATCCAAAATTGTACATCATTGAAACACCACTAGATTGTCATATCGTACCAGTGGGCCATTGGGACATCATACGACCATTGCTGTGGAAAATTGCCGCTTGTTTGAATTTTTACAAAATGTACGGTAGATTTACCACAGAAGTGTGCGTGAAGTGATGGACCTCGATACTCATAATGGATGTATCGAGCTCCAAGTAGGAGGTCGCAGCCTTCATCCACGCTCCTAGGAAAAAATAGTCTTGTACTCAACCATGTCACTTGATATGTATAATTGGGATGGGCCCGTGGATGTGAGCCTACTTTTGTCTATGGTGATCCGAAGCAATTGTCACCCACCACCATAGCGGTGTACAATGATCTTGTCATCCTCAGCATTTCCTCAAGGTCATTAGCCCTTATGTGACCCGGTCTGTGTATTGCGAAACCGATTCCCTGCTTGTAGTCACGAACTTACCCTGCTGCCTTTATACTTGTTGTCCGGGTATAAATCTAAAATACTCCTACTATTCTGATAGGGGCCAAAGGGATCAAATACGGCAGGAAATCATCAGGGGTGGTAAAATCACCATTAGGGTAAGATGGAAAGATGATGTGGTAGCATCCCATCACTCCATAAGAGTGATGCGCATCTTGTCATGGTTTCACATCTCTGGCATAGTAAATATATGCTAGAGACTGACCCACTCTAAATGTATGACCTCATTAGATGATAAAAAATCTCTTTGCTCATGGATGAGGAAAAATGCTCGCCCTTCAAGATGCTCTCAGATCTCCTGATAATCCTGCATGAAAGTAAAAAAATTTTAAGTCAAAAATTTGATCGATAAGTAAACAGGCGAAAGGACATGTGCGTGCCACACAAACGTCTATGTGATGCGCTTACATCCCGGACTACCATGGTCACCCAAAGGATGCCGATGCATCCTCAAGATGACAACTTAGATCCAAGACCCCAATGCACATCCCAAACAACAACACAAAAGGAGGACGTAGGCCCACATTTCAGATGCATGCGCACCCTGAAACATGAAAAAAAAAAAAAAATGAGTAAAAAGGCACACAAATAGAGATTAATAAGCCTACTTGGTCAACATCACGACCCAAAAAAATGTCATCACGTAGCTACTCTAGCCTTGGCGCCTCGTACTCCCTCCTGCTTGATATTTTTTTGACTTTTCTC
>CM021103.1:607773964-608091997 GCA_007115665.2 Sequoiadendron giganteum
TGCTACCTAAGATGAATGTTTTATAAATCTTACATATTTTGAGAATGGTAAGTAAAAATTTATTTGAATTTGTTAGAATTGGCTATGGCTACCAAGATCTTGAGCCAAATGGAAAGCACAAAAAGAGAGAGAATAAAATGTGACAAGAACAAACTGTATTCTCATCAATATGATTCAATGATATGAGATGATTTTTCAAATGAGAGAGACCACTTGGTTATATAACCAATGTGAGTACATAGGAGGGCATAAGAATATGACAAGTTTCATAATCTTATGACATGATACAAATATGAAAAGCTACCACTCCACCTAAAGTGGAAAAGTGATAATGTGATAATCACCACAAATGGTGGATCACCCACAAAAGGTGGAGAGGTAATCACATGATATGTCCAAAAAAGGTGGAAGTGATAAAGTAATAACTAATAAGTCCACCAAAGGTGGAAATTATCCAACTACCTCACATGTGGTCCCTAACTAAACTTAACTAAGGTGTAATCATGACCTAGGACAAGGTACAACACATTTAATTACACCAACATACTTTATCTATATGTTAAAGTGCTATATATCATCAAGGACGATGATTCACAAGGGGGAAGTATGTTAAAACATAAATATGTAATTACTATTTACTATTACTATGCAGGGTAAATGTGAATTCAATGGATGAATTAATTGTGCTTGCTCTTTGCTATCAATGCATTATGAATGAACGTTATTTCATTTAATGTCATATGAAGGAATGCATTTATGCAATTGGATAAATATTGAATTAATATTCTAACTATGGAGATGTACTATGAGTAATGCATATTTTTTGAACAACTGACTATCATGTGCATGTGTTAGTGGTTGTAGGTATATGTTCAATTCCTCCAAGTAGAGGGAAAGTATCACTCAGGAGAAGGTCTTGGTCAGGTAACCAATAATGTAACCTATTTGAGATTACACACACCATAGTAGAATAATTGAGTCGAGTTATCATGATGGAAGTAGGTGAGTCATCCTTAATGTAATGTGTTTGTATTATTAAGGGTCTTGATTACTACTAAATACATGCTTGGATGATGATTATTTGTTTGAGCTTGTGATTCCTTCCTTATCCTACTATGCTTATTTGTGTGGTTGATTGTGTATTGGGATATACACACACATACATATATATTCATATGTCGGCATACATGTACGATGGATATAATGGGATGTCCATACGAGTATGAAGACATATGTATAGATATGCATATATGTTTATAAGCAAGTGATATGATTCCATAGCCATGTGGGTCATGATCATTCAGATATTGAATGGATCATTTGATTGTCGTGTTGATAGAAATATATATGTTTATATATATAAATACATACATAAGCCTAATTATTAATAGAGGGGTGTGTATATATATAGACATATAATATATATTATTATCATATGACTATTGACTTGTTCATATTCATCTATATGTTGAATGTATTCTTAGTTGATTAACATTGAGAATATATGTTTAGATATATATCGTCATTATTCAAATAATATATAGATATGTATATATGCGTATATGTGTATTTATATACACGTACATTACCATGAAAGTAATAATTAGGATAAATTCACTCAAATATTGAGTCATGCATTCTATAGGCTTGTGAGGTTATAGTTATACTAACATATGATATTATATATATAGTTATATATTATACATAAATATGTATATAAAAGAATACTAGCTTGCCGGTTTATAAACTAACACCATAATATACTGTGTTTGATATACTGAATAGTGTAGCAATTAAAGTCTGCAATGATACCAACTATTGTAATAACTAGCATGTGGGTTGGTGAAAGGATTTTATAGGCTGATGCATATATGATTTGCAAGACCAATCTATTTTCTTGGAGATCAATTATTCTATATGAAGCTAGATGTTGATTTCTATATAAGGGACAATAGACCGAATATGACATATGTCAACATTGAATAAAAGGTATGAAGAGTGCACAAGAGCTACACAACCCATAAATGAGTTGGGCTATAAAAGAAGAGTTGCATACATACATTGTATGAACCCTATAGAGAGCACTACATATCATAGCATGCCAAGAGACTATGACATGCATAATATATGTGTTAAGTATATATATTTAAATAATAATAGATTTGAGATTGACTATCCAAAGCATTGATTATCAACCAATTATACTGCTATATATGGCTTTTGAAGTCGATTATCAGGAACAACTTAAAGGCCGACTTTGTGAATAGTTATGACTGTATTCTTTGGGCCATATTTTATGCTCATCCTATCAATGTTAGAAGAGTTTTTGATCTATAAAATTAACACAACCATAAAGTCGATATTTAAGAAGAGAATAATTCAATGCCTTCTTACTAGGGAAACCATGGACTTAGTAAACTATATTGCCATGATGTTTAGCATCAATTAAATGATTGTATAAGCATGGAAAACATATCATGACTTTGTCTAAATTGATTCAATGAGTGAATCAACACTTAGCATGACTTAGTCGATGATTAGCTTGTTGGCACACTTTTGTTAATGATTGTTTCTTTGAAGGAGGAAACTGTTCCATCTACGAGAGAGCATAATAATGCTTGGTGCCACCTTTGAATCCTTTAACCTGTAAAAGTCTGTTTTGAGATACAAATCAAATTATATCATATGGGGATTTGATTGGGTCTCTATTTACTATCATTTAGCTAAGTCGATCTATAGCTGTGTAGGATGAGTATGTGCTAACATGTTTTCCAGCTTTTAGTTGAGGTAGACATGTTGTTGTGCATGCTTTCTGTTGTCAAAACTCATGCCTAAATTGTAGGTTGAGTAGTTACCAAATTGCTATATAAATAGAGGAGTAAGTTAATTTGTTTGGATACATTATTCTATGCATTATTCCCTGAGCAAGCCACTGCATTTTATCTACTTTTATGTCTACAATATTTTGTCAAGAATAGTGAGTGAGAGCCTTGATTTTTAGAGAGTTAATTATTATCATTGAGATAAGTATTTTCCAACTTGTGAGATAGCAGTTATTGAGTCTTTATTGAAGGATCGATACCAGACTAGTTGTTCTTTTGGAAGTGTTGTGACTGTAGCCAGTTGATTGGAAAGCTTATCACAAACATGAGAATATTCTTCCCTTGTTTGTATTAGAGTTGAATGATTTGCTTCTTGACTATTTAAACTAGTATATTATGGTTACTTGAAATTATGGAAAAGTAATGCTTTCTTTGAAAGAAAAGTAGAAGATGTTTACTCTTTTGTGAAATGATTGTAAATACTCCATAATAGGAGGATTATGTTTATCATAAGTATTACATACTAGATATGAATAGGCATGGGAAGCATAAGGATTATTCATAGATTAAACCCTTCTAATCAAAGGGGTGATACTCTCGAATAGAGTCATCTATTGATATGAAAACTCTTTGATTAAGGCCATGCATTGCATTTGTATTAAACATGGGTAAGAGAGAATGTTTTTCATGGGTATTGTTATTATACTAGATATGATCAAGTGCAAAAAAGCTTAAGGAACACTCATAGATAAATATTTAATTATGCTAGATGGCTAGTAGGTTACTCCTGGGATTGCTATCTAGTGAAAGGAGGGGATTTAGTAGGTTACTCTTGGGATTGTTATCTAGTGAAGGGAGGGAACTAGTACTTTTATTTATGAGTTGTGTTTCATTAGGTTGTTTGAGAGATAGGTTATTTTGGGGAGTAGCTTGCCCATGGAGAGAGATTTTCTAAGCATATATAATGGCCTTAAGTCAAAAAAATCTTGTTATAGTGTAAGTGAATGGTAGACCATCAATAAATTATACTGAGTGAGAACACTTTGGCCAAAGTAGTGTGATTTCCCAAGGCTACATTGAAGAAGTGAATGCTTGAGACTCCATTGCCAGTTCATCTTGTCCATTTAAATGAATGAGGGCTATCTAGTGTAGGTTATAAAACCTATTCATGTAGGGAACACCACTAAGATCAGAGTGGTATGTCATATGGGGTTACCCAACCAATACCTTCATCGAAGGTTAGGGCCATCTATAAATGATAGATGTGCAAGGGACCCCATATTGAATATTGTCTGACAAATTTGTTCAATATGATATCTATGTTTTTGGAAGATTTGTATCATTTATTTGGATTGCAATGAAAAATTGGATTTCTATTATTTCAATTAAGCATGTAATTTACATTATTGTAAGAAATTTTTTTATTGCTATGTCATGGCATCATGTTTAGATCACTTAAGGTGAAAAAATTGGAAATTTTACTTTGAACACTGGGATTGTTACAATACCAATGCAAAAATGACCATAGACAAGGCCAAATAACAAGGTTAGCATCAATACTGAAATATTATCATGGGTATAGACAATCCACTCTAAATCATCCCACTGTAACTAGATAGATGATCGATCCATACAACTACATAACTTATAGATCCCAAACACTAAAACATGCAAAATCATCATCACATTAGTAACCTACAAACTGAGATATCAAATAAGATAGTCATGTAGACAAAAAGACTCAAATACCAAATCAACCACAAATATGATTTTCAAACGTGTTCACGAATGAGTAATCATAGTGAATAAATTAATCAAGCATCTAGGAGATAAAAACAACCTCCTATTACCATCAAACAACCAAATACATGATTATTTTGTGTCAATGCTCAAATATACTTGTGTCTGGGCATGATCGTCATGACATTGTAATGGCATGTAGCTATCGCTCATGGGACTCCAGGTCACTCTGCAGTATCCAGCCCATGTCTCAAGTTAGAGATGGCTTGTGCTATCGATGAAGTGACTCTGAAGACACGTATGAAGCCCACCATGCACAAGGCAATTGATGATTAGTTGTACCATCATAGATGTCAGCTATGAAATGTGCTCCTCGGGTTTTACCTCTTGACTCATATGTATGCACATGCAATCACACCCCAAATCTCAGGAACCTACAAGTACACACCTCTTTCTACACCATAAGCTTAAAATATAATTGATCTACTATGCAGTACACTTCACATGCTCTCTAACACCTATTTGAAATAAAAGATCTGATTTTGTATGCAGAAGTTATGACCAAAACTATGTACAAGAGAATATTTGACTTTTGAGCCTCAAAAACTAATGAAAACTACAAAAATAGGGAACCAAACCTATACCACTATGTAGTCCTTGAAGAGAGATTTTTGTCGACTATTGGAAGTCAAAGATTTGACATCATGGGTGACATTTATGCCCATTTAAAAAAATTCTCCAATTTGGCTTATGGATAGCTGGCTGGTGACCCTTGGGCAGCCCCACCGGTGGTGTTGGTGGTTACACATTTCATTTTGTTTTGTTTTTTGTTTGTTTAATTTTTGGGTGATATAAAAATTTAGAGCCCTTTTGGGGCTTGGGGTGGCTCTAGTTGGTTTCCCACGAGATCAAGGGCTTGGGAGTTGGGGATTGATCACTGGAAGTTGTACCTTATCAATACCATTGACAACGGGTACCACAAGGTACGTCGTTGCCATGGTGGGGGGTCTACAAACCCCCCAATATATATAAATATACAAGTTTTAATTTTTTTATTTTTTTCACCTTTGCAATCAAGTTGTATGGTCGTACGATAGGGTTGTGGGGGTAAACAAAATTTCATTTTTTCAAGTGGCCAAAATAGGGAAAATTTTATATGAATATTCATTTCTCGACCATCTTGGATCTAATGGTGAGGTCCATTTTGTCTCAAGAGGTCATATATAAAATTTCCTCTACAAAACCCTCATATGAAAGCATAATCCAAGAAACACTTTTGACCCAAATTTCTCAAGCCTCATATCTGCAATAAACCCAACAAATCTACAAAACCCAAAAGCCCAAAAATACAAAATAACACTTGCACACGTGTTCCATAACTTGTAATTCCTTAGAAATTTCTTGCATAGCCATGTATTGAAATTTCCACCAAATCTACTCAAACAAGGGTTATAACAAAACCTGAGGGCTCACACCTCCCATAACCATGAAAGCTTTGGTACCATTTGTTAGAAAATAATACATCAATACTTATTTCATTTAATCCATTTCCTAGATAACCTCATGAGAGAAAAGCATTTATACAAGCTTACAAAATAACCATAATGCATAGATCAAATAGACAATCCATAAAATAACACAAGATATACCATAGGAAAATCCTAAAAAGGGAAAACCTAGCCTCCAAAAGCATCCATACTCTATCTATTATTTAGCAATAAAATAATACATGTACTTATAGAGTTACCATGAATACTTCTGAAACATCAAACCTCTCTAATGCATCCTCCATATTTCCAAGCATGAATCCACACATCCCATGCCATGCTTCACTTATGAACTCTTCAAAAAGACTCAATAATGATAACCCACTCACCCAACCAACCTTAACACTAAACATGTGTTTCTTTTTATAGACACAAGCTCACACAAATACAACCAAGTGGTAAGATAAAACCATGTGAAGATAAAACCATTGACCCTTCATTTTATAATGGGTACTAAGTTTTCACTTTATTAAATGCTTTTTCCAAATATTAAATTGTTATCCTATGTCTCCCACACATAAAATGATAACCTAATATTATAATAAAACTTTACAAGTGGTCCCAAATAATTATCTAGCCTGGTTGAGCGTCCCCTTAGGTTGGTGCTTGAGTACTATGATAATCCACTTTTTTGTCCCAATCAACATCCTGATCAATGACAAAATCCTCCTCCAGCTCAACCACCACCTAAGAATTGACTTAGGGGTGTCATCTCTCCTTACTACTTTGTGGAGTTGGTGACTCTAAACATTCATGGCTTCGAACCCCTAGGGCAACTGTATTGGACCACTAGCCCTCTCATAATGTAATGATCTACCAAATAGCTCAAGGAAAAATTTCCCAAAATTCTCTGTCAAGGATTTACAAGATCCACAAGAAAACATTCTGACTATGACTGTTGTAAGTGAAATTATAGGAATTTAGGAAGAAGATGTCTTCGTAATTCTCTTTATTGATAGCCTCATCAAAAAAATGTAATAGAATGGTTCAGAGGACTTGAAAAAGGTTGTATAACTAGTTGGAGCATCCTTGAAGAAAAATTTCTTAGATAGTTCAAAAGCGTTGTCAATATTGCTACTTTTCTATGACAATTCTTCCAGATTGTGAAGGAGGAAAAGGAACCTATGAGAGACTTTATATATCATTTCAATAAAGTACTCCAATGGATTCTAAAACTTGAGCAAGGTAATTTAGCTCCACATATTTACTTTTGCTTTAAATCTTGATTTCCAACTTATTCTAAAAAGAGACAAAGTTTATGGGATGGAACAAGATCAGATTGAAGTGGTGAATATTGAAAATAATTTAATCATTGTGGGAATATGGAAACCAGATTGTGCTATAAATTTTGTTATTTCCATCCATCACCTATTTGCAAGTCTCCTAAATCTTTGTACCTTGCAAATAGACCTAGTCCTACCTTTAAAAATATGAATTTGACAGTCTTGAGCACTACACACCTTTGACATGATAGAAAATAAAACAAGGAGAATGTAAATCAGGTTTGGAATGCTTAGGAATATAGTTTGAATACTATGATTGGAACAGAGGATGACCTCAGTTCATCAAGTGAAGATGGGGAATTTTCACCTCGGGTACAGTACAATTTTGCATTTTAATCTATTTATCCTCTTTCCCTTGAGGCTAATGCACTTCCTTGTGACCCGACTAAAGAAAATCAATTGTTAGACATATTTTCTCATCCTAGAATATGAAATTTTCACCTTTAAAAGTTCTGACTATGAAACTTTGGGTACAACGAATAGGGATGGCAAGGATATTCTGGTTGAAAATAAAGAAGATGAAGCAAAATGGTATATATGTTCTAATCCTCTTTTTTTTTTGAATGAGCCATTTGAAGTATAGGGTAATCCCCTATTTGAGGGTTTAGATTTTTATTTTCAAAACATGATAGCAGGAGAGGCTATTTGTTATATGGATGTTGATAAGGTGAAAGACTCTAAATTAGTGGAGGATGAAAATATAATGTAGTCACAAGAATGCAATGGTGATGAAGTGGCAATCCATAAGGTAAAAAGTCATAGTGTTACAACGATACAAGAAAATTAAAATCCATTGCATGAGTATATGCTCAATCCTTGAAAAGGAGTGAATGGTAACATGGATGATTTAATATAGAATCATCCACCTCAGAAAGAAGTCTATGATGAGAAGTGGTTGTTTGGTGAAGTAATGATTGGTGATTCTCTCTCCCACTATACTCATGCTTTATGGGCGATGCAAATCCTTGCCATTCTCCAAAAGCTACATGGGGTAACGTGTTTTTTAAGGTCCAGTTCATTGTTTTCTCAATCAGTCAATGGTTTCATGTGAGCAATATTTCACCTTTCCTTTGGTAGCTCTCATCCTACCTTGTATATAGTCTCCTTTTTGGTGTGTCATTTTTGTTGTGCCTCACTTGATTTTTGGGTTTGTTTTGGTTTGGTTCCGCCCTTATTCATGACTATGTTCCCAATAGATACACCACTAGTTGTAAACATATTTGGGTTCCTTGCTACGTCCTTTTCAATCCTTGTCCCCAGACAGAGCCACTATTATTCTTATTTTTTTCATTACCCTTAAGATCATTGCCCATACTCAAAATTTTGTTAAGTTTAGGTACTTGGTGGTGTTTCCTTGAGTTCTTCTAACCCTTTTGGGCATCGACCAAGTTATTCTAACTCTCACTTATATCGCCCTCCCTTTAAAATTGTTCATTATCCTATGTGGGCAGCATGTTATTAAATTGTTATAACCTCCCAAGTGGTCAAAGTGCTTTATGAAGTATTTATACTTGTAATTTTTAATGCTGGCAGTCCATACTTGATGTTGGATAGCCTGTCTAAAAGACCACTAGTGATGAAAAGTTAAAGAAGTTTCGAGTATGGGCGAGAGTTTTAGTAAGTTTTGTAACCATCAAAGGTTCCCTCTAGGGTTTCATGAACCCCTTGATCTACCAAATCAAAGGGATTTATTCTAAAGAAAGAAAAGATGATGAAAGTGCATGTTGATCTCATTATAGTGTATTCCAATAAACTCTTTTAGACCTATCATAATAAATGACAATAATGCAAAATCAATGAATGGTTAAAGGTGCATAATTAAAAAGTGTCATATATAGGGAAAAACACATAAATGAATACCATTACAAGATATAGTAAAGCAATTGAAACTCATAAATATTCAAAAGGAACAAAAATACCAAAATATCAAAAAGCCTTTACATTATATTATATATTATCAATGTTATAAAATTGGTACTGGATTACAAAATTGATGGTATCAAAATATCATTTTTCAAGCACACAAAGCAAACATCAAAATACAGACTCCCTCCACCACTTCATGGAGACACTCAATTTGGGTTGGTGATAAAAGATTCTCATGAGATTGGAGAAATTGGGCGAACAACCCCATATCATTTTGCACCAGCCCCACATGAAGGAGAGTCACAACTTCTTCTGTAGCCTCATGATGGGTTGTAGTTGTGATGTAGATAGCATCTCCAATAATTTTGGTTTGTGGATAATGGTTGAGCCCTGTAATGGCCACATTCACCTTGTGAAGTTAATCGAGCCTAACTAGGCATTCCATTACCCTCATTCCCTATTCATGATGTCTAGAAGTGTGAACTAAAGTGTAAATGAAATGCTCTAGAAGTGTGCCATTATACACATGGACTTGACCCAAAAATATTTCTCCTAGGATGTCATGCAATACTTCTTCCTCCACTTCACTCTGGACAACAAAGACCTCCCTCAACTGGTCTGATAGTAGTCTAAAGAGAGGACTGCAATCGACTTCTTTGATCCTGATGAAGTTTTTCATCAAAATTGCATCACTCTGTGTACTCACCATTTTTAGAATGCCTTTAGTTGGTGAAATGTGGCTATGCTCATCAAATTTATAAAAAAATGGGATTGTATCTGAGCTGGTTTCATTGAGATTTGGAAAATGAAAAGATGGTGATGTGGCCTAAATTAATTAGTGATGTGACCAATATTTATTTAATTTTCCCAACTGATCTCTCATCTGGATAGTTTTCATGTGTGATTCTATGTTTAATATGAATTAGCCATTTTAAAATGGTGCATGTGAATCGTGTTAATTATTTTCTTATGAGGCATGTGTTGCATGTAAGATTTCTAATTCAATAAAGAATCACATTTGTAGAATACTTTCTTGTGTTATTTTTGTTGTATTGACTCTAAGCTACATGGTTTGGACTATTCTTTTTGATCCCTCCATTCATGACTATACCATGTGGTATCAAAGTGAGTTTGTGTCTTGAAGGCATTCCTTATGGTGAAAAAATCACTGACGTAAGGAAAACTACACGTGTTTTCAACCAATCACTGACTATGAGGTAGTTGAAACCCTTGTAGATAGATCATTGAATTGAGGTAGTTGCACTAGTTTCAAGGGGAGAGATGTCATTGAGGAGAGCACTTGCTATGGAAAATGTTGCTAGAAGAATGGATGAAATTTTGGAAATGATGTGTGAAATGCGAATATGATTCGATTTAGTAGAAGAAGACCAAAGGCAAGGCCTAAACCCTAGGCATGATGATGCAATCAATGATGAATTAGGTCATGTTGCGAAATGAATGTTAGAATCCCTAGGTGAAGAAGAAGAATTAGATCAAATGAAGATGTTGAAAATGATTTCAAAAATTTGTAAGCAACCTAAAGTTAAAATTCAAAATTACGTGGGAAATTTAAACCCTAAAGAATTAATTGATTGGATCAATGAAATGGAGGAATAATTTGAATATGATGAAATTTAAGATCCATAAAGAGTTAGATTGTGAAAAAAAGTTTAAAGGTCATGCTACTTTGGTGGAAAGAAGTTCAATTGGAAAGAAATAGAAGAGGGAAGGAAAAAATCATAAAATGGGATAGAATGGTGACAAAGTTGAAGAATCAGTTCATACCTACCGAATGTGAACTACAATTATTTACAATATTGTAGAGCCTAAGGAAAAAGGAGAAATATGTGAAAGAGTATAGTGAATAATTCTACAAGATGATCATTAGGACCATACATAGTGAAGCAAGCAAAGAAAAAGTGGTGAGATATATCAATGGACTATGAATAAAAATCCAAGAATAATTGAGCCTGGTAAAGATAAAATTATTTGAGGAAGCATACCAGTTCACACTGAAAGTGGAAGAGAAGTTAAACAAGAAGTTTGAACAAAGAAAAATAAGTGCAAGAGGAAGATTCCAAAGGAGAAAATCACAATCGGGAGAAAGAAGACCTTATGCAAAGTAGAATACAAATGAGAAACCCTATTAGAGTGAAGAGAAGAATGGTAGTTCACACCACAAAGGGAAAAAATATATAAATTTCTACCACAGTGATAAAGGAGGTCATAATTCTTACTGCAATGATGGATACTAGAGAGATTAAGGGAGATCTTAGAGGATACCATTCAGAGGAACTCATTTCAAGTGTGGAGGTGAAGGACATAGAGCATTTGAATTCCATGAAGGAAGTACCGGAAAGAAACCTGAGCATATCAGAAGAGTAGCCTATGTGGAAGAAGAACATGTTGAATCACCTAATTCAGTTGGGAAATAAAAGAAAGGTGAATCATTGGTGACGAGGAGATATTTTATGAATGAATAAGTGACTAAATAACCACCACAAAGGAAAAGCTTGTTCAAAACTAGATGTAAGTTCAAAGGAAAGGTATGTAA
Source organism: Sequoiadendron giganteum (assembly GCA_007115665.2). Classification (NCBI taxonomy): domain Eukaryota; kingdom Viridiplantae; phylum Streptophyta; class Pinopsida; order Cupressales; family Cupressaceae; genus Sequoiadendron; species Sequoiadendron giganteum. Next base: position 607,785,777 of record CM021103.1, read on the forward strand.
AGTTATCATTGATAGTGGTAGCAGTGATAATCTAGTTCTAGAGGAGATGGTAACCAGGTTGAATTTGGAAAGATTGAAACACTCAAACCCCTATAAGATAACATGGACTCAATATGAATATAAGATATTTGTGAATGAACAATGTTTAGTAAAATTTCATATTGGATCATATATGGATGAAGTACTATGTGATATTATGCCTATGGATGCTTATCATTTACTATTAGAAAGACCATGGCAATATGATAAGAAAAAAATTCAGGATGGAAGAAGGAATAATTATACTATGACTTCAAATGGAAAGAGAATCAAGTTGATACCTTTAGAAGAAGAGGAGAAAACTGAAGTTTTTGGCATTGCTAGGCTATGTTTGGTAGATGGATTTTTTTTGGATGGATTGACGCATGAAAATATGTGTTTTGCATTGATTCCAAATAAGGGAAGTAATCTGGAGATAGAGAACCCTACCACAAAGAATGTGGAGGTAGCAAAACTACTAGCAAAGCAAGAAGACATTATGTCAGACAATGTACCAGATGGTTTATCACCAGTCTGGAGCATCAGTCATTGTATAGATTAATACCAGAAGTAAGTTTTCCAAACAAGGCAACAAATAGAATGACACTAACAAAAAATGTAGAATTGAACTAGTAGATACAAGAGTTGTTGAAGAAAGGATTAATCAAAGAAAGTCTGAGCCCATGTGCAATACCTATTGTACTTGTGAGTACCACAAAGCTTGATGAAATGATTGCAAATTAGAAAGGCTCTAAAAATAAGGTGGATTCAGATTTGAGATAGGAGAAAGTTCAAAGTCAAATAAAATATCATATACTGTAAAGAATATTGAGTACATGAAGAAAAATGGCAAGTGGATCCAAAATCAAAGATGTTCACTAGTTAGACAACCAAATGTACAAAGGTACCCATATTTTAATGGTTTTTTTTATTCTTGCAACAAATTTGGATATACACCAATGGAATATAGAAGCATAATGAATCAAAATGTTCCATCCTTTACTGATCAAAGCTTTACATGCAAGAAATTTGGTCATAAAGCTAGTGAATACAAAAGTAAAATGAAGAATAGTTATAATAATGGTAGAATGATTCAATCTTTCAAAGGTTATTTTTATACATGCTATGGATTTGGGAATAAAGCTAATCAATGCAAATCTAGAATGAATGGAAGGAATATTGGTTAAAATAATGTCACATGTAATAATTGCAATAGGCTTGGACACATTACTAAGTTTTACAAAAGTAGAAACATGAGAAAGGATAATTCAATAAAGAGGAATGAACAAGTAAAAAGGTTTAATCCGATAGAAACAAAGAAGGAAATGGAAAATATTTGGAGAAAGAAGGAAGAGACAAAAGTCAATGATGAATTTGTACCAACATCTGGTGTAGATGTTTCCTCTGGAAACTAAGTTAAGAGCTATGGCTTAGGGTGAACTTTAATGAACATATTATTTCCCTTTCCAAAAAAGGGGTATTGATTCCTCAACATGAAGATATATGATAAAGATCAACATGCCTGATCTATTGGTGAAAATTGTGGAAGAAAATATGATGTGGAAGTTTGCAGAGCTTCAAAAGTTGTCTGTGCATACAGATGAAAATTTTCCATGTTTGAAGCATTTAATTCAAAATTAGGTAAGATTAAATGATTATAAGTGATTTCATTAAGGAAAAATAATTCAAAAAAGCATTCAAGAAGGAGAAAATCAGTGAAAAGGTTATTTGAGGTGATTTGAGATCTAGTGCATCAAAACCTTAGTTCAGAAAGTGAAGAAAAAGGTATTTACAAATCTTATTTACCCTAGTTTTTAGGAAACCTTGTTTGAAAGAAGTTTGGATCTATTTTGAAATGGCTACACTAAGGGTTATAGAAGTTACAAAAAAACCTAAACCATAATTCAAGAAATATCATGAGAAATTCATAAAAGATGACCCATTAGGAACTTTTTCACATGTTCCATATGGGGTTTTTCCAATTGAGGATATTAGAATATATATTCATGGGAAAATGGAAGAACTTGATCACACTAAGCTAGCAGATCTATGGATGAAAGAATTAATAGGAGACAATTTTTCCCAAAACCAAAGTAGCAAAACCTAGTCACAAAGAAATTGGATGTATGGAAATGGTTTCTATTTTTTTTTTTATAGCAAGTGGGTTAGAATGGAATTGAGTAGATTCCATGGTGAATTCATGTGGATCAACATGCCCAACATGATAACTAAAGAAGTGATTAGAGAGGTTATTGGTCTATGCTCCACCAAACCAATCCTTATGTTGAAATCTATCAAAAAATGAAGTGGTTATGGAGCTTAGAGGTGCAACATACGACAAGAGAGCTTTAGCAACAAATCCCATCAAGAATCCAACAGTGAGGTATGTACCAATACTAATTGGATACAAAATCTATTTCACTAATAGAGACAATTTTGTGTCCGCCACCACAATTAATGTGGCATATGAGATGGTAGAAAAGGGAATGGACTATGATCTTTGTGAATTGCTAAGGAAATAATTGACAAATAATTTGAAGCAAACAAAAGAAAAGAAATATGCTTTCAAGTATAGAGCTTTGATTATGTGTTTCTTTTTTATTTTCTAAAAGAACTTCTCAGAACCAAAGGAGTGAAATGGTTACAAGGAGGACCCATTGCTCACCAGATCAGAGATTTCATGAGTAGTCTTGGTGATGGAAATGCACAAGATGAGGCACTTGTTGCCTTCTTTGCAAGTTTTTAGAAAATAATGCATGAGAGGGACATAATTCCAAGGCAAAAGGTAGAAAAATATAGAGATGATATCATATTTTTGCTTAGTATTAATGAATGCATCATGGAGGCAATAGAACCAAGGACTATGTGGATCCCTACATTGGGATATGAGGTTAATGAAAAAGAGATAATAAGTTTAGCCAACATCTTTTTGAAAAGTGCAAAAGATACAACTAAAGAAAGATATGACACTTATGAAGAGAAATACATGGAAGTGCACATGGAACAAAAGAAACCAAGAGTATAAAATAAAGTCAGGATAACGGTTGAAGAGATTGTAGAGGAAATGGTCATCTCTAGGGAACAAATAGTAAGAAAGGGAAAAAGCTAAGGGAGAATCTAGGTCTATAGGAGGATCCAAAAGCACAAGGAGATCTAGTAGGATAGATACCACTCCTCCCTCTATTTAGAAGTCCTCTAGGACTAAGCAGCCTATTGGAGAGAAAAAGAAATCAATGGTTAGTCCTCTACAAAAAGATAAATCCCCTTTGGTTGTGCATATGACAAGGACAAAAAAGAAGAAGGCTACTTCGGTAGCATCGCCTATCACCCCTATAAAGAAGAGACAAAAGAAAAAGGCAGTAAGAGAAAATATTACAAGTGTCAATATAGCAGAAGAAGAAGAAGAGGAAGAAGGACCATAGTTGGTCCACTAGAGGAAAAGTGATGCTTCACAAGGTGAAGCCAATTCCAAAAGAAGAAGGTATGACATAATTGATGCCAATAATAAAGAAGAAATTGAGGAAGAAAAGAATAATTTTTTTGTTCATATGAGGGAAAAGAAGAAAGAAGCCACCAAGAAGGCTTCTCTAGAAAAGAAGAAGAGTGCAAAAATAGAGAAGACTTCAGGTGAAAGCAGAGAACAGGGACAATCAAAACTGGTAAGGCCTCATTATCCTATGAAGCTAGAGGCACTATTCAATAGTATTCTACAAAATGAGATGTTAGGGGAGATCACAACCCTATACAAAGAATCATATGAGGTGGATAAGGGCACCAATATTGAAGCTATCATCAAATATATTGTTGTCCTTGAGGTTGATATGAGAAAAATTAAGAAACAAATACCTAAAGATTTGTGGAATATTTTGTTAGAAAGAGGGAAAGAAGTTGTATAAGAAGAAGCAAGGCTAAGAGAAGAAGCTTTGGAGAGGATAAGTGATCCTCTCTCTGAGGAAGACAGAGACACTTTGGCTACTATATTCAACAAAGGACTAAGAACTAAGCAAAGGGTGAAAACTCTTATGGGTAAAGATCAAAATAATCTTTAAAGAATTAGAAAGGAAAAAACAAAGGAAATAACACAAAATTGGGAATGACATTAGTGAATGAAGAAGAAGTGAATATGGAAACCCTTGTTTTGAAATTGAATATTGAAGAATATGTGTAGATAGATGATGCTCAACATGAGCATGACGCAAATTAAGAAGCTACATAGGACAATACACATTTGGAAGTAGAGGACATGACAAAAAAAGATTTTGAGGAAGTTGTGATTAGAGAAGACATTGCAAAGGAAAATACCACTCCTCTAGTTAACACAAAAAACTCTATAGAGGAAGAAAACAAGGATGATAACAACAAAAATGATGATGTAGAGAAAAGAGAAGAGCAAGAAAAGAAAGATAAAGATAAGGATCCATCTGAATATGCACAAACATAAAGAGAAAAACCAATAGACTCTGGAAATGCTAAAGAAAAGGAATCAAAGGGAAAGGTTGTGGAAATGAAAAATCCTTCTTGTGGATCCTTCAGTTCCTCTAGAGATTCCTTGAAGAATCTATTAAGTATGCAACCCAAGTTCCAACCCGTTGTATCATCACAATTGTTGCAATTGTTGATGCAACAAGGTAATGTAGATTTGGATAAGATCTCTCCCCTCCACAAACTACAAATGAGATATGTATTTAATGCATCTACATGAAAAGAAATCATTGAGAACATCAGATAATTATAGAACTAATGGAGGAATCCATGAAAGCATTACAAGCGAATATACCTGGTGAAAACATAGATACATCACTATCTGGTATGGAAAATATAAAACTATTAATTGATTCTTTTAAAGCGTATGCTTTTGGACTTAAAATGAATTAGAGAAAGAGGCTAAGAAGAGAATTAATGATAAGAAAATATTGGAAATTATTGAGAAATATGCCCTAGCACATAATTTTTTTTCATAATTGATGAAGGATGCACAAGGATGTGTTGATGAGACAAAGGCCTCTTTATCAATATGGCATGGAGTGGCCTAGAGACACACAAAGCATTAGGAAGGAGATGGAATCCATTGAGTCTCAAATAAAAAGTTCCTCAAGTGTCTATGATCTGACACTTGACCTAACTAGAGATACAAGGAATGGAATAAAAGATCTGCACATGAAATTCTTTTAGCTACAAGCCCAAAAAGAGAACATCATTCTAAATTTTGGAGAAAAAAAGGACTTGGTCAATCCCAAACTCATGCTTGTTTCAAAATCCATTTTTAGTGCCAATAAAGCTTGTTGTAAGAGTTTTTCCCTTGGTCTCCTTGTGTTGTAAAGTGTGGCACTTGGATTCATGACATGGCTTAAGTTCCTCCTATGGATTTTGGATTATGTGTTAATCTAGTAGTTGTATGGAGCATTAATATGTCGAATTTTTGGTGCAACAACAATCACTTGTATAAAAATTGGTATAAGAGCTGAGGTCATAGGTACAAACCCCTCACTTGTGCTTGGGGGATTGTTGCAAGAGTTTCACCCTTGGTCTCCTTGTGTTATGCAATACGACACGTGGGTTCGTGACATGGATTAACCACCTCCTATGGATATTGGATCTTGTATAAATTTGGTTATTGTATCGAGCATTAACAAGTCAATATTTTGGTGTAATGGAAACCACCTATGCAACAAATCTAAGTAGATGAATCTGATACCCGACACTCCAAAAGAAGGAGAAGAGTTATTAATGGAATTTAAAACATAGTGTAGATTACTTGCGGGAGAAAATAAATATTGGGAAAAAGGTAGGAATGCATGGAAAATGCATGTACAAAAGTTGCAGGCATTAAACTCCTTCAATTGACATATTTTTCACTTTTTCATGCATTTTAGTATTTTTATTTAGATTCTTTGTATATGTGAACACCAAACCTGCAACAAGCTAACATAAGATCAACAAACACTTGTTAAATATGTTATAAAGTCAAATCTAGCATTCCCTATAAAATTCTTAGCTAAAACAAGAAGAAACCATGAAAATGAACATAAAACAAATAAAGATAGCATGTAGCCTAAATTGAAGTAGCTAAACCTTCATCCCATAGGGGGAGTTGTGATCCTTTGATGTGAAAAGGAAGCCCTTTCCCAATCCCTTTGATAAGATTGATGATGTTGATGATTTCAAGTATGAAAATGACTCCAAATGATGATAACTTAACTAAAAATGATGAAAATGATGGATTGTTATGAAGTGAAATACCTATATTGATAATGCTTGAAGTTGTGGATTCCATATTGTGAAGAGAATGCTTCTATTTATAGATCTCAAGGGTTGGAGAATGAGAGGATTTAGTGAATGTGAGATAAAATGAGAGCCAATGAGAATTTGCCAAGTGTCACAATTTTATTGAAGGAAGGTGGAGCACATTTTGGGAAATGTGTTGAGGAATGGGGGATGTAAGAGAAGTAAATGCGAATGTAAGAGGATTTGAAAGGTTGCAAGTAGAATTGCATGAATGTGGTTGAGGATTTGAAAGGATGCAAGAGAAGTAAATAAAAATGTAAGAGGAGTTATTGGGGATGTGAGAGGTTTTTGAAAACCTTGGAGGGAAATTGAATATGGGGTGGTTGAGAGGAATATTCCTTGGAAAATGCCATTGTGAGGATAAATAGAGGAATTAGATGATTAAAAGAAATTAATTTCTTGTGCAACCTATTTAGTTGACCATGGGTTGATTTAACTCTTGAGGAGTTAAAAGCTGGAGGATTTGTTAATAATGATTAGAAATTGATTTAGGATTAATTAATTCATAATTAATTAAGTGGAATGGATTATATGATTGTGACATTTGATTTAATTTAAATCAAATGAGAAGACTTAGGAGGATTTAATTAAATGATTTGATTTAATTAAATATGATGCAAATTAGTTAGAAGAAGGGTGAATTAATCAATAAATTTAATTATTTGATTAATAGTTGAAATTGCTAAATTTAATTAAATAATACCGATTATTCAATTAATTGGTTAATTCAAAGTGATTTCAGAAGAAGTGTTAATTAATTGAAATTAGATGCATAGTATCAATCAAGAATTTGTACGTGTCTACATTTTTCCCCTCTTTGAAGCAAGGCACCTGCTGCGTTGGTTCAAAGAATAACATTACCATGATCAAAATTCAAAAATTTCTTGATTTTTTGGATGCCCCATTGCTGCCCCAAGGAAAGAAATTATGTTGTTACACTGCTCCCTCTAGAGATCAGGTGAAAATTGCAAAATTAGGGCGAGCTCGTTCAACAAGGTTTTAGGCACAAAAAATAGCCACGGGATTCTAAAATAGGCTTACAGTGATGAAAATGGGTCAAAATAGGACTCAGTTGGGGTAAAAGCACAAACCTATGTCACACTTTATAAAGGAATCAACCAACAACAATAACAAATTTGAACTTTGGCCACATAAAATTGGTCTTTTTGATTTGAATTTTGAAATGGTGTAAACTAATGAAATGTACAACTTTTGATGAAGATTATTCTTGTAATTTTTTAAAGTTTAAAAAAAATTGTTTTCATTATGTTTTTTTCAATTTAAGGACAAATTTTGGAATGCTAAAAATTTCAAAAAAGAGTGATTTCATGGGCCATCAAGAAATAAATTGAAAAAAACTTCATTTTTCTCTATTTTTTTTTCTCTAAATAGGTAACTTCATTATCTACTGCATGGAAAAAAAATTAAATTTTGATGTATATTTTTCACGTAATAACGTTTTAAATTCAAATATGTTAGAATTTGACAGTTTTCACGGGCCATCAACTATTTTCAATTTTTTAAATCATTTTCAAAAAAAAAATTATACCCTTTTGAAGAAGACTATCTCTTCTACTACACCATACAAGTTTTAAATTTTTTTAATATGTTTTACTATTTCTTTTTAATTTTTAATAAACCTCTTTTTTAATTTTAACAACCTCTACTTGCATTATTTTAAAAATAACATATATTAAAACTAATCAAAATATCAAAAAAAAAAAATATTTGGATTCACCACTCTAAGCTCTACAAAAGGGTATTTTTCTTTTTTGTGGAAAAATAATTCTGATAGGAGAAACACTCTGCCAAAGTTGAATGTTTCAGAAAATTCTGAAAAAAGGTGAGCTGGCTGCCATGTAGGATGCCACCTAGACATGTTCGGCTAAGTAGGTTTCGGCCGAAACCTACTCGGTTGAGACATTCTCGGCCGAAACATGCTCGACCTAAAGTGACTCGACCGAAAATGGTCGATATAAAATATATATTTTTGTTTATATTTTTCAATTCAAGTAAATTCAACAAAATACATATTTCAACCAAGGAAGACTGATTTCGACTAAGAAAGCTTATTTCGACAAAAGAAAATGTATTTAAACAATAGGAGAGCTATATTTGAAGGTACATTGATCTTGAACTTATTTAATTGATTATGTCTTTATTTTCATGAATGCATTTGAAATTTGTTTTCACTATTTATATTCTTAGATTTCATTATTATTGATCACCAATTCTATGTTATTCCATTTTTTTCTCAAGTGATATATATACCAAATATGAACTCATGATATACCAAATTTTCTCATGTAATATGTTTGTAATTAATTTGATTTTTTTTTAAACTTTGGCTTTAAAACAAATGAACAATTTTAAATTTAGTGTTAGATATTTATGCAATATTAACTGTACATATTTCATTGAAAGCTCATGTGTGTACAAATTTATATGCAAGTGAATTCAAATTTGAATGCAATTTATGATGGCATGTAAAAGGAATAGATGAAGGAAGTATGATCAAACACAAATAAGACAGAGGAAGAGAAGAGCAGGTGAAGGAACATCTCATGAAGAACAACCCATAGAAAATATTGATGACCAAGGTGATGTATAGGTACAAGAAAAAACTAAACCTAATAATAGAAATCTTTAGGACTATGGTATGGAAAATTTGATGGAGATGGATGAGGATTCTCTTTTCAATAATATTTCATCTAAATATATGTTATCTGAAAGAACATTAAAATTACACTCAAAAAAAATATGAGATGATTTTTTTGAGGAAAAATCTCTAATTGGAAGAGCATAGTTAGTTGCAAATTTATTTAGACAAAAAAAAATGGCCCCTATTTTGGAGTTGTTAGGGGTTGATAATGGGAAAAATTCATCAGATTTAAAATAAACAATTGTTGAAAACTTACAAGAAGCATTAGAATGTATTGAAAAAAAGAGTTGATCTAGTGATCTAAGTATTGCACGTAGAGCATTGATGACTATAATTTCTAGTAAGAAATTATCACATGGAATACAAGTTCAAGCAATTTTTGAATTACTAAATGTTTCTAGGAGAACTGTTCAAAGGTATATTGAAAAGAGAAATGAAATAGATGAAAAAATTGAGAAAAATTGGGTAAATATTTGTAGGGTTCCCCAAAAAGATAGAATTTCAGAAGATGTAAAGAAACAGGTGGTTGAATATTGGACTAATCACTCTCGTGATTCATCAAATAGAAGGGATACTATACAAATAATAGGTGAAGATGGTACAAAAATTTCTCATCCAAAACATTTTATAGATACAACATAAAGTGAATTTTTTGAAGAATTCAAGCAAGATTTGCCAAAGGATGTTTGAGACACTACGACCATCATTTGTACATATAAATAAAATACGTGAATTTTTTTGTTGAAATCATGTTGAATTTGATCTACACCTACAAACATATTAAAAATCTATGACAATAATTAATCAAAATTTAGCCATCCCTGGAAGTACAACACAATTTGTGAAGTCTCTTGTATGCAAAAAATCAGAAGATTCGAAAGAATTCAATGTTCAGTGTATAAAAAATATATGTAATGATTGTGGAGATTTGAATATTCTTTTACATGTTGACAATAATGAAATGCAAGTTGTTTGGAAGAGATTTGAATGTGAGACATACTTAATGAAGTCAGGAGTTGAGGCCAAAAAAATTGTTCTCAAAGAGAGTGGATTGCCTTACAATGAATTCATGAGTAAATTTTGCAATATCATATATCCACATATCCAACATTGTCATGGTGCAAGATGGCAAGCTAAGCAATTTCGTGATTCAAAGAATTGCTTTCCACCAGGTTGTATTCTCTCTATTGTAGATTTCTCTGAGAACTATACATTTAATCCTGAAATTGAGATTCAAAGCCAATATTATCATTCAAAGCAAGTTGCAATCTTTGTGCAAGTTTTCTATAGGCATGCCGAGTTAGAGGTCGATGGAATACAAAGTAGCAAAGATGATCGAATTATCATCAAATAGGTAAAAATTTTATATCAATGATGATACGAATCATGATAGAAACTATGTAGCTCATTGTTTCAAAATGTTTTTTGAAGACCTGAGATGACATGGCATAAATCAAGAACAACACTAGATATGATCTGATGGATGTGTTGGTAAGTACATTATTTTTTAAAATTTTATTATTTATATTTTCTTTTAATTTTGATACTTAAATTGTCTAATTACTTATATATATAATTACTTTTTTGAAAAGCTAATTTTGTTTTAGTGTAATTATTTGTAACTTGTTGCAGAACAATTTAAGTCTTCAAAAGATTTTGTTTGGTTAAGCCATCAACATGCTAGAAGCAACACCAAAATTTTGTGAAATTTTTATGAGAGTGGACATGGAAAAGGAGAGAATGATGGAGCAGGAGCATGTGTGAAGCGTGCACTTCGTCAACATGAACTTGTTGGTAACTTTCACCATATATATATATATATATGGAATGTAGATATATTTTTGAAAAGATTAGATATATATTTAAATTAAATTAAAAAATATTTTAGGTTCCTTGAAAGTAATAGGTGACAAATTGTGCCAACATGTGTACTTGAAGGTAATGCCATACAAAATGCAAATGAGATTCTTGAATGGTGTAAAATTCATTTTTCTGCTTGTGACTCAACATACAACACATGGTATTTTTGGGAAGTTATATGTACATCTAGTCAAAATTTATTAAAAAATTAAATTTCAAAGTTCAAGTGTACATGATTTTTAATTGAATTTGAAAATTTGAATTTACAGATATTGATTGATCAAATCCTTATAATTGTCAAGCAATTCATGGTATTAGAAGTCTGCATCAAATCATGACAACGGGAAGTAGTAAGCCTTATGCAATTAATGTGAGAGAAAAATCATGTTTTTGTGTTGATTGCATTGAGAACAATGCAAAAATTGTTCAATGTGAGAATATTAGAGATGGGTATGTTTCACAATGGGAAATGAAACAATTAATATCAGTGCCTCCTTTTCCTGAAGATGACAATGTCAATATCTATGATCCTCTATATTCAACTAATTATGAACATGTATCTAATTTAGTTGTTATAGGTATGGAAATCGATTAATTTAGTTAAAATTGATTTAAATATATTTTATGTTTAAATAAGTTTCAAGCATGTGTCTAATTTAGTTAAAATTTATTAAAAATATTTTTACAAATTTTTATTTACTTTACATGTGGTGTGCGTACATGAGATATTTTCGTTGTTGTTGCAAATCTTGATAATGTGGAAGGTGTAGATTACTATCTACTAAGATGTACGCAACCAAAAATAAAATTGGTGGAAACGATAATAGATGGTGATGGACAAGAGTATCCCATTGGATCAGTCGTTATTGAAGGCACATATTATTGTAGACATGAAAAATATATAATTCGATCCAACACACTTTATCCTGATTACTAACGCCATTTATTCCTGAATCACACTCTCAACTTATCATCACCTTCTGTCTTTTAAATAGATAAATCATTATTTATTTAATTAGGTCTTTCTCCTCTATTGATTAAATTAATCAATTTAATTTAATTAACCCTAAAATCCCTTTTTAATTAAATAATTCATCTTATTTGATTAAATCCATAAAGTATTCTCATTAAATTGAATAAATTAAACCTTATTTGGCTCAATCTAACATTATCCCCTTCAATTAAATAAATTAAAAATATTTATTTAATTAATCACTTTCCTCTCGATTTTGATTTAAATCAACTCAAAAATTTGAGTCAAAATTGTCAAATCACCTAATCTCTCATTAAATTGATCAAACCTTGATTAATTTAGTCTCAATCATTAAAATCCTCTAGAAAATTCAACTTGCACAATAAATTAATTACTTTGATTTATTTAACTGCCTATTTTCTCTCAACATGGAATAAGGGAGGAATATTCCTTCAAATTTGAATTCAAAATCCAAGTGGATTTGTACATCCAACAAAGCATTCAATCCTCTTACATGTCCTTGTGCATTGAGCCAAGTGGCATTTATTTCATTCCTTTTTCCCTCTCACATTTCATTTCCCAAATTTCAAATTGCACCTAATGGCATTTATCATGCATATTGACCAAAATATGTTCATTCTTCAACCATTCACATCTTGACAAGTGGCACTTGGCCATTGGATGTTGAATGATCCCACATTTCTTATTTCCACTCTCTCTTCCATTTTGGAAATCTATAAATGAGAGACTCTTCCTCTCATTTGATCATCCATAATTTGAGTAAACTTACTATACTCAACTTTATCCTCATTCACACTTAGAGAAAAGTGTCTCTCTTCACATTGATAGCTAATTTTGTCCATTTCATAGCTAGGTTATGCCAAAATCTCATCAAGGAGATTCAATCATCCACAAATCATCACAAAGCTTACAAAGGAGTTGGGAAAGGGCCAATTTCGACATATCAATTGGCACCAATTCCCCCATGGGATCAAAAGTTTGCATGCTTAATTAAGATTGCTTTAGCTTCTCATGTTTTGTTCTTGTTTTTCCTATTTTGAAGCATTGTAAATGGATTTCATGGGGAATCCTTGTTTTATCTTGCATATGAACTAACTAATGTGTTTGTTCCTTGTCTTTGTGTAGGTATAGGTTTGGGGTTCACAATTATCAACAAATAAAGATAGATAAAAATGGTATTATATTTATTGATTACCTGCCAGGAGAAAAGGTTCTACACTATATTCACTTAGTTATAGCAAAATAAATAAATTTAGAAACTTTACCTAAAAAGTGTCGTGCCAAACATAAGTGGAGGTTGCGTATTGAAGACCATGAATTTTTTTTAGAGATAATCCATATTTTATGTACCAGAAGCTTTAAGTTTTTTGGATATATGTGTACATGTACATTGGCTGGATATATATATATATATATATATATATATATATATATATGTTTGTGTGTGTGTGTGTACTCAATTTTTTTATAGATCTCTAGATCTAAATATTTATATTGATTGGACATGTTGCATGATTTAGAATGGGTTTTTTCAAAGGCTTGGTCATTTATTTTTGGAATTGTATAAATAAATTTGTTCCATGTGGTATTCTTAATTTAGTTCAAGAATCTTTGATTTCATAATTTACTTAAACTTGAAACTCCACTTAAATATGTATGTTAGATCATATATATGCTTGATACAAAACCTTGTGACTTTAAAAATGTTTTCAAACATTTTTCCTAAATTCCTTTAAATCATCTATTTCCAATTTTGCATTAAAAATTATATGTTGGACACATGGAATTATTTTTTAAGTTCACTTGAATCTTCAATTTTATTTGTTGAATCTTCGATTTTATTTGATGAATCTTAGATCATATACACATGTATATGTATGCAATTTACTTGAAACCTAGTGACTAAATTAAAAAGTTCACATTTTGCCTAAATTTCTTTAAATCATCTATTCCTTGATTGTATTAATTTATGTTTGACATGGAATGGTTACTTGTTCACCTTCAAATTTTTGAACTCATTTGTTCAACTCCACTTATATGAGATAGATTGAATACATATATGTGTGCAATATACAAAACCTAGTTTATGTTCCAATTTTGCATAGATAAAAATTTAATATGTTCCATGGAATTCTTAAGTTCTTGAGAATATAATGATCATTCAACTCCGCAAGTATATAACTTGATCATCCATTTTCATATCCTAATATGTCACATCCTAGAAAATTATTATTTCATCCTAAGCATTCCCATCATCCTAATCATCTTTAATCACCAAGTATCCTAATATCCCATTTAACCATGTAATCATCCCTTCCTAATCATTCATTATCATGTTCTAATAATCATAATTCTAATCCTAATCATGTTCATATAATCATCCTTAAATTATTTTTGTGCCCTAATCATTCTTTAATTACCCACCTTATCTTAATCATGTACCCAAATAATTTAATCCATATCATGTCTCTAATCCATCCTATCTCATTCTAATCATGTCACATCTAATTCATCCATTTAATCACTATCATTATCATCCATAATACCCTAACTATCACATAAAAAGTTCCTTTGGAAAGAGAACATATAATGCAAAAATAAAAAGTTACAATTAACAAGGGGAAAATTTAATATCCTCAAAACAATTTTCTCTAAATGTGACAGGTCGACAGGTTACAACCTTATAACTAAACAACGATAATATAACATCCTTAAGCAATATTTTCTAGAAGTCAAAAAAACAATCTGACAGTTAAATAAGAAAAATTTATATGACACAATTTTACCCAGGTCCAAAACAAATTTGAGATATCTATGTTCATAAACTATTCAAAATTAGAATCTTAAGTCATCCTTGGCCAAGAGTTTTTGGACCCTGGCCTTTGATTTCGCCTGAGACTTGGAACCCATAATGCCACATCCCCATTGTCATCGGTACTCATCAAACTTATCATAGAAATTAGAATTTAGTAGGATTTTTGAAGCAATAAAGGTGTGCATGCAATTAAGAGGACATGTGATTTTGTGATGCATACTATTTATCTATTAATGGTGGTAGCTGAAAGAAATGGTTCAATTTTGATTGGTATACAATTATATTTGTTCATATTTACAGGCCAATTTCAATGATAAGTTTGATGAGTACCAACGAAAATGGGGAGGTGGCATTAAGGGCTCCAAGTCTTAGGCGAAATCAAAGGCCAAGGAAGCAACACAAAGGATGAATTAGGATTCTAATTTTGAATAGTTTATGAACATCTATCTCAAATTTGTTTTGGAGGGGTTAAAAAGTTATAAATTTTAAGTTTACTTGTAGCTTTCCTTAATTTTATTTATATTCATAAACTTTAATTTTTTCATTCAAATATCAATTTGCATCCACTAATAATTGGCTTTGATTTATGGTTAAAATCTAATTACCGAAATGATGGACATCTATGCATCATCCACCAAAACCATGTTCTTCCCTTCCTTTTATTTTTTTAGTTTTCTAGATTATTTCACGTGATCTATTAGAAATCTAAATTAGCTTAATGAAATTGTGCTATTTTTTATACAAGTATAATTTTTTTTTGATAAATAAATAATTTTATCTTATTTAGAAGATAAAAAGTCTTAAATGAAATCTACTTTTGATCTAAGTTTCTAAAAAATGAGCCTTCCCCCTAATGTGAAATATGCCTAAGAATTTTCCTTTAGATTTAATGCATCTAAAATATCATTAATCTAATAACTATGTGAAAATATATTTTAAAATGACACATAAAAGAGTAATTTTTAATTATGTCATTACGTTGAAAGAAAATAGACATGTTAAAAAAAAACTAGACCTACCTATTATACAAAATTAGACTACTTTTATTTCAAACATGTTTTTTCAATTTCAAGATGAAATATTTAGTAACCTCTGATTAGTATGAAGGAATGGTTGAAGATTAAAGGAGAAGTATACAAAAATCGAGTTGAAGTTGGTTGGAGAGAGAAATAGAATAATGTATGATGAACAAAAGCAATCAATTAAAATTTGAGATTCTTCCAAATCATGGGGTTGTCATCCCTCCTTAGTGTTGACTTGGTGTCATGTGGATTTGTTAAAAATCCCATCCCACAATGCAACTTTGGGATTGGATGCTCCTTCCCTTAAGGGGAAGTATAAGGATGAAGATAGATGAATCAAGCCCTTTCTTAAAACAAAATGATTTTCTTTTGGATCTTGTCATGTGTGTCTAGAATATTTTTTTTCTTAAATGGCTAAAGTGTTAAAGTATGTTAATTTTGAAAGTAATTCACTATTAGAGTGAAAATATAAATTATTTAATATTTACACATATGAGGTATTACTCTAGTAATTCAATAGTTCATATTGTAAATTAAGTAAACTTATATTCATAACCTTTAAATATGAAAATTTAGAGCTAAGAATTCAGGAACTATCTATTTTCAATTGCATTTTTATGCTTCACTTAAATATAGCATTAATCTCTTGTACATAAATTTACATTCAATTTTTTCTATTTCTTGACCTATTTATTTAGACAAATTCATTTCTATAAATAAAACTAATTGTACATGTCCATATTTTTAAATTTACAAATAGAAACCATTAGATAGTCCAACATTTTGATTTCACGATGTAAATGTATGTACAACAAGTGTGAACAAACCATAATTTAAATTTAAATAGACCTTCACAAACTTGCTAAATAAATAAAACCATAATAATTTGCATGATGTAAATAGATGTAACAAGTGTTTGAAAACCATAATAATGTGATAAAAAACATATTCAAACCATAAAACATAAACATGTGCATGTGAATGTGATGTAAATCATAACAAGTGTATATACCATAAAACGTAAACATGTATGTAATATGATGTACATAAATCATAAAAAATGTTTTGACAACATAATAATCTGATCTCAAACCATAATATTGTAGAACATCTCAAAGAGATGGATATCTATTGTGAATAGAATCATCAAATCTCTAGCCCAATCTCTCCCTTGATCTCTCCCTTGATCCATGGCCCAATCTCTTCCTCGATCCATGGACTGATCCCTCTCCTAATCCAAGATGTGTGGATCCATGTCCCGATCCAATCTCTCTGGATCCGTGTCCTGAGCCTCATCCCAAACCCTGCATGTGTTCAAGTACACAAATGAACTTAAATTTAATTTTGAATACATGTATATATATGTGTGTGTACATATATGTAAAATTATCTAAACTTGTACAGTATACAAAATTTCAATGTGTTCAAACTTACAGATCAAGTAATTAAATTTTAAATGAAATTATTTAAATGTACCTCAACTATGTGCTGCATGGGATTGCCATTATGTGCCTGTTACCAATATTTCACTACAACTCAAATGGTGGAGCTGATTTAAATGCTGTTATATTTAAAAGTGAAATGCAGTTATTCCTGAATATGCTTGAGTGTTGTTTTGCACTTCATTTTAGTTCATTAAGTTACAGTCATGCTTTGAAAAGAGGAATCAGAGTTTTATAACTTGCTATTCAATGCTTTACAGTCAAATGAAGTACATGACCGAGCATTAAACAATAAATATTTTCAAATGCTTTCATTTATTTCATAGAGTGATTCATATTTACAACATTTCATTTGATTGCGAGAATACAAATGCTAGTACAAATTTGCATTAAGATGCATTTTTTCTTTTCCAAATGAAAAGCAGAAAGAAGGAAATCAAATATCCACACAAGTCATGGATGTGACTGTGGCAGTGCATCATAAACAACACACTACACTATGGAAGATGCAAAAAGGGAAAAATCACATAAGTACAAACATAATCATCATTGCCTAATTGGTTGATGACCGACGTGGAAGTGGTGCACCATTTATATTTTTCGAGCTTCATTGACCTATAGGAAGGAAGAGAGGGATGTCAAAGGCTCTGATTTTGAATATACCTATATGAACCATCAACGATAATGTAGTATGCTACTGATCATGCATTGAAACAATCAAGGAAAGTGTAGAGATATGAGCTGAAGGAGAAACATCAACACAAACATGATATATTGTTTTCTATGCTAACACTATTTGTTTCCTTGTGCAGGTATAGGAAAAGCCATGTAGTTTTTTATCTTCGAAGACCAAGCATGTGGGGAAAAACGGGATCCCACAAGGGTAGAACCCGACATGCTACCCTTATATGTTACAAGAGGGTCGGGATAGTAATTGCAATCATCATAGTCATCAAGAAAGGAAGTGCAACTGAGAGGGTAATGCGGGTTATCCATCAAGCCATTAAACCAACTATGCATTCAAAACAATCATGTAAATGCTTTCTGAAAGCTACAAGTGAATAGTGGGTTTAATCCACTCAATCAGATCAACTTATAGAAGTGAAAATTTCAAAATAATGCTAATTAGACAACTTGTTCTAGTAAAAGTTATCAATTTATCATGCTTTTGAGCTGATGTTTCGAATACTATTTTGTTGTTTTTTAAGACTATTCACTTTGTAGTGTTGTTTCATATTTTTTGTTTTGGAACAGTAGTGTCCTATCTTTTAACAATGATAGTGAATAGTGAAAGTTATGGAGATTATGTCAAGAACAGGTAAATTCATGAAGAGTTTGTTGCCAAAATAAATAGAGCATAAAAATGTATGGAGATATGTGAAGAGTCTAAAGTTTCTATCAAATTGATGAAAGGTTACAAGATTAATATAGTAACCTGTAGCCAATTGTTTATATAGGTGAAGCAATGATCCAAAAACGACAACCAATTTCATTTTGGTAGAGAGTGCAAGCATTGCTATAAAATGAGCAGATAATGACAAAATAGGAAGGAAGTATTTCTGAAAAGTGTTAGTTGGCTGTAAGAGAGAATGCAATCCATGGGGTTACAATGATTGAAGCAAGTTATGTTCTCAGAATGTTATACACCCAGGTGGAGTTTTGTCAGGAAGCAAGATTTTATACAGTGCTCTCATGTTCAAGCTCAAATATAACAGAAAATGTAGGTTAAAACATAGATTTCTTCGAAATACAAAAATACCCACATTGGGTTTCATTTAAAATGCATTTTTTTTTCACAAGTAACAAAAACCCACATATAGATTTTTGCTAAGGAAAGAATTTTATTCATATACAAAGATACCCACATGGGGTTTTGAATAGGAATGCAAATTTTTCCATCTTTTTTAGTTACCCATATGGGGGTTTTAGAAAAATAAAGCAAAACAATGTAGTTTTCAGAATACCCATATGGGGTTTCTACATTTTTTCAAAAGGAAATGCCTGATAATGTATGGGTCGAGCCCAGTGAGAATTTCAGTTACTCTTCAGGAAAGAATGAGGAGATTTTTTCAAGTTTTTCTACATAGGAGAATAGAGTCAAGAAAAAATTGCATAGAGTGCGAGTTCTTCATAAGAAAACCATCGGTCAACTGTGATATGTTGCAACCTGTCAAGGAGATAATACACAAATTTTTTGTAATAATAAACATGTTTTAACTTAATATCATGGCACGACTAGTCAATGGGCCTGCATTTTCTTCTAAAGATAACAACCATTTTCTTAAAATAAAGCTCATGGGTTTTGGTGTGAAGGAGATAAAATACAGAGAAGGAGTTTTGAGACGAAGAGCTCACCCTTATGTTTGTTGTTCAAGAAATTCATAGGCTGTGCCCAGCTCGTTTGGAGCTCACAATGCTTGGGTCGAGCCCTCTCATGGCACCCAAGGTGAAAACAAGGCAAGTACAGTGGAAAATATACAAGAAAATCAAAGAAGAATTAAGAGAAAGCCGCAACTTCAAGAAGCTTTTTCTTGTTTTCAAAACAATGAAGAGAGCTCATAATACAAAGAATTAAACTCACCATTCTTGTTGTGGGAGGGGTCGACCAGAATAGTGGAGGAGTTTGAATTTCTAGAGTTTCCCAAGCTACAAGCTTAAGCACACATGGTGGTGACTCTTGCAGAAGGTTTTCTTTCAAAGAATACAAATTGAAATGATGCAAAATTTAGGGCATTGGTGGAGTTTTGTTCTTTAGGGTTTACCCCAACCCTATTTCGGTTTAAAAGATATTTCACCTTAGTTTCATGCATGATATTTTTCCTAAGTCAAATTGTATCGTGGGGGACGATCCAAGGTGTTTAGGTCACCCCTTATGCATCGACACCTTAAGGCATTCTAATACATGCCTTATTCTCATAGAGCCTTAAGTGTATTATTTCAATTATTGTTTTTTTCTAGAAATCAATCATTTAGGATATTGAGAGAATAGTATGCCTTAGGATTAGGGTTAGTACCTAGGCTTATTAATATTTATTTTAATTTTTTTTGGAGAAAACAATAAAAATATGTAAGGAGGAGTTGTATATTTTTATAATTTTTTTGTGAAAAAAATCAAACTTTGTAAAGGAGATATAAGGCACATATGCAAATTTTTTTTTTAATCTTTTAATTGTAAATGGAATAATAGACAAACTGCATCATGTAAAGTAGAAGCAAAGCAATGCTTTATAAATTGCTTTGTTTTCTTGCTATTTTTAGCAGTTAAGGTTGAATTTTCTTCTTGGCCGCAATTGTGTTTTCAGTTGGAGAGATAAGGTATTTTTCTTGCTTTAAAAGTAGGTTTTTGCTTTTTTTAGAGGCTTGACAGTTGATGCATGCAAAAAGTGTGATTTTCCACTTTATGCTGACTTGTTGCACAGTTTTTGGGACCTTTTCCTTGATCTTTTTTCAAGATCTTGGATTAGGGTTTGAAACATATATCTTTGGAGAAAACTTAGTGTTTTCTAGTTTAGTCTGTTTTGGCTCTTACACATTTTTGAGCTGAAACTATTTTTGTACTCAATTGGATTATTTTGGGTAGACTCCTACAGTGAATAAAAAAGCAGCATTCCTACCTATCATTTTTTTGTGTCCATTTATAGTTCAGTTGATGTTATTCTTGTGATTTTCAGTTTAAGAAATCCTTGTTATGTCCTAGGCTGTAGTTTGATGTAGAAAAGTGCAAAAAATACAGGTTGCATGTTGTGTTTTGAACAAACCTTCATGCAAAGTACTTATGTAAGAAATTGTTTTTGAGAGGTTGTGAAGTTTTGTTGGTTTTTTTGAACACTGTTTGTGAGGAAAATCCAGAATAGTCAGTATTTCATCATCCAATATTAAAAAGTATTTCAAAATAATAATTTAAATTATGTTTTTCTCTCTATCCCTTTTCCAAGAAGATTTTAGAATAGGATCATTATACAGAGAACCAACTCACTCTAGAGATTCTCTTTCCTTATAGACCACCCACGTCTAGAAAGAGTTTCAATGTTGCAACAGATAGTTCGATTTCTGCAAATCTGATGGGGTGCATATTTGATTGCTAACAGTGCCAAATTTCCAAAATGTGTGGATCCATGTCCCGATCGAAGCTCTCTGGATCTGTTCCCTAAGCCCTGAATGTGTTCAAGTACACAGACATGACCTTTTAAAATTTAATTTAAATAATACATATATATGTGTGTGTGTGTGTACATATATGCAAAATCATCTTGGAACTTGTATAATGTACATTTGAACAAACTTACATCAAGTAATTAAATTTTTAAAATTATTTAAATGTACCTCAGTTGTGTGTTGCATGGGATCACCATCATGTGCCAAATTTATAAACTCTAACAAATCACCATACTGCTTAAAAATGTTCAAGTACATAATTTCAATCAGGAGTTAAACAACTAGACTTTAAAATACATTAAACATGTATTATACACAATTTTTAGAACACAATTATATATATATATAAATTATTCAAGTACCTATTATGCCTAATCAATGGCTCTACCAATGCCACGAAGACCATGAGAATGCAAGGAAATCACATGGGGATTTGTAGCATGTACAATATCAGTGCCAAAAAGAAGCTGAGTATATGTGCCATGGACGACATCAGGTGTAGTAGTAACCTGGACAACATAACTTGTAACATCCTGAGGACCTGGACAAGCTAAAGGATTGATAGAAACATGATGCGCATGGGATCCTGTAGGTTGCTCTGGAATATCCCCAGGAGTTTCCACCCCATGGCTCAAACATGTACCAAGATATCGTTGTCTAATAAAGCCTTGTACACAGTCAAGAGAGATCCCATGGTCCTCGTTGATGACCCGATATGCTGCTAGTAAATCCAAAACTAAGACTCTACACACATTACACAAAGTCATGTGATTCATATGCTTGATATCTAAAAGAGTAGGTAGATCAACATGAATAAATGGATCATAAGATGTTGATGTAGCCTCTGTGGGAGGAAGGCTGATCCATGGGCGTAATAAGTATCCACCAACTTGATTAGATGACATTTGATCAATCTATGTCATAATAGAGGTAATGTTATCAATAATCTGGGATCAAGTGGAGCATGCTACTGACTCCCCTAATGCTGGCGATTCCACACATTTTGGTAAAACCAAAAGGTTTGGGCCAACTAATGCCCTCTTGTCCACAGGCAGTGGCAAACCTGGATGTATAAACTATGGTTTGTCAAAAAAAATGGCCTTTACCTTGGCCGACATGCTCAAGATGAGATGTGTAGTCCACATCTATCTGTAAATGAAATTTTGCATATAACTGTTTGACAAAATATGTTGGCAGCTCATCATTGTGAGGCCATCTATGATACACTTCCAACCATCTAGGGTATATATGAATGGAACAACAAGAGGATCTACACACCTCGTAACCACATATCCTCTAATTATATTTTGTCCTCTATAATGAGGGAACATGGTTAACACATTTTTGGCTGAAACTAATTTGGCAACTTCTTTATAGTTCATTGTGTCAATAACACTCCTAGCAAGAGACAAATAAAATTACTCAATGTTGATATCATCATAAGGGTTGACTGATTGAATTGTCTTGATCATTCGATGAATCTCATCTCTAGTAGTGACTAATCTATCTCAATTAGCCAAATTGGGGGGGTTGTGAATTGTTTTCTCTAAACATTTTAGAGCATTGTTTAATCTAGCAATACTATCCCAATATAAATTTGATCTATTTTAAGCCTCTTGATTAGAATGAGGGGAATGATGAGATCCCTCACTGGCCATGATATATATAGATGTATATGTAAATCTAGAGATCTGCATATCATTAAAACAAAATATACATTCAATGTTAAACTTGAATTTAAATCAAATTTCAAAACTAAAACAAATATATAAATTTAAATTACAATCTTTTCAAGTTTCAAAAGTAAAAAAAAATAAACTTTAAATATATCTAATTTGAGATAGTTCAAGTTATATCTATCTCTTTGTTCAATAGTTCACCAAGTCTACAACTTAGATAACATAAGAAAATTGACAACTCCAAATAAGTGTAGATTTTTCCAAGAATGATCAATGGTTCACATTCGTAAAATTGAGTTTGTGCATCTATCATCATCAACTCAACAAATATATAATTATATGTCTCCACATGTAGGTTATTGTATAATTAACCATTTAAATTCTATGTGATCCCATTAAAGATCTTGGGAAAGAAAATTAGGCCATCAATTCATTAGATAAAAAATATAAAATTAACCATTAATTATATTTGAACCTCACAATAGCAATCAAGTAAATTTTCAATGCATAACAATAGAAATCAAGTTTCAATTCCTTGTATAATTTATCCTTATCAAAGCTTTCCTATATATAAATTATCATTTTGTCTCTAAACATATTCGAGCACATTTTAAGGCCAAGCTCATAGTCCAATCTAAATTTAACATTCAAAGCTCATGGTTTATAGAAAACCTCATTAAATTATAGACAAATTCATGCATTGCGGTTTCAATTCTTCTCATGTTTTGATTGATGATCAATTATTTGTTCAAACTAGGTTTCATATTTCATTTCACAACTCAAAGCTTGTAGTGAAAGGTTACAATAATAAGCTCATTTATAATTTAAACTTATCAAAATTCCCTTAAAAATATATCACATATCTATATATACACGTGTATGTACATATATGTGTATGTGTGTACATATACATGTATATATGTGTATGCACATGCATATATGTGTATGTACATGCATATATGTGTATGTGTGTATGTACACGTGTACATACATATGTATGTATATATATACATACATGTACACAATTTACATGACATATGTATATACAAATTTATGTATGCATAAATATATATATGTATATGCACACAAACATATACATGTACATGTATTTATACATACATACTCAAGTACATACATACATACACATGTATTCATATGTGCACGTACATGTATGTACATATATGTACATACATACATACACACATACACATATATGCATTATACATATACACACATACACATATATGCATGTACATACATACACACATACACATGTATGTATATATATGCATACATACATGAATACACACATACACCTACATACATATATATGCATACATACATGCATACACACATACACATGTATATAATACAAACATACATACATGTACACACATACACACATGTACGTGCATATATGTACGTACATATACACATACACATATATGTACACACATGTACATACACATATGTATACATACATGTACGTGCATCCAGTGAACTAGAAATTTGGGGTTTTGAATTTTTGATTTATAGATACAATGAAGAATAGAAAAACCATGCATTAAATATTAGAGGTCAATAACTGAAAGACAGTTCTATATATTGATAGGGATTCAAAATTAGGACAGTAGTCATAAAAATCTTGCATTTTATAAGGTTATTGTGACAGTAATTAGCATCAAATGACATAGTTAGAAGATGATCACTAATGCAAGGACATTACCTTGAAGGATACCATGATAGTTTGCACAAAGAGAATACTGCCAAGTATAAAATCCTAACATAATCTATAGGGACTTGCATAATTAAACATAAATATGAAATCCTTGTTGCTTCTTGATGGTTAAGAAATTACAGTTATGGTTTATTCTTTAATCAAATTCAATATTCAAAATATATTCTTTGTTCAATCTAGTTTTAGCTCATTTTCTTGTTCTTTTGATTTCCCCCAATTTGTTTTGGGTTTGTTAAAAATGTGATCACTATGATTGTTGCGCACAATACTTGTATGACATGTATGGAGTGTTTTAAGTAGCAAGGTCCACTTATAGCTGCACTTGGGATGAGATGAGTGTGTTTTAGTAACAAAGGAACTTTGAATTAAGTGCCTAAAGGATGAATAACCATCTTGTTGAGATGCTAACATAGGTACTAGGTCCTTGGGCCTGTTTTGATAGGGTTGCCAACTTTTGACAGCAACAAAATGCCTTTTTCAATCACCTCTACCTGCAATATTTCTTATATGAAGGATGGTGGTATATCTGCTAATTTCATATATATATGGTATAGGTCAACAAGGTTGTTTCTAATTTAAATATTAGGGTTTGTTGCTCTTATCATTGATCAAGAAAGTGGGGAAGAATTAAGGCTAAGAAATACTACATTGATGTTAGTTTTGTAGTGTTAGGGTTTATTTGATTGATCATAGCCATCACTTCCTTAGCTTTTAGTGTTAAGAATGTATTAAGAGAAGCCAAATAATTGGTCATCTAGGGGTAATATTAGGGAGAAGGATTCTACTTAAAGTTAAGTTTCCAATCCCAACATTCTTATCCCACAACTTGTGCTCATGACTTCAGAATATTCCTCTATTTATAAGGAAGCTCTTTTCAAACTACATAGGACCATCATTCATAATGGCGTCGGGAAGAATCTATCGCTACTTTTTTTAGTCTTCTCATTCAAATTGACTACAGAAAGATATTCTTAGTCTACTGGTTCTAGAGGGTGAAGGATGACTGAGTCATTAATCATTGGTCAATGCATATTGATAAAGGTTGTAATGTCATATTTATTGTTGAACATTTCATCATCTCTATGCATTGTGACATAAAACTTCTTCTAGTTTTCTTAAGTTATTTTCTAAGTAGTTGATTTGGGTTTAGTATGTAGATTTGGAAAAAAAAAAATTGGGGTTGGGTTTGTTTGTACCAAAAAAAATATAAAATCATATTTGCAGCCTTAAAACAAGGAGTAATTTCAGAATACATATCATTGATAAGTGATAGTTTTCAACATTTTTGAGAAGGATTGAGAAATCGCCCTATATTATGTTCATTGTATATGAAATTCACTATATATGAACAATCTACATATTATGGGCTGGATGTTGAGCTTTTTTTTCATTTTTTAACAAATGCAAACCTTTAACATAAAACCCTAAACTTAAAACCCCAAATTTGCTAAATTCCAATATAAACAAAACTAAAAACCCCAAATTACCAGTTCACAATTAAAATACTTCCAAATCATACATTTCTTTCCAAGAAATCACTACAATGAGTGCCGACCAAGATTTCGACATCCAATACCCAACATAGGCCATACGATCATAAATTTTGTGAAAAATTTCATAAACAACGAACATCAATGCCCTACCATGCATTAAAGAATACAAAGAGCAGAGCTTGGGAGGCCTTCACATTTATATTTAGCCTGCCCTATGTTTAGCTGAGCCACTTCACACAGAAAACCTTTCGCCCGAGCACACAAAAATGAATGGACCCATTATTTTTGCTTTTATTTTCCATACTTTTGGCTAGAAGCTTTCTGATCAATTTCATTTCGGTTGAAACCCTTCTCGCTAGAAGGGGGCTACCACGTTGGCGCTAAATCACTACCACGTGGTTTCGGTTGAAAGTAGCTCGATCAAAAACCTTTTGATCAAAAATTACTCGATCGAAACCATTTTTTTAGCCAAAAGTGTGATACACTATTGTGCTTTTACCCATTGTCTAAAATAGATTAAAGGGATCAAAAACCCTAAAAATTCCATCAAAAACCCAAAACAATTTGCATAAATAGGGTTAGAGGGGTCATTTTCAAATCATTTGTACACCCAACCTTCTAGAAACCTTGACTCTTTTCTCTGAGGTGTTGACAAAATGGCAGCTTGTGTGCTTCCTAGACATCAAATGGATCAGGTTCATGAGTTCCAACGACCTTAGGACATAGGACCCCCTGTATGCCTTTCAAAAAAATTCTCATTTTTCATGTTTTTGATGCATTTATTAGGGTCCAAATAGGTCAATCAAAAGTGATCCTATAGGGCATCGCATTTGTTACGGTCGACATCACTTTTGTCCATGCTGACCCGCATTTGCAGCATAGCATTGCACGACGCTATAGGGTCCCAGAGTCACATAAAAAATTCTAACTTGCCTTTGAAAGATGGCATCATGTGGCCCTAGAAGAGTTTGATGTCACTTTGAAATACTGACTCGCCCTTGCCATGGAGCGTTAGTTTTGATTATAGAGCCACTTTGATAAAGCGTCATCTTTACAAAAGTTGACTCGCCTTTACTTTAGGAAGATTTTTTAATTTTAAAAACACATTGGGTTGGTGAATTTTAATTTCATGGGCATTATGGATGGAGGAGGTCCTCTGAGTGCTCAACTCGGAGGAGCGCAGTGGCCAGATTCTATGATGAGCGAGGCATTTGATGCATTATTTTTCCTAGGAATGAATGGATTCAAGCATGTGGCCCAGATGCCTAGGGCGTGGACAAATCTAGCCATGATGACTACCTTGGTGGAGAGATGGTGGAGCAAGACTTCATCATTCCATCTTTCGATCGGAGAGGCTACTGTGAATTTGGAGGATGTATGGTGGATCTTGCGGATCCCCATACACAGTGAGTAGATTATATATGATTTTGAGGCCGATGGTGATGCTATATTTTGATTGTTTGGCATTGATGAGTATGAGACAGAAATTGGTCAGATTGACCTTGCTCGCTATGAGGGGATTGCCCCTGATTCGACCCTTTTTGTCGGTGCACTGATCTTGGGAGTTCTTGTTCCCGATCATCAAGCCAGAGGTTGTAGCATTGGATGGGGCATTGTTTGGTCCTAGATGATGGAGGATATGACTATCTTGTTGGCAACATAAGGGTAAACAACTAAGAGGGGGGTGAATCAGTTGTCACAAAAATTCAAACTAATTTAAACTTATTAACTTTATTCTCAAATTTGATTAATAACAGTGAAAGAATGAATCAACAACACATCAAAAACACACACAACACCAAGATTTTTGTGTGGAAACCCTGTTAGGGGAAAAACCATGGTGGAGGTTAATCCACAAGTTATACCTAGTTAAAAGTATAAGAAAAATGAATAAGGAATGCACATGCATTCAGGCACACTGCTCAAAGGAAGAATCCCTGTCTTACATAGAACTTTTAGATTAAATCCATTTGAAGAAATTGAACTGAGAAAGTAGCATCTGCTAATGCTTGAGTACAGTTTCGATTAAGCACATGAACACTTCACTCTCTTTAAATATTCTTCACACTTTGCTCTGATTTAAAATGATTTGAACCTTATTCACACATAGCACACATAAAATTTTCACCTCATACTTCTCAAATGAGAAAACAATCACTTATATATATTCGTAACATGAAATTAGATTGCTTCATGTCAAATTCAACAAAATAATAGAATGAATACAAACTGTCGGCCCAAACTAATAAATATTATCAATGCACATCCACCAAGGTTAGCCAAAACATAGTAGAGACCTAAAACAATGTCCTTGAATATAAAACACCTTCAATTAATCTTCCTCAAAGATCCACAACACACTACGAGCACTCTGTCGGCCATGCACATGAAAAACATGAACATGCAAGAGAAAATATCAGATCGCAAGCACAATGATCAATGAAAACATGAAACATAGATAGAACATGATCTAAAAACATCCAAAAACACTTTAGGAACATAAGTAACACTTCAGATTGCCAACAACACATTATCTTTGTCTATGAACACCATTTCCAATAACAGAATAACTGTCAGAATACAAAACTTTATAACTTGCTCAAATCTTCATGTGCACCTCTAAAACTTACGGAGTAGGAACTTCATACATAGGAAAATAAACCCTTTAATACATATCATCATCAACATACTAAACTTCCCAACATGTTGATCTTCAGTACTTCACAGATAACCTGTAACATATTTTATTAT
Source organism: Sequoiadendron giganteum (assembly GCA_007115665.2). Lineage (NCBI taxonomy): Eukaryota > Viridiplantae > Streptophyta > Pinopsida > Cupressales > Cupressaceae > Sequoiadendron > Sequoiadendron giganteum. The sequence continues at coordinate 607,814,691 of CM021103.1, forward strand.
AATTTTCTCAATATCCTTGACATATAGTCTTAAAGACATTAATGCTAATATTGTTGACATCAATGACAACCACATATAAAAAATACAACAACAAAATCCAACAATCTCCCCCTTTGGCATTGATGGCAACACATGATGTGAAAAATACACCATCAACGCAACTAACTCTTCTTCCAACAATCTCCTCTTTACATTGCTCTTCTCATATTGTTCTTCTCCCCCTTAGTTTTTCACATTACTCTTCTCCTCTTTTATTTTTAACTCTTCCATAATTTTTCACATTACTCTTCTCCCCCTTTGGCATCAATGGAAAAGGTACACAAGCTCTACACCACATATCTGAATCATCTGACTACTCCCCCTAAGTAGTAACCACCACAACATCAATCTAGATCAAAATATGACTATGAATTCATGGACTGATGCAAAGACTATGCATATTATTTCTGATTAGGAGGATTAATCACCCCTAACTTCTCTCTAAGATACTCAAAAGTATCCTTAGGCAAAGGCTTAGTAAATATGTTTGCAATCTATTCCTTAACAGGCACGTACTCCAGTCTGACTTCCTTATCACTCACTTTAACTCTCAAAAAGTGGTACTTGATAGATATATGCTTGGTCTTTGAATGCAACATCGAATTCTTAGAAATGTTTATAACACTTGAATTATTACAAAATATGGCAATAGATTCATCATACTCAACTCTAATATCTTTCAGCATCTGCTTCATCCACAATACTTGAGTACAATTATTTGCAGTAGCAATGTATTCTACCTCTATAGTAGACAGTGAAATGACATTATGATTTTTAATTAACCATGAAATCAACTCTTCCCCAAGAAAAATGCACCACCACTAGTACTTTTTCTTGTCATTTACATCTCCTACCCAATTAGCATCAGTAAAGGCACTTAAAGTAAGATCATCATCTTTTGGATACCATAGGCCAAAATCAACTATTCCTTTCAAGTATTTGAAAATCCTCTTCACAATAGTCACATGAAATTCCTTAGGATCACCTTGAAATCTAGCAACAATGCATACAAAATTCATGATGTCCGGTCTAGTTTGAGTCAAATAAAGCAATCCACCAATCATTGATCTGTATCTAGTCCAATTTTCCTTTGGAGAATCATCATTCTTTGTTAACTTACATCCGGTCACCATGGGTGTACCAACTGGTTTTGAATCTTACATACCAAATTTCTTTAGCAATTCATTCACATACTTGGACCAAGATATAAATATTCCTTTATCTATCTAAGTAATTTGCAGTCCCAAAAATAATTTCAGTTCTTCAATTGTTGACATCTCAAACTCATTATGCATCTCATTAGAAAACTTCATGTACAAACCATCATCTCCTCCAAAAATGATATCATCAACAAAGACTTCCATAAGCAAATATTTATCATCATCAATCTTGAACTACAAAAAATACTATTAGTAGTACCTTTGTTAAATCCAAGCTTCAACAAGTATTTATCCACTCTTGCATACCAAGCTCTAGGGGATTTTTTGAGTCCATACAATGCTTTCTTCAATTGACAAACCATGTCTCCTTGATCAGTCAATTTAAATCCATTAGGTTGCTCAATATACACCTCTACTTCTAATTCACCATTTAGAAATGTTGACTTGACATCCATTTGATACACTTTGTAGTTTTTGTAAGTAGCATAAGCAAGAAACTATCTTACAACTTCAATTCTAGCAACAAGAGAAATTTTTTCTTCAAAGTCAATTCCTTCCATCTGAGAGTATCCTTTGCACACCAATCTTGCTTTGTTTATGATAACTTCACCTTGTTCATTCATCTTGTTTCTAAAAACCCATTTAGTTCTAATTATATTTTTGTCTTTAGGTCTAGGAACAAGAATCCATGTATTATTCTTTTCAATTTTTTGTAGTTATTCTTTCATTTCTTCAATCCAATGTTCATCTTTGCATGCTTCATTGACATTACTTGGCTCAATCTTTGAAATTAAACAATATTCTTCTACATTTCTTCTCCTAGTCTGGACACCTTTATTCTTATCTCCTATAATCTGATTTTCTAGATGATTTAATCTCACATACCTTGGAGTCTTAGGCTATTCTTAAATTCCAGGCTCTTGTGATCTCTCTTCTATGCTTTCACTATCTCTCCCTCTTGGTCTTCTTCTTGATTCACTAGAACAATCTGAACTTGATTTGAAGTTTGACTCTTGTTTTTACTATCATTATAATCATTAGAATCATATCCACAAGTTTTGGAGGGTCTAACAATGTCTTCATCGACCTTAACATTTTCACTTTCAACCATTTTCTTCAATCTCTTGTTGTAGCACCGGTAGGCCTTACTCTTAGTAGAATAACCAAGAAATATCCCTTCATCACTTCTAGCATAAAAATTTCCTATATCTTCATCTCTCCTAATATAGTATTTACTCCCAAAGATTTTGAAGTATTTAACAGTAGGCTTATGACCAAACCATAGCTCAAAAGGAGTCTTACCAGTATTACCTTTGATTTGAACCTGATTAAGGATACAAACTGTAGTACTTACAAATTATCTCCAATAGACATGAGGGACATTTCCTTCTAGCATCATGATTCTAGCAACATCTAGAACTATCCCGTTCTTCCTTTCCACAACTCCATTTTGTTGAGGGGTCCGTGGTACAAATAACTATCTCTTTATCTCATGTTCTTCACAAAAAGAACTAAACTCACCAAAAGTGAATTCACCACCTCTATATGATCTTAGACACTTAATATTTAGACCTATCTTTGTCTCAAACATAACCTTAAAGATCTTGAACTTTTCTAGAGCTTCATATTTCTCCCTTAAGAAAGTAATCCACATCATCCTAGAGTAATCATCAATAAGCAACATGAAATACCTATAACCTTGCAGACTTATGATTCTAGTAGGACCACACAAGTTAGTATGCACAAGCTCCAACAATTCATTTGAACAATGTTGTTTAACTCGAAATGAAATTCTCGTTTGTTTTCCCAACTGAAATTCCTTGCATATGACACTAGTAGGCTTCACCAAATTAGGAAGATCTCTCATAGCCTCTGAGACACTTATCTTGATAATATTGTTAAAGTTTACATGACACATTCTTCTATGCCACAACCAACTCTCATCAACTTGAGCAATTAGACAACTTTTACTTCCAGCATTCAGATGAAAGATGTTACCTTTTGTTTTTGTACCAAAAGCAATCACATTTCTAGAACTTCGCAGTATGCTACACTTTTCATCTTTGAATTGAAGATTGTATCCCTTATCAACCATTTGTCCAACACTTAGAATATTGTGCTTCAAACCTTCAACATAAAGAACATCATCAATATTATGCTTACCATAAAAAAAAATACATCCTCTACCATAGATTATACCTGTTGATATTTTTTCCTTGATGTCAAATTTGGAATTATGGCATTTTGACATTGACACTATGCTACTTGATTGATACTTATTTGGTTAAGCTATGGAAGATTGGTCTATACATAGAATTCAATATCTTGTTTATGGACAACATTATTGCTTTTCTTTGGTACTAATCAGGTTCAGATTCATGTGTAGATAAAGGTTATCTTGCTTACAGGTTTTTGGCATGGTTACTCAGGTATATCATTATCGGTTGGTTTTCAATTCCATTGTTTCTTGTCAAATTAGTTCATTGGTATCATTGGTTGATCTTGGCACATATCACTTTATGATACTTTGCATGTTACATGGCGAATCTGGGTTGGAATTATTCAAAAGCTCTCTTTGGTATTCAAGTTTGATATCTCAGTTGATAAATATGACATTGGTATATAATATGTTTCATGGCTTATAAGTTGATTTCAATTGGCCTCAATTTTGAAAAAGGCAACATCATGGCAATTTTGTTAAATTGATTTGAGGTATTGCATTGGATTACTTGCATTAGTGAATGACTTTTAATGGATTCATAATTTTTTTTGGCTTTATCTCTTAGTAGAAGACTTTGAATAAAGTCGTATATGCTTTGGGTTCTAAAGATCAAAAAGCTCTTTTTGAAATAGCTAAGGTTTATTTGGCAGTATTGATTGGCTAATTATTTTGGGTCCTATGGCTGACAACAGGTATGTGGAGATCATTAAATTAAGTCACTTCAAAAGTGACAAGGCATCGACATATTAGAAAAAGTGTTAAAATTGCATGGTAATAGTTCTAATTATTATGTTAGACTTTTGCATGGTGTGAAGTTGATGCGGTCTAAATGTTTGAAGTCACTGACTTGAAAAAGTAGTGATTATTTGATAACTAACAAGGTTTCCTTTCAGACTTCAAATGGTATTAAGTTTTGACAAATTCAACGAATGAAAATGGCTTGAAGTGTTTAGGGAAAAAATTGTTTGTTATTATTTTGTTTATTTGCTTGAAACCCTACTCACGCTGCCGCCATGAAATTCTTGAAACTGTTATTTTTCATTGAAGTAGTTGGCTGTAACATTTTTGAAAGGAAGCAATATCAGTGGTTAAATCATAAAGAGTAAGGTAGCTAAGCTTAATGTGCTTCATTGGCTAAGGGATTGAAGGTGGAATAGTTTTTTGTGGTGTCTCATCAGATGGGTTGGTAAATACATCATGACATAATTTCATTTTCAGTTTCTTTCAGAATATCAAATTTCTTTGTGGTCAAAGTTCAGAGTACAAACCTGCAAATGACACTTTGTCTCTTTCTGGAGAAAACCTCCCTATCACAACCCTTTGAGGGTTTCAGAGTCGTTTTATTAATATACTCGTTCTTGCACATTCTTTTAGTTGGAATATTTTTCTAGTGGATACTTCTCTAATTCTCATATATGTGAGAGATTGAATATATCATTGTATGTATGGTCTATTCTAATAGACATGTTTTACTCTAAGATTGTAAATTTGAAATATAAGATCAATACAAGATGTCTTAAGACTAGATAATTTCTAGAATTATGAAGGTTCAACTGAGAACCTTGAGGATTATAGGGATTGTCTATTGAGAGGCTCTTGTAAGAAAAAGTGAAACAGAGAGACCCTATGTGTTATTGCAATTCTATAAACTGAAAAAGGGTTGGTGCTCCTTGAAATTGGTGTTTCAAAATAAGGGGTTGGTGCTCCTTGAGATCGGTGTCTCTAAATGAGGGGTTGGTTATCCTTGAGTTGGTGCTCATAAATTAGCCTATTAGGCATTGTAAGCAGCGATTTTTGAAATTAAGCCGGTAAGGAAATTTAGGAGATGTTTTTCTACCCCAGTTGGGTTTTCCACTCGGAAAATTCTTTGTCTTATGGTCTCAATGGCTCTAATGTGATAATGCTTCATGACTGTGATGTTTTTATGAGTAGTTGTTCTTATCAGTCTAAGCTTGGTTGAATGTTAGTCCCTTCATCACTGCAAATGTTCATATCAAGATGTTTTGCATAAGTGTTCTATTATTGTTAAAGATTCAGATTCAAAAGAAAGATTAAATGTATTCATTTGTTTCAGATCTCAAGAATTTTTTTGTTGAACTAAAGCCCTTTGTTGTTTCATGCTATCATATGTCATTCCATTGCACAGTTGGTTCTAATTTTGAATTGAAATCTGGTAATCCTAAAGTGTTTAAACAATGTTAGTCATCTCCTTTGCAATTGCAAGATAACTCTCAAAAGTATTTTTAGGATAAGTTGTCAAAATGAACAATGCTAATGCTTTCATAAATGCTCTCAATGCAATCAATCAGCCTTGTTGTCAATAGAAAGGATGCCAAGTTTGAAAGTCTTGATTAAAGTTTAAAAAGTTTTAGACATTGATTCACCCCCCTCTCAGTGTATGGCCATACTCCAACAATACCACCATTGTTATCTCCAAATATTACAACACCACCATCATAATTTTATAGGCTTACAAATTTAATTTTATCACCTATCATGTGATGTAAACATCCACTATCAATTACCCATTCATCTTTTTCTTCAACTCGAGCAACTAGGGCTTTCTCCACTTTTGTACAACTAGCAAATTAGTAGACACATGATTATTTTCCTTGATAGAAATAAACACAAACTCATCTTCAATTGCATTCATCATCTATCACACCTTCATCAACAACATAATAACACTTCTTTTGAAATTTAAGCTTGTAAGGTTTTGGCTTAGGAACTCTTTCTAGACAGCTTGAAGCAAAATGACCTTTCTTACTACAAGAAAAACATTTTATAAGAAAATTTCCTTTATAATTACCTTCTCCTATGGGTTACGTTTTGATAATAAATTCTTCAAGCTCATTCAATTCTCTTTCTTCTTCTTCAATCTGTCTCATTTATTCCTCATACTTGAATATCTTTCTAGAAGAACTTTCACCTGTATCATATCTCTACTTGTATCTCCTAGAAGTAGTGGCTTTAAATGTAGACTCTATCTTAGGAAGGGCATCACCAAATTCACCCAACTCAAAAGCAGTCAGTTTCCCAACCAACATATATCTAGTTACATTTACCATAGTTGAAATCTCTTCAATGCTTGCAACTCTGATTTTGTATGCATCAGGAAAGGATCTAAGCACTTTATCAATAATCTTTGATTCATCCACCTATCCATCAACACATCTGATACCACACACAATTTCATTCACTCTTTGCATGTAAGTAGCAATATTCTCATCATTACCCATCTTCAATAGTTCATATTTTCCTTTTAGAAATTGTAGCTTGGCCATCTTCACATTAGCATTAAATTCATATAAAGTTTCTATTGTGCCTATAGCACACACGCCCCGTTCAAAATAGGGACCCTCTCTTTTCGCTTGTGTCAGATCACTTTTGTTTTGCCTCATTTTATGTGCCCCCTATTTTGAGTCCTAAATGGTTAGGGAACCCTGAAATAATTATCTTGATTTGGCCATATTTTTCTCCTCCCAAAATTTTCAAATTCCTAAGTCCCTACAAGATCCCCTTGGTTGTTTTCTTTCAAATTTTAAACTAGCTTCCTCCAGCTAGTGCGGGTCCGCTCCTGCGGGCCACCATCTATAGATTTCTCTAATGCCTTTGTCATTCTAGATGATAGATACCCAATGCTCTCCTACCTCATGGGACCTAAACTCAGATTTTCCCCTTTTCATCGATCGTCATTTCAAATGGCCAACACCTAACTGCCATCCTCTCAACGGACCCCGCTGACCCAAATTTCATTTCAAAGTGACCATTCACCAACCCAGCTGGTCGTTGTACATGCATTAATGAAGGCATTTAATGTCGTATTTCCTATAAATACTACATGACCTATCATTTTCAAAATATTCTTTTTTAGGTAAGTGTCAAAGCTCTAGCTATCGCCTTTGTTGCACCCATAGCATCCATTCGTCGATTCGAGCTATGATCAAAGGGTGTTTTCACCATCGATCATTCAGGATAGTGAGGTGAGTTTTCTGTCATCCCTTGTTGTCTTTTCTTCCCCTAAAATTTGAAGAGGATTAAATTTTTGTTCAAAAAATGATGGATTTAGGTAAAGAAGTGACCTCGCTATAAAACCCATGAATTAGAAATTTGAAAAAACCTTGGGAAATATCGATCTGGAGATGGTGGAATTGGTTACCCTCACCACTATTCTTGGACACGATAGTCATTTCCTTTGAGCTCGCATCCTGCTCGATGCCTTCCTTTCCTACAAAAAAGCATGAACTTTCAAAGTGGCTTCCATCCTTATCGGGCCCGCCTTCATGGAATGCCCTCCCCTCTTGGTCATTCCAAACCTTGCTAAAACTCGCAAGTCTAAGGGTGAACCTCCCAACCTCTTCGGGTCTACAGTCGCAAACCTCTTAATTCATTTCACCTTTTGGCTCTACCATCTCGAATGACTATTTGATTGTGCCCTCGTGGTGTGCTAGTCTTGCCTCTACGATCGACAAAACTCAAACCTTAAAAGTTTCACTAGTTAAAAGGAAACTTCCTTTGACCCATCAGGTCCTACTGCATGGGCTTCCACCTACTAATTTATCTTGAGCTCCATTATTATGAGCAGCTTTCCTAACCCTTCATTCAGAATATTGGACCCCATCCTTGCAACTGCCATTTAAAGAAAAAATTGCAAAATTTGCGAGTGAAAAGAATGATCTTTGGACCCTCTCCGGATCATAGTCGCGGGTTGCCATCCACAGGTCTCCATTTGGTGCCTGCTATTTTGGATGGTTGTTGCATTACATCCCCCAGACCATTGGGTCCCACCATTGTAACCAATGTCTAAGAAAAAAATGACTAAGACTTGAGCCATGCAGGTGAAGTCCTATGAACTTCCATCTACGAGACTCTGTTTGGGTTTCATCATCTCAAACGACCTTCAACCCCTGTCTCCTCGTACTGTGGAACCTGAAATTCCCTTCGTTGTTGGGATATTAAAACAAGATCAAATGAAAATGGATGAACCACGCACACTTGCGGATCCGACCATGCAGGTCTCCCCTATCAGACTTCCGTCCCACCAACCCCCTTCCAAATGGCTGACCTGTCATGTCCTTCCGCATATATCAAATCACATATGTCTACCATCCTCTGACCCCACATTGCACGATGTTGCCTATGAAATGTCATCCTACCAGTGTCATTTTAATGGTAGGGACCCTAAAACAATTGCCAGCCCAGGGAAGTTTGCACCCCTGGGCCCGCATTGCCCAATTTCCTCCAAAAAATAGATGAAGGTGATTTTTAGAGGATTTATATGATCTTTAAAGGATGAATTGTCGAATCTAACGTTGTTTTGTGGGATTTTGGCTAACGTTCCTCATATTTTATGTTTGAATCATTTACTGCTCCTTTGGTTGTAGGATATATGGAACCACCTGTCAGATCCTCGAGGGCAGTCGTAAAGAAAGACAAAGGGAAGAAAATCACAAAAGCACCTTGAGGCAAGGAGGATAAAGACCAAATGAAGTACAAGTTCCAAGGGGAACCCCTCAAATCCAAGGTCCTTACAAAATGGAAGGAGATATCAAACACTAATCTGGGACACATAGATATTGATGAGTTCAAACAAAGGATCAGTCTCAATCCCAAAATAAAAAATGCCAAAAAAATTAGAAGTGGTGGATTGCCCAAGGCTACAAGATTCTAGCCCTCATAGCTCATGAACTTGTAATGGCCTATAGGGAGGCGTATTAAGAAGAGACCAAGAAAATAGTAGACAAGAATGGAAATGTGTTGGTTGACTTGTTTGCCAAGTCAATAGGGAAAAAATTCTACATCCCTACCTTCGATCCCGTTAGAAGTAAAAATTTAATCAATCAATACTGGTTGAAGGACAAGAGGGGTAGCACCAATAAAGTGCCCCAAGAGCTCTTCGGAAGTGACTTTTTTGAAGATTACCATGATTTTGTAACTCTTCTAAGTAGGATTATGGGCCTTTCGACTTTGTATTTCTTTCAAGACTAGATGTTTTACTTCATTGAGGAGATCATACGAGGAGACACATATTTCTATTGGGCTGGAATGATCAATGACTGCTTGCATGAGAAGTTTGTGGCGATGAAGAAAACATCAAAGTTATACATGACATCATACCTTGTATACTTGCTTGTTGACCATGCCCAATATAGGGGTTTATTTGTAGCACTAGATCCAAATCCACAAATGGTACTAAAAGTGTATGACAAGTACCCTCAAATTCAATACAAAAATTTCAAGAGGGACTACTATAGGGTTAATGACGCCTTCACAAGCCACATCATCAAATTGCTTGGGGGTGAGCCCAAAATGAGAGTCTCTCATAGCACCAATGCTTTCATCCATCGGTTCAGATCTCTATTTATACAATTTCCAAAATTCATCTACATCCAATCTGAGGGATTCTCTAACAAATCGTATAAGCTGCCCTGGTACCCAAATGACTAGATCATATTACTTGAACTATCACGACACCTGTAGTGATCACACACCCTCTTAAGTGAAAATCATAGGGCAGGGGTCCCCTATCCCCTCTCCTTTAGACAAGGACAATATGAGCTCCACGCATCCCAATGTGCAGAGTATTTTGACAAAGAGTTGGGTGAATATAACTTAAAGTTTCACATTGCTCGGCCGCGAATGGACCTATATGGGAAGTTGAAGAAAATGGTTGGATTGGAGTATGCCCACCTACATAATGTTGAAGAATTCTAGGCTAATTTCAAAGAGGAAAAGGAGGTGCGTATGCGACAATACATGCACATGATGACCTACTTCGTCAAGGTAGTCAAGTTGTTTCCAGTGCCGGAGTGAGTGGTTGAAGAAGAAAGCATGGTGATGGACCCAAGGTATAACATTTTTTCCAACTGACAATCACCATTGATAGATAAAAATGAAGAGGAGGTCAATGACCTTGACATTATTACAAAGCCTGTCGAGGAAAGAACCAAACAATGGATTGATGGGAAAATTTTCAAACTAAAGCAGCAAGGAATAGCCCTAACATAAGGGGAGCTTGAAGAGTCAATAGAGAGTGAGACTGATAGTGCCTCTGATGCTTCCTCAATAGGAGAAACCTTGGTGTCTCCCTCAAACACACGATCAAAGAAAATAAAAGAAGTAGTTGAATGGTAGCCCAAATCTAAAGAGTCTCTAGGGAAGGCTTTAGAAGTTGGGACTTCAAAGAAGTCAAAGAGGTCGGGCAGTTTCATGGGGATTCCCACTATTCAAGAGGACTCCCTCCATGAGGGAGAGGAGCAACCAAGGTCCCCACCTGTTACATTTTCTACCCTAGCCACAACTATTACTACTTTTACTCCCATGCCCATGTCAAAAGCAGTGGTTGCCACCTCTCCACCTGCGGTGGACATCTCAGTCCACCTTTCCTCCACCTCTCTTGTGGCCCAACATGTAATTGTGGACTCCTCTTTTGCCACTACTTCCCCACTCTCTTCCTCATCCATGTCCCCCATATTTTCTCTTCCACCTACCACTGCCATAGCAATGATGCTTATTCTCGTCCTCCCAGAAGCTTTCACTAAATACATGCAAAACATGCCCTCTAAGCTTTCTAAGATGGTTACAAACCTCACAGTACATACCGCTTTGGCTCATGCTATAACTGGTCTCCCTATCCCTCTTCCCCCTACTGAGCCTCCTACGATGGAGGTGACAATGCAAATTTATGAAGAACTTGACAGGTAGCAAAAGTAAGCCACCAAGAAATTGGAGGAAGAAGCGGATGATTATCATGAGCATCCTCCACACCAGCATCTAGTAATTGATGAAGTCATCCACGAGGAGGAGGAAGTGCAATCCTTCGATGAGAATGATGAAGAGTCAAACACCAAATACATTGTGGAGACTATTGACCCAGAGTTTGAAAAGGAGTTGGCCCAACAACTCAAGGATGTTAGGGAGGAAGTTGAAGAACAACCTACTATGGAGGAAAGAAATACTAATGAAGAAATGGAGGACTCTAAACCTCCAACAAGGGAATTAGATCAAGGCCCCAGGCATGATCAAGAGATGCCTCTTTCTGAAGAACAGGAAGAAAAGAAAGAAGAGGACAAGTCTGAAGAAGAGGTTGAAATGAGAAAAATCCCAGAATTGAAACATCATAAAGATCATGAGCATGAGGAAGAAGAAGAAGAAAAGAGTTCTAAAAAGGAAGATAGCCCCAAGGAGCATATGGCTGCTGAGTCCCCAAGGAAAGTGACAGTAGTTATTCAGGATTCAGACAAAGAAGAAGGGGAAAAGCTAGAACAAGAGACCTTAGGTGATAGAACAGTGCAAATCTAGCACACCCATGAAGAGGAAGGTGACCACGAAATGCAAAAGAGGGAAGCTTAGATGCCCGAGTGGCTTGAGAAGCAATTATAAAATAAGAACCCAACACCAACGGATCCAAAGGTGAGGCTGGAGGCCATCTTGGCTCGAGCCCAAATCAGAACAAAGAAGAAGAAGAAGCCAAAGGTCAGATCTCAACTGACCATGGATGCATCCGAATTATGAATGTTACAAATTCCACCCTGGTAATGGGTAGGGAAGGGGTCAACTACAATATTTATACCATTGATCTAGGGACAACAATAAGAGAATAAAAGATCGATCACCTTCAAGGCTTCATCGCCACCATCATGCACTAGATGAATAAAGATAAGACCTCTAAGGAGGAACTAAAGGCACAAATGGCAGATCTAACAACATATATTCAGCAATGGTTCTCAATGGAAGATCTCCCTACCACATCAACAACTGCCCCACTATTTTTATCGAAGGAGCGTATCAGCACACTCAAAAATAGAAAGAGTTGGAACAAAGCCACTGAAGATTGGTTTAGGTAGGTCCTCTACAATGGAAACATGGGTATTGGACATGTTGTTAGGACAACAAAAAAATTCATGGAAGTGCACAAGTATCTTGGAGAGATAAGGAAGATCTGCATTGACTTCCCAGAGATATATAGGATTACATATCCTAAAATTGAGGCAATCCTCAAGTTGCCTAAAAAAATAGTGAAGAAAGAGCTTGCAATGACGAAGAATGATTTTTGGCTTGTAGAAAATTGGAGATTGGGCCTAGATCATAGGAAGGAAATCTTAGAGTAGGTGCTCCATGAATTGGAGCAAGATCTTGATTGGGTTAAAGAAATTAGGTTATCCTATGGGGAATATTTGAAGCTAATGATAGATTTTGAAATGCCTCCTACTAAGATGGATCCAAAAAAGATAAGGCCCTACTTCCATAAGAAGATGGAGAATGGAACTACAGGCGAGCTTCATTAGATTTCATGGGTTTTCCGATTGGGCCTTCACCCAATCTAAATAGGTAATGAAAAATACCACCAAATGTTGCAAAGATTGGGATACACTTACCTGTTGATCTAGGAAACTGAACTTCCAGGTGCTTCAATCTGAAATTTGGAATGGGATAAGCTTCATCCCCTGATCGACAGATTTATGGGATATGCTACACTACAAAAGGAGGCTAGAAAGCCTATTATAGATGATGAATTTCTCACAGTGTAGCTGCAACCAAAAGGGGAAAACAACAATCAACTAGAAGACAAAAAGCTACAGTGATGCCACAAGAAGACAAAATAGGAATAAGAAAAAGATGTATTTTAAATTCCTATATATTTGGGGGTAGGTGAAACCCTAATGTAAAATGAATATGTGCCACACAATGAAAGTAAATCTTAGCCATTCATTTCACTTTTTGAAAACTATAAATAGGGGGTCTCTTATCATTTTCAAGAGAGATTTGAGTTGTTGTAAAGACATGTTGTTGGAATGTTAATAGAAATTCATTGATGTGGTGGATTATTGAGTTCCAACTTATGTTGCATGATTCTTCTCCTCTTAGTTAGTGAATTTGAGTAAATTTTCTTTGTTGTTTTATGTATTTCAATTTTCTTTAGTAGATTAGTTAGATGTTATTCATTGATGTTGAAGATTGCTATGGGGTTGACGTCTTCCTAGTTCATAATTTTGGCTGCATATTGATGATATACAACTGTGCATATTGATGATATTTATGATATTTACTGCTGGTTTTAGATCTAGGAACCTCTTCACTTCCCTGCCCTTTTCCATTTTTTTAATAGTGACTTTGAACAAGGTTCATTACATATTGTAAAGCCAAATCTGAAGCTAAAATAGGAGTTTTAGACTATTGTTTGAACCTACAACACTTGTGTAGAAAACCGCCCATCTTGAAACTCCATAGTATGAACCAATTCCTCCCAGCTTAACTTGCGTAATTCTACCCTGTGATTACCAAAAAAATCACATTTTAAACAACTGAAACATTCCATGCAAGTCATGATCTGACACAAGAGAGACCTTGGGATAATTTTTTACAACTTGTTGTAGGAAGTTGTCTTTCAAGAGAGGTGATGCACCTATGCATTGCCTATGTTGAGAAGTGCTAAAACACCCATCAACAAAACTGGCACTAGAAGGAGGGTGATTATTTGTGCTAAGCTAGATCGAATCGGTTCATTCTCCCCTGAGAGATTTTACAGAGTCCTAAGGTCAACACCAAAGGGGAATTTCAAGAGCTACCAACCCTTACCCGAGCTAGAAGAGCTAGAAGAGGCAAAGCATCCACCTCCAATGCACCTGACTAGACCACTTTTCCTTTATCCACCTCCTCTCCTTCCATCCACTCACCTCCACCTTCTCCTTCACCTTCAACAACACATCTCTCCTCCCAACTGCTCCAAATAGCCTACCAGGCTGCCGCCTCCCACAACCTAGGCGCTACCCTCCAACCCAACACACCCCCATTCTTGGGTGTTGTCTCATTAGCTATTGCCCCTCCTCCATAACCTCAGGTCAATTTGGCACAACCCCCTCCACCTTTGCCTCCCATGGCATGGCTAGGTACCAATCCATCTCCTTTATACTTTAATCTTTACCATGATATGCCAAAGAATCTGGAGAGATTTTGCATGAATTTTAACCCTCGGGATCTATAAAGGAGCACATTAAGATTTTTAGATAGCCCTAAAGAATATGCAAATCATACATGAGAACGTGGCATGCCGGCTCTTCCCTACTCCTTGGGGGAGGAGGCCTTCTACTGGTACATCCACTTGCCGACAAGATCTGTCAATACGTGGGAATTTTTAAAGGATACTTTCTTGCAAAAGTTCAAGATTCCAGTCAGTCCCTTAGAGTTATACCAGTAGTTCATTGAAATTTAGAGGGAGATTAATGAGCCAATTAGCTCTTTTAATGAAAAATTTCATAGGGCTTGCATGATATTGCAAACACCCTACGTGGTAGATGATGCTTCCGCCCACCTGGTGTACTATGCAGCCCTCGACAACCTCACTTCTGCATTGGTGAAAAGGATGATCCCACTGCCCAGATAGTTGACGGAGGCCTATGCAGAAGCAATTAAGGCAAGTAAAGATTTGGGATAGCACATTGATGGTTTGATTCCATCATTGGGACTCGTTTCCCATCTGTATCAAGTCCAAAGGATTACGCAGAATTGAGTGCAACAGACACCCCTCATGAACCCAATTCCATAGCTCGTGATGATACCTCATCTGGGATAACCATTGAATCAAGTGTCTCCTGTGCCTCAATTCTTGTAGGCCTAATAGCAAAAATTTCATGTTTTTCCACCCCAAGTGCCAGTGTATCTTCAAAATTCTGAGTTCCTGCCTGCCCATAAAAATAGTCGATAGTGCAACCGGTCTTCCTTCATAATTCAACTCCACAACCTAACAACACAGAAAAGGACCAGATTGATGAATTAATGGAAATGATCAAGAAGATGTCAATTGAGATGACACACTTAAGGAACCAGAATAACCAGTTGCAAGCATCTCAAAGGAGGATCTAGTCCAACCTCAACTGTGATAACCGTGATAGTCGGGATAACCGTGATATTGGTGCTCCTTTCAAAAAAACTATGAGAGGAGTAAGAATTCAAGGCATAACTTTGACAGAAGGCCTTCTCAAAGAAAAAATTAGACATGGAACACCAAGCTGAACAATGGTGGCATTCCCATGCCCCTTGACCATCCCAACAATAATGACAAGACCACAAGTGGGGTATACCTGGCTGAGGCTACCTTGTTTGGTTGGTGTCACATCCATAAGACGAGCCGACATTCTGAATTGGATTGTCTAGAATTCCAAATGACCACTAAAATTTTCTAGATAGAGGTCCAAAATGTCATGGAAAACTTGGGATGTACGGACAAAATTCCATCCAAACCATATGATTCCTTGGTGTTGGTGGTCAACCGGGCCCCTTTCCCGAAGGTTGAGAGTAATGTTCCCGAGAAAGAGACTATTGCTGCTTTAAGCAACGACAAGGCAGATGAGGTAAGTACTGAAAGTCCTTTGGCTCAACTTTTCAATTTAGTAGATAATGGTCCAATAGATGAGGAAGAACTGAGAGAAGATGAAGTCTAAATGTTCCACCAAAGGACTACCCCTTATGATGTAAGGAATAGGTAGGTGGGTGGTCAAACTGATGGTCCTTTCACTACCTCCACCTCGCCTAAAAACTTTAGCACCCCTCCTGAACCAAATTCTAGCAACAACCCAGGTTACCCACACGTACCTAACAAGTACTTCAATAGAAATAGGCAACAAGGTCATAATCAAAACCAACCTACCAGCTCCTCCTAGAATACCCCTTTCAAAGCCAAAATTGAACAAATGGGAGAATATGTAGCTGGGGAATTTAAGAAGGTTAAGATAAGTCTGTCTACCTTCGTATTGTTTAAAGTCTCAATAATTAGGAATTCCTTCTTCAAAATGATCAATGAGACTTCTTCATCCAAGTCAATGTAGGAAGTACCTACCAAAAGGGTCTCCTTTGAGGACTCATAGAGTGAGCCTATCATTTGAGAGGTTTTCAATAAGAAAGCATATCTGCCCTCAAATCAACAAGCAAACAAGCAGCCTGCTAAGGAACCGAATCAGGTCCAAACCCAAAACAAAATCAATGATAAAGAAAAAGGTTAGGTGGCCCAAGTGGACATCTCTAGGGGACTATTTTAGGGAAATTTGGGAACCCCTCCCTTCCTGACCACCATTAGAATATCTGGAAAGAATCTTCATAATTTTTTTCTTGACTTGGAAGCCTCTGCCAATGTCATGCCCCTATCAATGTGCAAGGCCTTGGGAATAGTCCCAACTCCCTCCGGTGCAAGGTGACACAACTTGACTAGACAAATATCAACATAGTAGATGAAATCAATAGGATCCTTATGCAATTTTTTGTTGATCCAAGGATACAATAGATGATTGACATTCAGGTTGCTGATATCCTAGATACCTATGGTATTATCTTGGACAAGGATTTCACATAGGCATTGAATGGATATGTTGCCACAAACTATTCCCACCTATGGATTCCGTGGAAGGGGTTGCCAAATCATATCCTTATAAACTAGGAATAGCACATGAAGTTCATGATTACGAAATACAACAACACGAATGAGGTACTATTTTCTTAAATAGAGCTAGGGAATTACTACCTCATGGCATATCCAGATGAACACGAATTTTATTAGGAGGATGCAACCAGGTAAGTCCTTGTATTATGCAATCCACCTATCAGCTTGACCCACACGTCCCAAAGCACAAAAATTTTGGTTGAATCAGATGACGAGGATTCTTATGAGGATGACAACCTTGGATTGCTAGAAGGCTTCAAAAATTTCATGGAGAAGTGCGTATAAGATCAGCTTAGTTTGGGGGCAAGAATGAATTTTTAGGAACTCTTGTTGCCTAGTTGGTGCAGGGTACACAATGCCACCCACTCTGAATTTGAGTGTTACATGTGCCAAATGACAATTGAGCACATTAAAGTACAACTCACCACTAAAAGGGAGGCTCAACAGGTACAACTAGATCAAGGTGACACTAGACCTACTTCACCTCCTAAAGTTGCTGAAGTAAAGATGTCATCGAAAGAAAAAAAACCAAGTCTATTGATTCTAGGGTCGAGGATTCTCCCAAATTTTGGATGCTACACTTCGATGGATCCAAATCCAAGCAAGGGGTCAGAGCTAGCTTCAAATTGATCAACCCCATGGGTAAGTTATATTTTCTACCCACAGGCTTCAATTTTATTGCATGAATAATGTGACAGAATATGAGGCATTAGTCCTTGGCCTCTTAATGGCATTAAGGAAGAAGGTCAAAATGATACAAGTCTTTGGTGACTCAGAGTTAGTCATGAAAAAAGTAAGAAAGCTCTACTCCTGCTATGACAAAAGACTAACCAATTACAAGCATAGGGTATGGGATCTGCTAGAGGTTCTAGATGAAATCGACATTCAATTGATCCCACACTCTCAAAATTACACTACTAATGCCTTGGCTCAGGCGGCTAGTACTCTGCAGCCCCTATCATTGTTTGGCCTCAAGAGATTCACTATTGAGCTCACCTCTATTCCCTTTGTGCTTGAAAATGTGGCTAACTTCCAAGTGTTCAATGATGATAAACACATCCTGGATTTCATCACTAGATCTGATGTGTTTTTAGCACAAATAATTGATGAGGTTGAGCCTAAAGAGGTTGAACTAGACCTAGAAGGGGTCATCACCTCAAAACCAACACCATTCCCAGAGGTATGGTCTAGTTAGAATGAATATTTGATCTGGATAAGATAATGGACCAAGACCAGTAGGCAAAGAAAGACTCCATCAACAATCAATTTAACACCCATAATCTTGAAACAACTGAGGAAGCTAAGCATGTATTCATTGGTAAGGCATGCACACCAGAAGAAATGAAAGGTATTGTTGATGCCTTGCAGAAATATCATGATGTATTTATTTAGAGAAATTAGGATTTGAAAACCTATGACAAGTCAATCATAACACACACTATCCCTCTTAGGCTACATGTTAAACCCTTTCGACAGTGACAATGCCCTGTTAATGTGTTGTTGGAACCGATTATTTACAAAGAGGTATAAAAGCTACTCTCTACCAGAATCATATTCCTAGTCAGGTACTCCACATGGGTGGCTGATCTAGTTCTGATAAGAAAAAAAGAATGGTGAAATTAGGTTGTGTGTTTATTTCCACAATTTGAACAAAGCATCAAAAAATGACAACTATCTTGTGCCTTCACTAGATGAGGTACTGCAAATTGTTAACGGCTATCAAATGACGGCCTTCCCAGATGGGTATTCTAGATACAATGAGGTAATGGTGCAGCATGAAGACAAACATAAAACAACGTTCACCACCAAGTGGGGGTCCTTGGCATACAAAATAATTCCTTTTAGATTGATCAAAGTGGGCGCTACCTTCCAACGTTCTATGAACATCGCCTTCAAGGAAATAATTGTTAAGTGAATCATTATCTATATGGATGATCTTATGAAATTTTCAAAGATTATGGGAGATCATGTCTCTGATTTATGTAAGGTCTTCCAAAAATGTAGAGAATTTGGCATTTCTTGAAATCCGAAGAAATGCATCTTTGGGGTCACCGAGGGTAAGTTGTTGGGACATGTCCTCTTGGAGAAAGGAATTTCCATAGACCCCAAGTGTATCCAAGCCATAATTAAGAATCAACTACCAAGCAGAAAGAAAGAGCTGAAATCTTTCTTTGGAAAGATAAATTTCGCTAAGAAATTCATCACAAACTTTGCTTAGATAGTTAAGCCACTCAATGCCATGCTGAAACAAGATGCCAAAGTTGAATGGATAGTAGAAGCAAAGAAGGAATTTGAGTAAATCAAGAGGTAAATTTTTGATGCACCTATGTTATTCAGTCTAGACTATTTGAAGTTATTCTACATCTACTCTTTTGCTTTAGACCATTCCTATGCCAGCATATTGACCCAAAAGGATGATGAAGGAAATGAGCATCCAATTTCCTTCATGAGTGCTCCATTAAAGGATGCAAAACTAAGGTACCATAACATAGAAAATAAAGCATATGCTCTTGTTAGAGGATTCAAGAAGTTCAAACACTACATCCTGGGAAGCAAGGTATTTTCCATAGTGCTTGGCCCAATAGTGAAGACGTTGCTAATGCAAAATTAACAAGGAGAAAGATGAGAAAAATGGGTCACCTTGCTATAAGAATATGATATGGAGATCCAGCCAATGAAATTGGTTAGAGGGTAGGCACTCACCTGAATGATATCCAAACAGTTCAACAATATCAACTCGAAGATGTCTCCCCAAGGGAGTAGTACGATGATATTGTCTACTACTTCTTGAACCATTGATGTTTGTCCCACCTGCAGGGAGTCTAGAAGCATGCCCTTAGGCTGAAGAGCAATAGTTACATGTTGCAAGGTTCCATACTTTATAAGAAAAATCATGAGGCAATCTATCTAAGATGCCTGAGTAAGGAGGAAGCAGTGCGTGTGTTGAAAGAATTCTATGAAAAATTTGGTACTAGTCATGGATTGGGTCCCTCTACTGCTTATCAAATCCTATGAGCAAGATACTACTAGACCACAATGTTCAAAGATACACATAATCAAGTTTGGACATGTCATATTTTCCAAACATTGCAACCAGAGAGAGGAACATTGTTGTCTAGCTATAACCTATCTTGGAGGTAAGACCATTCACACAATAGGGTCTTGACTTCATTAGTCTGGTAAGCCCACCATCTTTTGCGGGTCAAAGGTACATTCTAATTGCCTCTAATTATTGTACTAGATGGACATAAGCTATTACATGTAGGCAGTGTATTACAGAGGTAGTTGTTGATTTTCTAGAAATTTTCATTGTAAATGGTTTTGGTGGCCCTTATGCTCTCGTCTGTGACAATGGTCTCGCTTTTGCCTCTTTAAAATTTTCTAGTTGGACTTTTGATCATGGTATTGCCCTTAAATTCTCATCCAACTACTATCCCCAAGGCAATGGCCTTACTGAATCAACCAACAAGAACCTAATCATTGTCATCAAGAAGCTGCTTGATAGGAATCCCAAGGACTAGCATACCCAACTTTTTTTTCCCTTTGGGTGGATTGTACATGTCATAAGGCTACCTTGGGAGATTCCCTATTCCACCTCGTCTATGGCCTTGAGCCTGTGTTCCTGATTCACCTAAAGATCCCCACCCTCCAATTCATCAAAAATTTCTATGAAGAAGGGGATTGAAGGGAGGCTCTCTTAGCCGAGTTACTCCACTTAGAAGAAGTGTGTGACTATGTTATTCAAAATTTTTCCAAAAATCAGGGTGTAGTCAAAACATGGCTCGATCATCGAGCCAAAGTAAAGGCCTTTAGAATCGTTGATCTGGTCTTGTGTTGGGACAAGGCCCATGAGAAGAAAGGGGGACATGAAAAATTTGACAATCTATGGCTTGGACCCTTTCAAATTGTTGAGATCCTTAGAGATAATGCTTTCTGCTTAAAGACCTTAACTAGTGAAGACATCTCGTTGCCTATCAATGGGCAGCACCTTAAGCATTATTTCCTCCCCTGATCTATTGGAACTTTTCCCTTGTAAATATCTATACATAGGTTAGGTTAGGTCTCCCTTGCTTTGTTTTGCTCATTTCTTGGCTATTTTGTTTTATTGAGAGTGTCCTTTGGTCCCGATGTGGTGGCCATGCTTGGTTCGATAAACGGTTCATTCTTCTGCCTGCTCTTATTCATTCTCTAGATAAGCATTTATCCCTGACTATCAATTTATGAATGCTTCTGAGAGTTGTTTTCCTCCTTTTAACTTTGAACTAACCTAGGATGGCACCCTTGTTTGAATATTTTTACGTTTATTATAGATCATAGACACAGCACACTTTAAATGTTTCCAAAGAATTTTGCAGTAATTGCTAGGAAGGTTGGACAAGTGAAAAATCTTAAGTCTGATCCAGTGACCACTTTGATTCCCAAACCCATTGTGAGCTTCAATGATTACATAGTTGAGAAACAAAAATGAATTACTACAAAGAAAAATCCAAAGGAAAAAGAAAATAAAGTCAAATCATGCAACTAAATGGGTGTACAAATAACTCTACCAGGGCTATGAATACTAGACTGGTCGTAGATCTATGTTTGTGGGGACATAGTGATAACTCTGTTGGGGCTATGGATGCTTGACTGGCAGTGGACAATGTCTAGGTTACTTTTGGGGTTAGAAAATTTACATAGCATGTCCTTGTCTGATCAGTAGTTGTCTGCACAATCCTTGAGGAAAGGAAAACAACTCACCTCGCACACACTTCCATGATGATCCTATAACATGATTCAATCAAGGATCCCATCCTTCACCTGCTTCTTAGTTCACTCTTGGAAACTAGCCCTCATCTGCGAAACCAAAAATTTTGGGTTCAGAATGAATATTTATCCCTAGAACGCCAGGATCGTTCCCCCCAATAGAGTCGCCATTTGTTGTGCGTATAGCACACACACCTCATTCGGAATGAGGGCCCTCTCTTTTCACTTGTGTCAGGTCACTTTTGCTTCACCTCATTTTGTGTTCCCCCTATTTTGAGTCCTAAATGGTCAGAGAACCTTGAAAGAATTATCTTAAGTTGTCCATATTTTTCTCCCCCCAAAATTTTCAAAGTCCTAAGTCCCTCCGGGATCCCCTTAGCTGTTTTCCTTCAAATTTTAAATTGGCATCCACTAGCCAGTGTGGGTCCACCCCCTCACAGGACCCGCACTCATATCTATCCCTTTTCATTGACTGCCATTTCAAATGGCCAGCAATGTCGTTCGCTCAACAGACCTTGTCGATCCAAACGTCATTTTGAAGTGACTATTCACCAACCCAGCTGGTTGTCATACATGAATTAATGAAGGCATCTAAAGTCGAATTTCTTATAAATACCTCTTGTACGACCTATCATTTTCAAAATATTCTTTTGCAGCTAAGTGTCAGAGCTCTAGCTATTGCCTCTGTCGTGCCCGCAACATCCATTCACCGATTCAAGCTATGATCAAAGGGTGTTTTCACCATCGACCATGTGGGATAGTGAGGTGATTTTTTCATCATCCCTCATCATCTTTTCTTCCCCTAAAATTTGGAGAGGATTAAATTTTTGTTCAAAAAATGATGGATTTAGGTAAAGAAGTGAACTCCCTATAAAACCCATGAGTTAGAAATTTGAAAAAACCTTGGGAAATATCGATCTAGAGATGGAAAAATCGGTTACCCTTGTTGTTGTTCTTGGGCATGGCAGTTTTCCCTTTGGGCCCGCATCTTGATCAATGTTTCCCTTTGTCGCGTAAAGCATGAAATTTCAAAGTGGCTTCGATCCTTGTCGAGTCTGCCTTCGTGTAATGCCCTCCCCTCTTGGTTGTTCCAAACCTTTCCAAAATTCACAAGTCCAAGGGTGGAACTCCCAACCTCTTCAGGTCTGTAGTCGTGGACCTCCAAATGCATTTCACCTTCTGGCTCTTCCATCTCAAACAACTATCTGATTGTTCCCTCATGGTGCATGAGTCCCACCTTTGCGGTCAACAAAACTCAAACCTTAAATGTTTCACAAGTTAAAAGGCCAAGTCCTTTGGCCCCATCGTGTTCGACTATGTGGGCTTCTTCCTAATAATTTCTCTTGAGCTCCGTCATTACCAACAACTTCCCTGACCCATCATTCCACCTATCGAGCCCCACCCTCACAACCGCCATTTAAAGAAAAACTTGCAAAATTCACGAGTCAAAAGAATGATCCTTGGACCCTCTCAGGCCCATAGTCACGGACCACCATTTGCGGGTCTCTGTTTGGTTCCCGTTGTTTTGGATGGTTGTTGCATTACATCCCCCCACCCATCGGGTCTCACTATTGTAAGTGCTATCCAAGAATGAAATGACTAAGACTTAAGCCATGCGGGTGAAGTCTTGCAGACTTCCATTTGTGGGACTCCGTTTGGGTTTCACCGTCTCAAATGACCTTCGACCCCCATCTCCTCGTGCTATGGAACCCAACGTTCCCTTCACCACTAGGATATTAAAGCAAGATCAAATGAAAATGGATGAACCATGCCCTCTTGCAGACCTGACCGTGCAAATCTCCCCTGTCAGACTTTCATCCCACCGACGCCGTTCCAAAAGGTCAACCTCCCACGTCCTTCTACATCTATTAGCCTCCATATGTCTACCATCCTCCAACCCCATAAATCCCATGTTGTGGGACACTAACTATAGGATTTTTTTCTATTAGTGCCATTTTAATGGAAGGGACACTAAAACAACTACCAACCCAGGGAAGTCTGCACCTCTAGGCCCGCATTGCCCCATTTCCTCCAAACAAAAGATGAAGGTGATTTTTAGAGGATTTCTATGATATTTAAAGCATGAATTGTTTGATCTAATTCTATTTTGTTGGATTTTGGCTAACGTTTCTCATATTTTATGCTTGAATCATTTACTGCTCCTTTGGTTGTAGGATATATTGAACCAGTTGTCGGATCCTTAGGGGTGGCTGCAGAGAAAGACAAAGGGAAGAAAATTGAAAAAGCACCTTAAGGAAAGGAGGATAAAGACCAAATGACGTAAAAGTTCCAAGGGGAACCCCTCAAATCCAAGGTCCTTATAGAATGGAAGGAGATATCAAACACTAATCTGGGACACATATATATTGATGAGTTCAAATAGAGGTTCAAGCTCAATCCCAAAATAGAAAATTCCAAAAAAATCAGAAGCAGTGGATTGGCCAAGGCTACAAGATTCCCGCCAGCCCTCATAGCCCCTAAAATTGTAATGGCCTATAGGGAGGCGTATCAAGAAGAGACCAAGAAAATAGTAGGCAAGAGTAGAAATATGTTGAATGACTTTTCCGCCAAGTCAATAGGGAAAACCTTCCACATCCCTACCTTCAGTGAGATGGAACAAACCTCTAGGGAATATGGAAAACAGATGTAGGATGTTGATCCCCTCAAATTTAAAAATTTAATCAATGAATACTGGCTGAAGGAAAAGAGGGGAAACACCAATAAAGTTACCCAAGAGCTCTTCCAAAGTGAATTTTTCAAAGATTACCATGATTTGGTAACTCTTCTAAGCAAGGTTATGGGCCTTTTGACTTGGCTTTCTTTCAAGACTAGATGTTTTACTTCATTGAGGAGATCATGTGAGGAGACACATATTTCTATTTGGCTGGAATGATCAACGACTTCTTGCATGAGAATTTTGTGGCGGTGAAGAAAATATCAAAGTTCTACATGACATCATACCTTGTATACTTGCTTGTTGACCATGACCAATATAGGGGTTTATTTGCAACACCAGATCCAAATCAACAAATGATACTAAAATTGTATGACAATTACCCTCAACTTTAGTACAAAAAATTCAAGAGGAACTACTACAGGGTTAATGATGCCTTCACAAGCCACATCATCAAATTGTTGGGGCTGACCCCGAAAGGAGAGTCTCACATAACACTTGATCTGTTGGTTCAGATTTCTATTTCTAAAGTTTCCAAAATTCACCTACATCCAAGCTGAGGGATTCTCTGACAAACCATACAAGCTACCTCAGTACCCAAATGACCAGATTGTATTACCTGAACTTTCATGATAGTTGCAACAATCACACACCCTCTTAAGCAAAAAACATAGGGCAGGGGTCCCCTATCCCCTCTCCTTCATCCAAGGATAGTATGAGCTCCACACATCCCAATGTGCAAATTATTCTGACAAAGAGCTAGGCGAATATAACTTAAAGTTTCACACTGCTTAGCTGTGAATAGACCCGTATGGCAAGTTGAATAAAATGGTTGGATTGGAGTATGCCCACCTACATAATGTTGAAGGCTTCTAGGCTAACTGTAAATATGTTAAGGAGGTGTGTATGCAACAATACATGCACATGAGGGCCTACTTCATCAAGGTAGTCAAGTTGTTTCCTATGCTAGAGCAAGTGGTTGAAGAAGAAAGCACGGTGATGGACCCAAGGTATAACATATGGAGAGCTCGATTGATAGTGCCTTCGACGCTACCTCAATAGGAGAAACCTTGAATTCTCCCCTAAACACATGATTAAAGAAAAAAAGAAGTGGTTGAACGAAAACCCAAATCTAAAGAGTCTTCTGAGAAGGCTTTAGAAGTTGGGACTTCAAAGAAGTCGAAGAGGTCAGGCAGTTTCATAGGGATGCCCACTATTCAAGAAGACACGCTCTATGAGGGAGAGGAGAAACCAAGGTCCCCACCTATTACATTTTCTACCCCAGCCACAACTACTACTACTGTTACTCCCCTACCTATCTCACAAGTAGTGCTTGCTACCTCTCTGCCCACGGTGGACATCTCAGTCCACTTTGCCTCCACCTCTCCTGTGGCCCAAATTGTAACTGTAGACTCCTCTTTTGCCACTACTTCCTTTCTCTCTTCCTCATCCATGTCCTCCACATTGTCTCTTTCACCCACCACTGCCGCAATGACGATGCCCACTCTTGTCCTCCCAGAAGCTTTCACTAAATACATGCAAAACATGCCCTTTGAGTTTTCTGGGATGTTTGTAAACCCTGCAATGCAAGCCGCTTTGGCTCATGCCATAACTGGTCTCCCTACCCTCCTCCTATTGAGCCTCCTACGATGGAGGTGACAATGCAAATTTCTGAAGAACTGGACAGGAAACAAATGGAACTCGTCAAGAAATTGGAGGAAGAAGTAGATGATTATCACAAGCATCCTCCACACCAGCATCTAGTAATTGATGAAGTCATCCATGAGGAGGAGGAAGTGAAATCGTTTGATGAGGATGATGAAGATCCAAGCACCAAATACATTGTGGAGATTATTGACCTAGAGTTCAAAAAGGAGTTGGCCCAACAACTCAAGGATGTTGGGGAGGAAGTTGAAAAAAACCCACTGCGGAGGAAAGAAATACTGAAGAAGAAATGGAGAACTTTGAACCTCCAATAGGGGAACAAGATAGAGGCCCCAGGAATGATGAAGAGATCCCTCTTCCTGTAGAACAAGAAGAAGGAGAAGAAGAAAAGAAAGAAGAGGACTACTATTATCGGAGGAGCATATCAGCACACTCAAAAAGAGTAATCGCTGGACCAAATCCACTGAACATTGGTTCAGGTAGGTCCTCTACAATGGAAACATGGGTATTGAATGTGTTGTTAGGGAAACAAAAAAATTCTTGGAAGTGCACAAGTATCTTGGAGATATAAGGAAGATCTACACTGAATTGCCAGATATATATAAGATTGCATATCCTAAAATTGAGGCAATCCTCAAGTTTCCTGAAAGAAAAGTGAAGAAATATTTTGCAATGGAAGAGAACCATTTTTGGCTTGTACAAAACTAGAGATTGGGCCTAGATCACAAGAACGAAATCTTAGAGTAGGTGCTCCATGAAGTGGAGAAAGATCTTGATTGGGTTAAAGAAACTAGGTCGGCCTGTGGGAAGTATTTGAAGTTAATGACAGATTTTGAAATGCCTCCTACTGAGATGGATCCAGAAAACATAAGGCCCTACTTCCATAAGAATATAGAGAATGGAACTATGGGCGAGCTTACAAAATATTTCATGGGTTTTGTCGCTCGATATTTCGACGAATCTTAATAGGTAATGGAAAATACAGCCAAATGTGACAAAGATTGAGACACACTTAGCCATCAATCCAAGAAATTATATTTCTAGGTGCTTCAATCCAACATTTTGGAATAGGATAAGCTTCATCCCCTGATCGACAGATTTGTGGAATATGCTACACTACAAAAGGAGTTTGGAAAGCCTATTATAGATGATGATTTTCTCACAGTGTATTTTAAATTCCTATAGATTTGGGGGTAGGTGAAATCCTAATATAAAATGAATTTGGGCCACACAATGAAATTAAATATTGGCCATTCATTTCACTTTTAAAAAACTATAAATAGGGGGTCTCCTCTCATTTTCAAGAGAGTTGAGTTGTTGCAAAGACACGTTGTTGGAATGTTAATAGAAATTAATTTATTTGGTGGGTTCTTGAGTTCCAACTTATGTTGCATGATTCTTCTCCTCTTAGTTAGTGAATTTGAGTAAATTTTCTTTGTTGTTTTATGTATTTCAGTTTTCTTTAGTAGATTAGTTAGATGTTGTTCATTGATGCTGAAGATTTCTATGGTGTTGACCTCTTCCTAGTTCATAATTTTGGGTACATATTAATGATATACGAGTGTGAAAAGTTAGTCTAAATTGAGAAGGGGGGTGAATCAGTTATCACAAAATTTCAAACTTATTTAAACTTGTTAACCTTTAATCTTAGATCTAATTAATAACAGTGAAAGCATGAATCAACAACACATTAGAAACACACACAACACCAAGATTTTTGCGTGGAAACCTTGTTAGGGGAAAAACCACAGTGGAGGTTAATCCACAAGTTATACCCTGTTAAAAGTATAAGAAAAATGAATAAGGAATGCACATGCATTCAAGAACACTGCTCAAAGGAAGACTCATTGTCTTACATAAAACTTTTAGATTAAATCCATCTGAAGAAATTGAACTGAGAAAGTAGCATAGGCTAATGCTTGAGTACAGTTCTGATTAAGCACATGAACACTTCTTCACTCTCTTCACTCTTCTTCACACTCTGATTTGCTTTCAAATGATCTGAACCTTATTCATACATAATACACACACACTTCGCACTTCATACTTCTCAGATGAGAAAAGAATTGCTTATATATATTCGCAACAAGAAATTATATTGCTTCATGTCGGCTTCAACAAAATAATAGAATGAATGCAAACGGTCAACCCAAATTAATAAAGATTATCAATGCGCATCCACCAAGGTCAACCACAACATAGTAGAGATCTGAAAAAATGTCCTCAAACACAAAACACCTTCAATTAATCTTCCTCAAAGATCCACAACATGCTACAAGCACTTTGTTGACCATGAACATGAAAAAATGAATATGCAGGAGAAAATATCGGATCATGAGCACAATGATCAATGTGGACATGCAAAATAGATAGAACATGATCTAGAAACATACACAAACACTTCAAGAACATACACAACACTTCATATTTCCAACAACACGTTATATTCTTCTATGAACACCATTTCCAATAACAGAATAACTGTCATAACACAAAAATTTATAACTTGCTCAAATCTTCATGCACACCTCTGAAACTTACAGAGTAGGAACTTCATACATATGCAAAAAAACCATTTGATACACAACTTATCATCATCAACATACTGAACTTCCCAACACATTGATCTGCATTGCTTCATAGACAACCTGTAACATATTTTATTACAATTTTCTCAATATCCTCGACATTTATAGTCTTAAAGATATTAATGCTAATATTATTGACATCAATGACCACATATCAACAATACAACCACAAAATCCAACATATCTATTCCCAGGGGTGAGTTTTCCTAGCTTCTTTTTATCATGATATGCACCAGGTTGTGTACTATGGGGCCCACAACATTGGAGCAGTAGTTACACTTCTACATGTTTGGGCATATGAGCACATAGCCATCTTGAGGCTGACCATAGCAGATTTGTAGATAGATCGTGATGATCATGTGGCTTACAGGTATAGGGGGATGACCACCATTCATTACAAGGTATCACAAGAATATTGCATTGGAGGCAGGTGATTGATGAGATGATGGTGTTCCGGTGGAGACCTTAGCTCCATGCCCATAGGTGGCATGGCGATGATGAGAAGTTATTTTAGTTCTACCAGACTAGATATACTTAGGGTCGAGAGAACCATATGATATAGTGATATCTTCCTCATAGGGTTGCTCATAAGTTCGGGGAGGTGTAGGATGCACCTGATGTTGCACACAAGGCCATCTTTGCATGTAGGTCAAGGGAGACAGCCTAGGGATAGAGGATCCAACCTCAGGTGGCAATTGATGATTTCAGGAAGTTAGTGATGTAGTCTTGGGTATACTTTGATGGTCCCACAAATGAAGGGACCACACAGGAATACAATGGATAGTAATAGGCCCACACACTGATTATTTTGATGTTACTAGTTGTGCCAATAGAGTGGGGTAGAGGACCATAGATTGGGAAGGTTCCACAATATCCACGTAATCAAGCACAAGAAAGATAGGGTGGTGGACATGCAGGTCATGATGGATAGATCCCAACATTAGTGCCACCTATTAGACAGAGGCCACTAGAGCAACCACATCAGAAGCCACCCCCATAGGGACACCTGCAAGCAACACGACCACCATCACTAGGTCCCAATCCTAGGGACATAAAGATAGTAGCATTGCAGGCATAGGTATAGGTGTCTAAAGGATAGCTATAGTAGGCACAAGGGGAGATACATACCCTAACCCAAGAGTGTGATCAAGCTTGACAAGAGGTACGGTAAGAGTGCCAAATGAGGCAAGATGCTGATCTTTTATTAGCCCAAGAGATAAGATGGAGGCAATAAATAGAGGTTGCAACACAACTGGCATAGGGGTATACCATAGTCCTAGCAAAGATGTACAAATGGGAGATGTAGGAGGCATCTTATTGCAAGAATTTGTACTATAGAGCAGTGGCACAAGATCAATCAGCACCAAATTTATCCCATATCATCCAGTTTACTCCTAGCAGTGCCCCTCAGCCAGGACCATTAGGCAGACCATCAGGGTCACCATGGCGATAGATAGAGTGAGGGTAGCTCAGGGTACTGATGGTGCACAAGACACCTTTTTTTATTGTACAACCTTATTTATGGTGTATACATTCATTGGATAAGTTTTGATTACCCTCTTGTATATTTGATGATGACACTATATGTTTGATTCTGATGTATCATGACATTCAAATTTTTTGATATCTATATGAGATGGTTGCAATGTAATTATGTGATGTGACTTTTATTTTACTTTATGTGATATGGATGCACATGCTATAGATGGATGCATTAATTATTAGTATGTGATTCTTTATGATTTATGATGCAATATGTTATGGTGATATGAATGCTTATGTATGATGGATCTATATGTGATGTTATCGATTTATGATGTATGTAATGCATATTTAATGTATGGATGTGATGTATATTATGATGCCTTGAGATGCTTAGAATAACAAATCTATATTATACTTGATGATAATGCATGTGATATGGATGCAACGTAATGCTATGCTTATTTCCTTTTTCAATATCTTTTCTATATGTGGTATGATGATGCATTATGTATGCATGATGCAATGATGATGATTATGCGATGGATGCAAGAAAATGCAAATGCATTGTTTATGAGATGCTTAGAATAAAAAATCTATATTATGCTAAAACATCTTAATGATAATGCTATGTATGATGGATGATGTTTCCTATTTTATATGATATGCAATATGCTGATGGTTTGTGGATGTAGGATGGATGCAAATGGATTTTTATTTTGAATTTCATGATACCATGTTAGTATTATTATATGGATAAGATAGAAGAAAGAGGGATCAACCCTTGAGTTCAAGATGAAGTTGGAGTCCAAAAACTCTACGAAGCATTTATGAATTTATTAGATTAATAATGAGTGATGATGATTTGTTGCTTATCAAGGATTGGGGACATAAAGGGCTTACTTTCCTTATTTTTGATAACACACATAGATATGATGCATGAAGGTATAAAAACCAGGATGGTGTTGTACCTAGTGAAATTGACTTTGTCTCGACAATCAGATAGGAGTATCTTTGTTCACACCTAGCATACAAAACATTGTTAGAGTGTACTTTAGACATTTCAAACATCTCAGAACAAAACATAGAAAGGAAAAACCTTCCCATGTAATATTCAATAAGATATCCAAAACATAGTCCCTACACACCAAACAACATTAGCATGACTAAGGTTATATTACAAAAATATCCAACAAGCACAACAAACAAAAGATAATGACTAATCCCCCATTCCTTTCTCTCTAAATCATTTTGATTAGACATCATCGAGAGGTCATTGGAATGAGTGCAATAAGATAAATCAAAATAATAGATCCAATAAACAAACAAGCTAATGTTCTTCATAACTCTATCCAAGACTAAACTATAGTGATGCCTGATGTTGATGTCCATTGTAGGAAGGATGCATCCTAGGGAATGATGCTATCAGGTGATTTTGGAACTAACTAGATGATAGGATATTTGTGCGAAGAGTTGACAAACTTTCTTACCTACTGACTTAGACTTGAGAACTTGACATTTGAGTTTTCACTTTTAACTGCTAAACTTGTTTCCAATTGTTTTTCCAAAGAATGAAAGTGACAATTAATTTATTATGAGTTGATGCTTATTGTGGGTGAATGTTGAAATGTGATGGATGAGTTTTGGTTTTTTGAATGTTTTTGGTGTTTTGAAATGTTTTGATTTTCAAATTTTCTAATGTTTTTGGTGTTTTCTGATATTTTGACCAAGGACCTAACCTAAAGACCTATCCTAGGGGCCTTGGGGGCTAATCAAATATAAGCCTTTCCTACGTTATACATGTAGAGACCACATAGTTTGACTGACATAGACTCGTTTATTGATGATAAAATATGAGCAGGTGGATTGACAATTTATTATGATGGACTCCTAAAGGACTGACCTAGGGTGTCTTGGGAGTTGATCAATGATTAGCCTTCCCTACGTTCAAGCTCAAAGATGGTGTAGTTCAACATGATGACTCTATTTTTTAGTTTTTTCTATTTTTGACCTATTTTTGGATTTTTACATGATTTTATGAATGTTTTAGATTTTTTGATTTTAAGGAAGATTTCAAGGATATACACGAATCCGATCCAATGTAGGTATGAGAATATACCCCCAGTATGATGCAATAGACTACCTTGATATAGGTAGGACAAACTAACCTTAGGAATATGCCAAGTAGTACTAGGAGGGAACACGATACCGACACAGGATCAAGTTATGATGCAGACGAGGATGGGTGATGGAAGGATCAATGGAATGCAATGGGTGAATGTGATGGAAAGCAATGGTAGGTGATGTAGGACAAGTCAAAGAATCTATGGTGGATGGAAAGTGCTTATTTACACAAGGTTCCTATTTTCTAGATTTTCACCAAGGTACTTGCCTAAAGTGCCACCGAAGTGGTTTTCACTAGAGGACAATTTTTTTCTTTACTGTTTTCAATCCTTTTTCTATATTTTTTGGATTTTTTATTTTTATATTTTTTTGATTTTTTAGAATTTTTTTTGAGATGGGCGTTGTTGATGGGATCCTGTAGAGGCTCACCTTCAAGTGTGGATAACTAATATGCTCTTGACTTGTAAATCATTTTGATGATGAAGGGTCCCAACCAGTTGGGTTCAAACTTGCCCTTGTCTGGATTTGGCACATTTTTATGATTTTATGATTTTCTTTCAACACGAGTTCTCCTATTTGAAATGACTGATTCTTGATCTTTTTATTGTAGCTCCTTATGAGGTGGTTCTAATAGACCTGCAAGTGATTCAAAGAATCTATGCACCACTCATCCATTAGTTCTAGCTCGTTCAACTGTGAAACCCGATATTCTTCAGCAGTAATGATATTTTGCAATGATATCCTTAAGGATGGGAGCTTGATCTCAATGGGAAGGATGGCTTCTAGTCTCTAGATGAAGGAGAAGGGTGTTGCACATGTAGGAGTGCATATACTTGTTTGGTAGGCCCATAAGGCGATATTTAGCTATAAGTGCCAGTCATGACCAGCTTCATTAGCTATTTTCTTTAGAATTTTCGAGATGGTTTTATTTGTAGCCTTAGCTTGGTCATTAACCTAGGGGTAGTATGGGGTGGAAAAGTGATGTTGGATATTGAGTTTTTGGCATAGTTCTCAGACATCTTGGTTTTTAAAATGTGTTCCATTATTTGAGATAAGGGCTTGAGGAACACCATAACAACAAATAAGGTAATTTAGGATGAATTTGGTAATCTTCTTTCTTGTGATATAGGTCATAGGAATGGCCTCTACCCATTTTGTGAAGTACTCCATAGCAATGATAATGAACTTGTGTTCATTAGATGAGGTGGGTGATATTTTGCCAATGAGATCAAGCCCCCATTATGAAAAGGGACAAGGTATTATAATTGGTTGGAGCTCTTAAGCTGGTGCATGGATGAGGTCCCCATTATTTTGACATTGCAAACATATTCAGACATATTCATGAGCTTCCTTCTCCTTTGTAGGCCAATAATACCCAGTCCGTAGCAGTTTCTTAGCTAGGTTCATACCAATAGAATGCAAACCAAAAATTCCATTATGTGCCTCATTTAAAGTATTCAAAGCTTCCTCAAGGTTAAGGCATCTTAAAAGGGTTCCTTCAATACTTCTACAATACAAGGTGTCACCTAAGATAAAAAAAAAATGACTTCTTAATAAAGGTTCTTTTTAGGTTTGGGGTGATGTCATTGGTGTATATTTCATGGTACCAAGGGTCATTGGGACCAATGATTTCACACAGAACTCAGAATCTAGTACCTCAAAATTCGTTACGAGAAGTTACTCTACAAATAATTCATGTTTAGGGATGTTGCATGGGATATCTAATAATGATTTGATTGTAGCCATAGCATATGTTTCTCTATTGTTTACCCTTGGTATCTTCTCAAATGTGATGTCAATGAAGAATTACTTGAGATCCTCCACCAATTTCTTGTACGGGGTAATTTTTTCATCCTTTGTTTGGTATTCATCATTGACCTAGTTGATGATCAGTTGTGTCTCCATAGACCTTAAGTGGCATGATTTTCCATTGCACTACAATCTAAAGTCCTATGACAAGGGCCTCATACTTGGTGATGTTGTTAGTGCAAGGAAAAGATAATTTGTATGATTTGGGGATGCAATCTCCTTGTGGTGTGATAAAGAAGACTCCAACTCCTAACCCATGCTGAGTATATGACCCGTCAAAATACACCTTCCAATGATCCACTAAACTGATACTACTATATTTGACTATAAATTATGATGAATGTTTGCTGACATTTCGACAAAATATTGTCGAATTATCGATGAAACACTCGTCTTAATTTCATCACTTTAATGAAAAACATTTTTTCGTCAAAACCATGACCCAGCATTGTTGGTCAAGGCCACAAAAAATTTTGGTGGCTTTTGTCACAAAATCGATGCAATTTTTTCTATCTATCGATGACCAAAACACAATCTTTTTACAGAGTTCCCATTTAAAAGCGTCAAAAAAATAACAAGCATTCATCGGATTGGTCATATCATCATCATCATCATTGTTATCAGTTTCAATAATGTCATCATCCACACAGATTTCATCTTCATGAACATTAACTCCTACATCATCATGATCTAGTTCCTCTTCTTTGACATCTTCATCAAGCATATCATCAACTAATTGTTGATCCTGATCATCATCTACATCATCTTCTAGTTCTTCGATATCTTCTTCTTCCACCACATTATACTTTAATGGCCTTCCTCTTGGATCATATCTAACAACAAATGATCAACCAGGTTTACCTGGAACCTCTGAGTAAAATACCTGCTCACATTGTCTTGGAAGAACATAGGGCTCATTTCCAGCTCGCTCAATCAACCTTGTATTAACCATGGTAAATTCATTACCATGTTCAATAACAATTCTCTTGGGATCATTTTCATTCAATCGTAGCTTGTACCATTGGACAACGAACATAACTAATTTTAAGGACTTAAAGTCACACTCTATATCATCCAAAATCCCATAGTATCAATTTTCTAAGACTTTTGGATGTATGTCACTTCTAGATGAAACATTAGTCACCTAAAAGACTATAGGTATCCTAGAATCACAAGTTTTCTTTTGTCATCCAAATTTTTGATTTGAAATTTACAACCATTGCACCACATAGCCTTGTGGTGTTTCACCTGCAATATGTCAAACCTGTAAAAATTATTGCATCGTCAATTGATAAACATATTTATTCTTGGTTGAATGTATGCAAAGAAAGTAAACTCAACATATATACATCAATATAATTAAAAATAATTAAATAATATGGATGATTAATATATTTATGCATACCTTTTTATCTCTTAAACCATATGCTAAATCAATTTCCCTTGGTGTAACATTGGAATCTCCATTACGATGAGCTTCTTCAACCAATGAAGCCACACCTTCTCATGTTAATGTACGACCATATTTTTGACATCGTTCAATCCATACCGTCATCCAATCAAGATTTTTTGTGATGTACAAATGTAGTGCATCCCACTCTCAACCAACTGTATCAAAAAAAATGAAATTCACAAACAACGTATAATTAGTTAATCACCATGGTATACGACCTTAATTTATAATTTATGTATATTGAAGATTAATAATTAAATAAGTATAATATACATAAAAACCAAATGTAAAATTTATTCTAATTAATCTCCATGACCATCTTATAATTACCTGTCACTTTCCTCAATCTACCTTTCCCCATCAGGTACTCCCCTTCGAATTTGTTAATGGAGTTGGGATCCCAAATGCAATCTACATGGATCTTTGCTGCAAACTTAGGAAGATATTCAATAATATACACCATGGTTTGGTATACCATATATCCCTCCACTATAGAGCCCTTAAGATGTGCTCTTTGTCTAACCAAAGCCTTCAAAAATTTCAATTGCCTCTCAACCATCCACATTGACCTTCTGTGTATAGGTCCACAGAATTCAATCTCCTCAACTTGGTGTATGAGGCAGTGTTTTTGTGCATTGAAAAATGTCGAAGGTAGACACTTTTGCATTTCACACATTAGACAACAAATTTTTCTATTCCAATAATTTATATCTTCTTTATGGATTTCTTTAGATGACAACCATCTACAAGTGATTCAAGGCGCAAGTATATTATTGAGATTTAACAAAAATATACAATATATTACATAAAATGTAAAACAAATGACAAATATAAGTTCTATACAATGAATTGAACAAATATCACTACTTACCTCATGTATTTTGCAAGATCGTATATAACTTGCTTGACATTGTTGTCAAAGTTGTCTGGGAGAGATAGAGGTAGAATGTACTACAACAATTATAAAATGATCTTTTCATTATTTTTCCAAAAGTAGTAAACATAATACACTAAAAAGTACATGCAGTATACAAATATATATATATAATATACCAAAATAATTACCTTAATGAAGGTATTCCAATCATGCATTTTCATTCCTAACCCAAATTCACCTTTCTTTGTTATGATATTGTTAATGTTCGCAGCAAATCCTATGGGAAATCAAATTTTTTATATGACTTCTTTTGTAGCATTGCTTTGTTGCTCCATTAATAACCAAGGAAGGGTGCTTATATTAATTTGATATCCATCGCTATTTAATTGAATAAAAATTTTCATTGCATGATTGGCTTCTTGAATGTCACTACAAATTTTGATGATTTTTTCTTTGTCATGCCTTCCATCCAATATTTTTCATAACATTTCTATTATATTCTTTTTGATATGCATTGTATCAAAAAAATTCACAATTTGTAGCTACTCATAGTAGGGAAACCTACTAAATTATCTGGGATAACTTTTCAGTCCCTGT
Source organism: Sequoiadendron giganteum (assembly GCA_007115665.2). Lineage (NCBI taxonomy): Eukaryota > Viridiplantae > Streptophyta > Pinopsida > Cupressales > Cupressaceae > Sequoiadendron > Sequoiadendron giganteum. The sequence continues at coordinate 607,851,558 of CM021103.1, forward strand.
GGAAGTCGGCCATTAATGCCTTGACGACCTTCATGAAGCATATAAGTTAAACAAATTAACAATGACAATCATTGTCAATTACAACATGAGTAAACAAAAACCAATATAAAAATATAAATTCCAAACATATATATGATAGATAAACAATTTGATTTGATGTATAATCTTGACAATTAATTCTATTATATTCCAACTTTCAGAGGCAAGGTGTCATTCTTCGTGGTTTTGATGTAGTCTCTTCTTTCCCATTGAAAATATGTTTTTCAGTAGTTCGATACTTATGATTTCTATGGAGGAAGTGCCTATACTCGTCAAACACCTATTTTCCTAAACTTGTTGAATGATGAGATTTCATCTTTGGACCACAAATTGGACATGCAAATTTTCCCTTTGTTTGAAGACCTGCAAGATCATATATAATTGGATTAAATATGTCAATTTTTATAATTATATATAACGAATAGATTATTTAAAAATTATGCATGATGTCTACTTCATAAAATTAAATATTGTTAAAGTGCATTTGAACGTTATAACATACCACAAAAATGTGTTAGCCCTAGGGCATCATGAATTGTCCATACAAGCATTGCATTGCATGGAATTGAAATTGTCTTTGTCCTATTGGTCTAGAGACGTCATACATAGTGACGCCATTCCATAACTTTAGTAACTCGTCAATAAGAGGCTCAATATATACATTCATATCTTTAACTTGGTACTTACCTAATTGAATGAACATAAACATTATATAATTATTATAACCATTTTATTGCAATATATATAAATTAATGTACATGACTATTAAATGAAAAAAATTTAAGTCATTATGCAACAAATAAGACAAATGAGATGCTACTGTGTTAAAGAAAATTGATGTAAAAAAATACTTGGAAAAATCATTGCCAACATTATGTGCTCCCTCTTTATTGACATCCATGGATGAATTTATTGTTGATAACAAAAATAGGCCACATCAAGTAAATAGATCTCAGCTCTCCAAATGGATTGGCACCGTCTGCTGCCAATGAAAGCCTAAGATTACGAGGTTCTTCTTTAAAGTGTGGCCATTTTTCCTCCATGTCCCTAAATGAAGAACCATCTATAGGCATTCAAAGAATGCCATCTCAACTTCTATTTCATGCATGGTAATCCATAAATTGCACTAAGCTTTCGCACCTAAATAATTGTTGCATACATGGAATAATGTGAATATAACGAAGAACCTTGTGAGGCACCGTTTTTGTTAGTTGATTTGTTTGGTATCTACTGATATGACATTCTGAGCATTCTGTTGCAAATTAGTGTTGTTTATGATATATAATTTGATCATTGGGACATGCATCTGTTGCTTGATACTACATTCCAATATCTTTCATAATGGCAAATAAATCTCGGTATGAGCGAGGTAAAATATTCGATGGTGGTAACAAAAATTCACCTATCAATCTACAACAAAAAAAAAATTGTTAATATAAATAATATTAATGGTACATATTTCATCCTTTATTTACTATTGATGAACTAACAACAATTAAAATAGATGAAAAAAGATGACATATATGACATACCTTAAGATCCATGAGATTTCTATGTTGGATAAACCATTCATAACCTTCAAGTTCACCAACAACAATACAACAAAGAGAAGAGTTGTTTGGGAGACTTCATAAAGGGGCTCGTATGCCTTCTCAAGTACAGGTAAATCGTGAACATCATCAAAGTCATCTTGATCATCATGATCAGTTGTGCCACTAAATTTGGCATGGATCAATGTATTTTTACCATCATCTGCAACTGTGTTTTCTGGTGCATGATCATCTTCTTCCATAGGATCATTAACTTCATCTTCGATATTCATAGCTCCATGCTCCTCTATTTGCAAAACCACATTCTTTGGGTCATGATAATCCATATCATGTGCCCTAGGGCACCCCACCTTTATAATAATGATCGACACAAATAAACCAGGATCATGATCAAGTGATTTTTTTTATATATATAAAATGTTAAAATGATATAAAAATTTACAAATTCAATAAATATAAACACATATAATAAAAAACTTACCAATGGACAATAATGATGCCCCCCTTCAATGTGACCATGTTGCCTACAATGTTTCTCAGCTGTTGTGATTAAAATTCTTCTTGTCTTTTTGCCCTTGCAATTATTGCAAGGACAATAACATTTCTCATCACCCTTTGTTTTCAATATAGCAAGTGTCTCTTCATTTTGTTCTGGACTAATATTATCTTACATGATTTTTCTTTACCAAGCTTGAATATTTAGATCTTCAAAAAATATCAAACTCACACTCCAATAATTTTTAATCATAGACAGGTAACAAAATCTAATAATTTTGATATTTTGTACCAAAAAAATTTGGCATGCAACCACCCCTACAAAAGACAAGATAGCTTGAAGTTAATAACCCCAAAAAACACTTTAAAATGCTAATTCTAGAAATTATTAAATTCTGATTTTACTATGATTTCCAACTGTTAGACTCCTAAAATTAGAATATTGAACTTGCACAATAAAATCTAGAAATGAAATTCTGAAAATGCACAAGTCTAAAACTGAAATTTGATGAGATGTTGCTTTAAAATATGATTTTCAAACCTGGAACAAATCTAACTTCACAAATGAATTCTGAAAAAATACAATGACTACCCTCAACCTGGCGATATCTTCTTGATTTTTTTCTGATTTTTTCCAAGAAAATCATCCTTAGTTCTCCACAAACTATCGCAAGTATAGAAAATTCGCAAGTAGAGAAAATTCGCAAGTATAGCAAAACATTTTTGCAAGTATAGATAAATTTTTGAGCTTGCTTTTATTAAAAAACATTTGTCAAAACTCTGACGAACGTATGGTATTTGTCGAAATATCAATGAAAAATCAGGATCGTCAAAATTTCAATGAATATTGGGCATATTTTTTTAAATTTTTTTGAAAATTTCACATTAAATATCACAGGTACCCGACGATACATCTAATTATACATATTTCATGGGAAATTTTCATCTTATTTTGCAGTCAAATGAGTTAGTGTGAGATTGAAAATTGACTCATCAGGGAACTCTGACACCAATGGATTCTCAGCATATATCGGTGCTTCAACTAGTTGATCCATAATTACCTTTCCTTTGATTGCCTTCCACTCTACATATTCAATATCATATTCTATTAAGATCATAACCCATTTTTCCATTCATATTGTGAGTGTTGCTTTAGAGAGTAGATACTTGAGAGGGTCTATCTTTGCGATGAACTTTATTTGGTGAGCCAACATGTAGTGTCTAATTTTTTGTGAGGAAAACACTACTACCATACAAGATTTATCGATGAATGTGTAGTTTAGCTTGTGCCCTACCAAGGTTCTACTGATATAGTAAATGGCTCTCCCTTTTCTTGCTTCATCGTGTTGTGCTAGAAGAACACTAAGGGTTGTCATTGTTGTTGATATGTACAAGATCAATGCTTTGTTTGAGATTGATGGCATGAGGACTAGTGGTGTCAGCAAGTATTCTTTTATTTTATTGAATGCCTAATTGTAATTCTCATCTCATTTGTATGCTATCCCTTTGTGGAGTAGATGAGAATATGGGATAGCTTTGTCTGCTAATTGTGTTATGAATCTACGAATGGATTGGAGTCTTCTCTACAAGTCTCTTAACTACTTCAATGTCTATGGTACCTCCATTTCAAGGATTGTGTTGACCTTTGCAGGGTCTATCTTGATTCCCCTCATTGATACAATATACCCTAGGAATTTCCTTGATGTGACACCAAATACACATTTCTTAGGATTTAGCCTTACCTTGTATTCTTCCAATTTGTCAAAGATAGAGCTTAGTGCTACTATGTGGTCTTGATGCTTTCTTGATTTGGCTAGTATGTCATCCATGTAGTCTTCCATAGATTTGTGAATCATGTCATGAAAAATTAGTCATAGCCCTCTGGTATGTATCTACAGCATTCTTTAACCCAAATGACATCATGTTCCAATAGTAGGTGCCCCATTGATAGGTGAAGGTTGTTTTATGTTGATCATCCTTTTCTATCATAATCTGATTATACCCTGAAAACCTATCCATTAGTGATAGCATCTCATTTCTTGTTGTTAAATCTACAATCATGTATATGTTGGGAAGAGGGAAATCATCCTTAGAGCATGATTTGTTCAAGTTCCTAAAGTCAATGCAAATGCAAATGCCCCTAGTGGGCTTAGAAATAGGTACAAGGTTCAAAACCCATTCAAGATAATCAATGGTTTGTATGAAACTAGCATCAAGGAGTTTATATGGCTCAAGTTTGACCAACAATGTGATATGTGGATGCATCTTTCTTAATTTTGTCTTACTAGTTTTACCTTTGGATAAACTGCTAGATGATGGACCGCCACCTCTAGATCAAGACCCAACATGTCAGCATAGGTCCATGCAAAATTTACTTTCCTTTCATTCAGAAATGCAGCTAGGATTTCTTGTTCCTTAGTCAAAAGTGATTTTGCATAGAAAGTGATGTGTGGCATCTCTTCAGTTCCTAGATTGACTGGATTGCATTTTTTTGCCAATACTACAATTTTTTCCTAATGGATGGAACTAAGGGGAAGATTGAATCCCTCATCCTTTGGTGCCTCAGAGAGGTTTTTACAACTGGATAAGTCCTTTCTTTTTACTATTTTTATATCAAAAAGTGCCACAGTGTGGTTTTCACTTAAAGATCTACATGTTATTCTTAAATTTTCTATTTTGTGACTAAGAGATTCAGTCATTTTCCTATAGTATGCATGTGTTTCCAACTCAATATCAAACCCTAATTTGTGATCTCCACATGGTAGTGTGTCCTTGAGTCCCATGAATTCTAAGAGAGCCTCATCATTTTTGAATGTGTCTAAGATTGGTGGTCCTCATTGGTCGTAGTCTATTAGTTGGGGGTAAACAAGCTTTAGTTCAGTGGTTTGGTTACTCGACTCAAAAGACATGGTTGTGATCATAAAAAGGGAGGAATCCTCAAATAACATGGGTAGGTCAGGGATGGGATCTTCGTCACATACGCTGGTTATATCAAATGTATAGTTGTGTAGGGGAAGACTAGTGGATACTAGTAACTAAGGAGGAGCTTTGACTATTTTAACCTTAGCACCTTTTCCAAGTATGGTTATCTTTTGAGGGTTACATCCAAGGCCAAGATTCTTAAGAGATTTCTCAATAATGATAGGTTCAAACTGACCATTATCATTTTTCCCAAGCATTAGCTATAAACCTTTGTTGCTTTCTTCCATGGGGAGATCAAGCAAGGGCCTTTCATCTTGATATAGCAAACTTGATATATCTTTCTCATCTACCACCTCTTTACTTAGGTCTCCCCACCTTTTGAAAGTGGAGGGTACGACTATGAAGGTCTGAGATGTTAGTTCAATTGGCTATGGTTGTCCATGGGATCTATGAGATTGAGGTATCTCTCCTACCACAAACGCACTATTTTTCATTTTCTAATCTCCACATCCATTATCTTGGATAATGACCTTAATATCTAGGATGTTTGGAATGGAGGGTGTCTTTGTCTCAGAAGTGGAAGCTAAGGTGGATGGGCCAATATAAGGATATGTGGGTCCCTCATCATTTTTTGGGACTTGGGAGGATCTTATAATACTTGGCCTCTAGATTTTTGCAATAATAAAAAGGCTCAGGATCACCATGGATTGTGACTTATTAGTTCTCATAGGGTAATTTGACACATTGATGGAATGTGTATGCAACAACTTGCATCCTATGGATCCATGGGCATCCCAAGAGAATATTATAGGGAAGTTCAAGGTCAAGAATCTAGCAAGTAGTTTCCATGATTGTTGGCCCCACTTGAATGGGGAGTTGAATGGTGCCTTGGGACACACGTTCTTGATCATCATAGGCTCTGATTGTGATACATTTTCTCTTTTCAATAACATCTTTTGAGAATCCCAAATTCTTTACCAACTTTAGGGTACCAATTTAAAACCACACCTCCATCCACCAAGACTCTTTTGACTTTGTTCTTGTGTACTAGGACTTCAAGATGGAGTGCACGGTTGTGAGATGGCTGGGTTGGGAGATCATGTTCAGAGAAAGTGAGGAGATGTGGTGTAGTGATATGTCTAACCATAGGTTGAAACTGGTTTGCATCAAGGTCCGTCGAGATAGAGGATGCAACCAATGCCTTCTCTAGGATATCCCTATGTGTGGGCGAGAATTTTAGTAACTCCATGATGGAGATCTGGGCAGGGGTCTTTTTCAGTTGATCTAGGAAATTGTAACCATTGGGGATGGATTTCGGATTCGCAATGGGTTTCTTGGATGGTTGTGAAGGTCATGGGATGGTAATTCTTCCATCACGTGTGGTGACTCCACACTCGACTTTGGATCCTTTGATATTGACAAATTTTACCCATTCATCCAAAGATGCAACAACATGGTCATAAATATGGTTTATATTGTTGTACTTTCCTTTACCATTATTGTTCCCTTTATTGTGATCTGGTATCAGATTCTTGTATATTTTAAGATCTTGATTCTCGACAGGTTGTTCAATGGTTATGGTCTTATCATGAATGAGATCTTAGATTAGATTTTTAAGTCGCATACAGCTAGTTGTCATGTGTCCCTTTATTTTGTGAAAGTCACAAAGGTGATTCTCATTATACCATGGTGGTTTAACTTGAGGCTCTTGGTAATTTTCATAAATAGGGATTTTGATGAGATTTTCTCATACCAACTATTGCATGACTGATTTGATTGGTTTCCCAAGGGGTGTGTATTTTCATTTAGGGGGATATTTGTTCTTTGAGGTTGGTCCCCCTTGAGCATTTAGGTTGTTGAAATTTTTATTGTTGGGTTGTTGTTGCAATGTGTTGTTTTGCAGAGTGTTTTGGGTGTTGTTTTGCAGTTGTTGGTATATTTGTTGTTGCACATTTGGCCTTGGAGCACTGATAACAAATTTAGCATCAACCACACCATCATTGGTGGCATTCTTGTTCTTATCCCATGTGTGAGGCTTGTCATTGTAAATTTTGATGGTCAATTGTCCCGGTATGTGGGCGTGCCCCCTTGTGTTATTAAGGCTCTTTTGATGTTGAATGCTTTGGGAATTAATTGGTCATATGTGGTTATGCATTGCATTTTTAAATGAAAGGCCAAGGTCCCTTCAAGGTTTGAAATGATAGTCCCAATTTTTAGTTCTTCTGGCATAGCCCATTTGCTTTTGTTGGCCTTGGATCGCCATCATTACAAGAAGGTTGTGAATGTTTCTCCCTTGGCTTGCTTTAGGTTGGATAACTCTTTCAAGCTTTCTTTCATTCCCAAGTTGAATGAATAATTTTCAATAAATTTTTCCGTAATTTCTTGAAACTTTTTAATCCTCAGGGGAAGGCGAGAAAATGATTCCATTGTTGGACCAGCTAGGCTCCAAGGGAAGAGTCACATTAAATAAGAATCATCATACGTGACCTCCATACAGTGTACATGGAATTCCCTAATATGATCTTTAGGATTTCTAGTTCCTTGGTATTTATCGAACTTCGGTATTTCAAATCCTGGCGAGAATGGAACCATTGCAATGCTTCCATCAAATGAATAGGGGCACAAATTCCATTGTGTTTTCTTTGTCTTTCTTGATTGTATGTCTAGTATTTTCTATGAGGGAAATTTAACTTGTGCGAACAAATTAGTTTGTGGATCAAATGGTGTGATGAATGTGTTTTGAGATGGTGGTTTGGTTGCTTGGGTAACGGGTGGGATGGTTTGGGTGTTTGTGAGAGGTTTTTGAAAGCTCTGTTGCACAACTAATGCTTTTTGATATGCTTGATTTTGTTTTTGTGCCAATTTTCTTGTTGTTGGGCTTGCTACTATTGTTGTTTCTGTTGGGTCAATAATGCTTGTTGTTGTTGCATTATCAATGCTTGGTGTTGCATGTATTGTTGCAAGGCTTTTTGTGCTTGATATTGAGCTTGTGCGACTTGTGCGGCTTGTTTTTTTTGTAGAAATGCTTACACTTGTGCTTGGGAAGCTTGTTGGGCTTGAGCTTGTTGTGTTGCCTGTTGTGCTTGTTGGGTGGCTTGTTGTGCAACTTGTGGAGTTTGGAATTTTTGAAGCGATTTTTGGTATGCTTGTTGGGTTGCTTTCAATGTGATGTTGTATTGACTTGATATATTTGGATTTGGTGGTGGAGGTGGAGGATTTTGTGGAATGGTGTGATGAGGTAGCAATATTTTGTTGAGGTGGTTGTTGTGGTGCTTGAGTGGTGGATGGTAGGTTTGGATTTATGGTTGGTACACTTAGTCCTTGTGAGACTATATTTTGAGATATTTGGATTGTTGTAGTTGGTATGTTGATTGGTTGGATTGGTGCCACCTAGTGTCGCAATATCGGTGGCATGGTCAGAGGATTTGGTATGATGGATTTATTTATTTGAATTGTGTTCGGATTGATTTGAGTTATTTGATTTGGGATTGGTGTGTTGGATGGGAGGATTTTCCCCATACCTTGATTAGGTGTGGATTATGATGGAAATAGTGGGAAGTATGGGAAGATTAGTGGGGTGATTCCTTGCAAAAGTGAGGATGATGCATCAAAAGTTCCTACTTCTGTAAACAAATCCATTTGTCCTTGTGATATCATGGGGAGGAAACTTTATGTAAGAGGGTATATCGGTGTTGCGAAAAAGGTGGAGGGGTTTTTTGTAATGTGAAAGATGAGTGGTACATATGAATGTTTTGGGTCTTGCAGGATAGTGCTAGGCATACCCAAGATTTTGTTTGCCTCCAAATTTTGGTTATTGACAAGTGGATATGTTTGAAGAGCTTGGAGTAATGAACTCCCTTTGGTGATCATTGGTTGACTTGGAGCATGGGATGATGTTGGTTGTATGATGGTCTTGATGAAATTTTGGAATGAAGGCATGAATGGTGCTTAAGGTTTACTCCCAAAAGGTTGTTCCACAATAGTGCTTACATCAAAATCAAAAGGGATTTTAGCCCCTTCGTTTGCTAATGCCAACATGTATTGTGTGGGATTAAGTCTCATAACCATGTTGACAATCTTATGTGATTTGAGATTTTGGATTAATTCAAGTATTTTGTCTTGGGTCATCCCTTGCAAATTGTTGGTGACATCCTCCATTTGGAAACCTCCCTCTTGAGGATCTTGAGGTAATTGAGAGGGATTAAGTTAAGGGTTTATTGATTCCTTGGGGTTGAATTTTGATGTAATTTGGCTCAAATCACTTGAAGTGGATGTTTTTTGTTCTACTCCATGATCTTCTTGTTTGCACTATAAAATAAGGATCAACTTTTGGGAATATGAGGTAAACCTCTAACTCCTTGGGTTGGTATGAACTTTATGTAAAAAATAAAATCTAGGATGTTAAGGATCAAGTGATGGTGGTGTAAATGATGAGAGGTGAATGATATGGATGTTTGAACTCTTGAGGACCTTGCAGGAATACTAGACTTTAGGATTTTAGGATTTTGATTTTGATTTGGTTTGATTTGATTTGGATAATGGACTCATAAATCCCAAGATGTTAGATGTTATCTTGAAGTAGACTTGTCCAAAAAGGTGATAATTCAACTAGATATGTGAAGAAGGATTCATCCACACACATTTAGCCAAACAAAGTGATTTTGATTTTGTTTTGAAGGATTTACCAAAAGTATAGTATGAATGAATTTTCCAATATTCCAAGAGTTGTTTGTGAGATGGAATTTTGATTGATGTTTGGGATGGATGAGAGAGTTGATTTGATCCTAGATGTACCTAGAGAGACTTTTTTTACAAGACCAAGGTTTTGAAGAACATGCTATACTTCTAAAGTGTTCAAATCCAAAAGACCAAACTTTGACTTAGACGAGTGGTTCAAATTGAGAATAAATATCCAAATTGTTCAAAGGAATGAGTCTATAAAACCTTGTGAAATTATTTCTTATCTTGGTGTATTCCTTGAGGTTGCACTTCCTAATGTACTTCTTGATAAATTTTTGAGTGTGACACCTAAACTTTGAATTTTTTCATAAAGACTTTCACTTTGGGATCTTGACATTTTTGGAAATCATGAGAACAAGCACATATGTGGGGTTCAATTATATTTTATCTAGATTAGATGGATTATTTTTACCACATCAACACTTGTCTTGATTAAGCTCAAACTAAATGTCTATGTCTTAACTCTTTCTCATTCCACAAGGTCCATTATGTGAAAATCAAAGGGTCAAAGCCATAGTTTCCTTAAGTTTACTTTGGAGAGAAAAAATTGAGATATAGGCCCAAATATTTAGAAGTCTCCAAGGATAAAATCCCTAGGGACAAGCAGTAATATTTGGACTTTTAAAGGATATTTTCTCTTTCCAAAGGGTTTGAAATTTTGATGACTTGTTGAATGTCTATTTCAAATTTTGAGATCCAAGCAATGTATTTCAACTGACTCACAAATTGTACAATCCTAGGATATAAATGGATATACTTTGTTGAGTCCTCACTTGGATTTATACAAACACTAGACAAAGCGAACAATTAGAGATTTGGCAACATTGGCTCCCCTCCACAACACACACTTCTCGGGACCACCAAATCTCAAAATCCTTAAAATCTGGAGATCAAAAGGATTTTTCTATTTCTACTATTGAATAGTACAAATGTGAAGCAGCTTAAAAACGATCGTTCTTGCACCAACAAGTATTAAGGATTTTGGTAACTAAATTTTTTTGGCTCTTAGTAACAAACTAAGAACACCCAGTTGTATGCTCACCCACTTTGCCACTTAAGGCTCTTACTATCATTCTTGTTCCACTTAAGGCATGGTACTAGATGCATTATGGCATATGGTATCCAGGATAAAAGGTATTTTCTCACAATTTCCCAACCTTTGATATAGCCCACCGGTAAACATGCTTCAAGAACTTTACCTATAAGTTTCTCATTGCGGGGTGTGTATCATAGTAAGCCCTCTCTTAAGGGTAATAAAGCATAAAATACACTTTGAATGTTTTTCTTGCACTCAAGATCGCACGAAGCGCAAGGGGAGAGGATACACACTCAAAAATGCATAAAGACAAGATCACACAAATCAATCACTTGTTCATCTTAGCCTTCAAAGAAATAGTGAATTCATTATAAGTACCAAACTTGAGTGTGAATTTTCCTTGTTCAATTTTAGCCCAAAATCATAGTCTAGTAAGTTCCTAATGTTCAATTTGAACCAACTTTGACAAAGCTTGAGTTTTTTGTAAGTTTTAAGCCCAAAATAACTCTAGTTGGTCCTAAAATAGGAAATAAAATGTAGAAATGGAAAGCCTAAGCTATTACAATGAGCATTAAAAAATTATTTTAGGTTTCCAACTTAGTATTAATCCTTTTCCTACAAAGGTGATGATGTTCCACAAATGTGACACTCTACAACTATCAAATGTGGTTGAAAAAAAGAAGCAGCGCTCTGGTAAAAGCAAAAGCAACGCTCTATAGAAGGTAGAGAGCGTGAATGTGGCATAGTAGAAAATTCGACACTCTATCAGATCAAAATTTAGATAGAAGATGAAAATTTCAAATGTGATGGTGTAACATATGTGGCATGACAGAGGTGACTAGATGTGACACGATGAGGCGATGATGATGTTGTGGAACAAAAGTGACGCTCTGGGGGTTCGCAAATAAACAAAGGCGGTGTCAGTTTCCTATGTCTACAAAAAAAAGGCAAAATCAAGCAAAAATCCACAAGTTAAGATGCTAGGCCCTCCTTTGAGTGCCAAAAAGTGAACATGAAACCTATAACAAGCTAACATAAGATCAAAAAACACTTGTTAAACATGTTAGAAAGCCAAATATAGCATTCCCTATGAAATTCATAGCTAAAACAATAATAAAACATGAAAATGAACATAAAACAAACAAAGATAGCATGTAATCTAAATTGAATTAGTTAAACCTCCATCCCATAGAGGGAGTGGCGCTCCTTTGATGTGAAAAGGAAGCCCTTTCCCAATCCCTTTGATAAGCTTAATGATGTTGATGATTCCAAATATGAAAATGAATCCAAATGATGATAACTTAGCTACAAATGATGAAAATGATGGATTGTTATGAAGTTAAATGCCTATAGTGATAATGCTTGAAGTTATGGATTCCATATTGTGAAGAGAATGCTTCTATTTATAGAACTCAAGGGTTGAAGAATGAGAGAATTTTGTGAATGTGGGATAAAATGAGAGCCAATGAGAATTCACCAAGTGTCACAATTCTATTGGAGGAAGGTGAAGCACATCTGGGAAATGTGTTGAGGAATGGGGGATGTAAGAGAAACAAATAAGAATGTAAGAGGATTTGAAAGGTTGTAAGAAGAATTGAATGAATTTGGTTGAGGATTTGAAAGGATGTAAGAGAAGTAAATGAAAATGTAAGAGGAGTTATTGGGGATGTGAGAGGTTTTGAAAACCTTGGAGGGAAATTGAATAGGGGGTGGTTGAGAGGAATATTCCTTGGAATATGTCATTATGAGGATAAATAGAGGAAATAGATAATTGAAATAAACTAATTTCTTATGCAACCTGGTTAGTTAACCATGGGTTGATTTAACTCTTGAGGAGTTAAAATTTGGAGGATTTGTTGATGATGATTAGAAAGTGATTTAGAATTAATTAATTGGAATGGATTAGATGATTGTGACATTTGATTTGATTTAATTAATCAAACGAGAAGACTTGGGGGATTTAATTAAATGATTTTATTTAATTAAATATGATGCAAATTAGTTAGAAGAAGGGTGAATCAATCAATAAATTTAATTATTTGATTAATAGCTGAAATTGTTGAATTTAATTAAATAATGCTAATTATTCAATTAATTGGTTAATTCAAAGTGATTTTAGAAGAAGTGTTAATTAATCAAAATCAGATGCATAGTATCAATCAAGAATTTTTACATGTCTACAGTATATATGTGGACTACGTAGAGCAATTTTCCAGTATAATTTTTGGGTTTTTTCTCTGGTACATGACTTAGGGGGAGTCAATCCAATATTTTTAGTTTGTATATATGCTTACATTTCTCAGGGGGAGTTTTGGTGAATGTCAAAATAGTTGGCATATGCACCCTTTACCCTTGATTTCAAAGGGGGAGAATGTTGTGGAGATATTTTTGGCATGTTTCCAGCAATGAAAAAGGGGGAGATTATTGGAAGAATTTTGTTGGTGTTGTTGTTCGCAACATGAGCATGAGGGACAAGCAAAGGTATATAATGAGGTGTTGCAGTGTTATCATTGATGTCAACATTGTACCTTAAGTGAAGAATTTGGTTTTAGATCATTTTGATTAGTTCTAATAAGATTTTGTGTTGTTAAGGAAGACATTTTTGCAAGATGGTTTGATCTGAGAAAGTCAGTTATGTTGGAAATTGACTATGTCAATTTTGCTAATTCAAGGTAACAAAGCATTTATTTTTGGGTCTACACTGATCCACAAATGAAGGTTCCACTCTACACTTCTAAAATTATTTCGATTGATGTTATATGTATCTGATTCTAAGTTTTCATCATGTTTTGGCTATTGGATAGAAAGATATGAGTAACATAAGTTGGTCTAGTAAATTACAATTATTTTATGTACAATGCATTTGTGTGGGAGAGTTTTCACTTCTCCGCAAATAAGTTTTTGGCTTTGTGCTTTTGAGGATATGTTGACAGATGGAAATAGTGTATGAATTCTAGTTGGCATTGATTTTTGAGATCCACGTGTCTAAATGTGGATACATAGTTGAAGGTTTTTTTATTAGGTCTCATGTCGTGCTGACCTAATAAGTTTAAAGGTATGTGAAGGTTAAATAAGTGTTGCAATCTAATGGGGGATCTATTATAGGTCCATATCAACCTATTTTAAGTTTTTTTTAGGATTGAAGCTTGGTGTGAGATATGTATGAAAGTTTTAGAGCCGAAAATTTATATTTTGAGTGTTACATCTAATTAGGTCAACCTAATTGATGTTATGATTGAAGTGGATATATGTTAAATATTTTTGATGTTTTGGATATGAGTATGTGTGATGCAAAGATCCTACATATGAATATCATTAGAGAAGTGTGAATTTAACTTGTGAACATTGAGTAGACTATTAAAGTGACAAGAATGTAGAGAATAGGAGAGTGTTAGATCAAGATAAGATGAAGTGTGCAAAGTCAGTTTATTGAGCTTCATTGGAACTATATTTCATGCATATGATAGATGTAATTGTAACAATTCAAAATAGGATTTGAGCCAACATATCTCTTCCATCTTTTTCTCTATGGGAAATGAGTCCACCTACAACGAGGACTTCAATAAATATACTATAATCAATTATAATATATTATGACCTAATCCTCACCATGGTTTTCCCATTTTGGGTTTTCCACATAAAAATATTGGTGTTCATGTGTTATGTGGTGTTGTTGATGTTTCATGATTTCTTTCTTTATTGCAATTGAATATGATTTGATAATTGGATGTTTAATGTTTGAATGGTTTAAGAGAATACCGATTCACCCCCCTCTTAGTATTCTAGGTGTTCAACGTTTTGTTTATCTAAATTAAGTAAATTGATAAAATTGGTTATATTATTGGGTTATTGAATAGAGTTTTGTATGGAAATTTGATATGACTTCTAAATATTGAGATTGTTTGTTTCCCTTTGAAGATTGCACTGTTGTTATTAGCAATTGTGTGAATACTAGCTTCTTTAATTTTAGTTATTGAGATTTCATTTAACCAATCAGAATTGATAAATAAAGAAAATCTTACCATTGTCTATTTAATTTCAACAATTATTTTTAAATACTTCTTGTAACACAATTTATTCTAATCTTTATTTTATGATATTTCAAACAAGACAAAGAGCTTAGAAATGATACATCTCCGCTAAATAAAAATACTAACATGTAGATGGTTACTCAAGAATAAAATTTGCTATTTTTATTGCATGTTTTCAATGTGTTTTCCAAAAAACCTAAATATCCAAGCCCCATGTTGAAACACATTTACAAAAACCACTTAGTTGTTTATCCTAGTCAAGACCTGACCCACAAGGAACATTGGAGTAGGATATCCTACTTATCAATAAGAGCAATGAATCAGTATTTCTTAGCAAGTTGATCATGCTAAAACCATTGTTAACAAGTCCATAATATGGTTTTGAGGGCACTATTTTGATAAGTATTTTGTGAGGTTAATTAGGATGATGTTATGGTATTATTGGGGATACTCTAAATTATCCTACTTTGACTTATGTAATTTTAAAGGAAAAGAGAGACCAATTCTACTTTGAATGGGTGGAATTGGAAAGCATTTCATCAAATTCACTTGGATCTTATGTTGAGTTTTCAACTAGGATGAGGAGCTTTGAGGGAGACAAGTTCTTTCATTAGGAGTGTGAGTATAAGTCTTCTATTCCTTTCTCCAATAAAAATATTTGATTTCTCATGCTCCATTTTGAGAGAGGCGCCTCTCAGTTCCACCCTAGTAGACTTCGATGTTCTCTTATCAATGATAGTGGGTATGGGTGGTGTGATGGCCTTCAAAGAGGAGATGTAGACTTTCAATGTCACAATGTTCTTTGTTGGTGGCTTGTTCTTGCATGAAGATGGTGATACCATTTTTACTATCCCTTGAACTTGTTCTTAGGACTTACAATTGGTATCAAGGTGTTGTCGATGGATCCTTGCAAGCACTTAGGCTTATTATTTTGACATCTATATGGTGATTCAACTAATCAACCTCATTTATGCACACAACTCTAAAGAATAATTGGAAATCCTCTTGGTCTTAGGATATGATCACCTTCACATCCAAACTCCACCACCACCAAAAATAACAATGAATATTTTGTCGAGTTGGGAGGCTAAAGAATAATTTAGCTACAAATAATTCTTTATCACCTTTGTAATGAGCGGAAAAAAGTCCTTCAAGCATTTCATTGTACCCTTTTATTACACCAAAATAAATTGTCAAATGTAAAAGTGATATGTGTCATTTATATATGATCTTTCATGCTCTACAAATCTTTAAAATGGGGTGTAATTCATTTCTAAATGGATTAGAAAAGGTAGGATGCAAAGAGTATTTTTAGATTTTGTTTTAGGATATACATAGTTGGAGTGTTCAAGTCTCAAGTAGCACAACTAAAAAGTATGCATAACTTGATAGGACCCATTGATGTTGTTTCTCTTGAGCTAGTTTTGTAGGCTACACTAAAAGGTGAAGGCCTACACCCTAATCTTGAGGGATGGATATCTACTGCTAAGCAATGGAAATATGATTCTGTTGCCTTGATAGGCAAAATTTTAAGAAAGATAATAAAATATTATAATTGTACTACTAATGAAGATAGCTTGGCACACCAAATAGAGATGGTAATTGATGAGGAATAATGATTTGGGAGGATTACATCCCAAATTTTTAAATAATAAAAGCCACGTCCTCAGAAGACTTGCTAAAGGTAGTTGTAATAGAATAAGAAGATTAGGATAAACCTGGAGAATGGTTGAAACTAGCACAACTAAGGGTGAAGACCCTAAATAAATGGAATAATAAACTAAATAATAATAGGAACCAAGCCAAATAGGCTATGGTAAAAATTGAACAAGTTGTAGAGAATCTTGGTTTTACAATATGGGAAACTCCCTCTTTAGTTGCTTCTCCCAACAAGTTGATTGAGGAACTAAGATGCACATTGAAAGGATAGGACACTCAAGAGGCTATTGATCGAATGATGACTAAGAAGATGAGTTAATGGGTTTTACCACTACAAAAAAAATTGAAAAATCAGCATTTTCGCAAAGGATCAAGCTACAATACAACCATGGTCCTCCCATAAATGTGATGAATGAATTTTCCACCATATTTTCTAACATGTTTCCTAGCAAGGGTTGGTCAAACTCTTGAATTTTTCCTTATTTCAATAAATTTTGTATAAATTACAATGCTCAAATGATAAACTTTAAATTTAGCATTGTGTTTTCAGTTAGACTTCAAATCTATATGAGGTTCTAAGTTTAGTTTTAGTTAGTCACCAGACCTTAACTGGGTGCTTTAGTTTCACTTTCAATTAGATTTTTTTTATCCATGAATTATGGGACACATGAATCTATTTGATATTTGATTTGTGATCATTGTAATCATCGAAACTTATGTATTTTGTAAAATAACTTATACATTTTCCAGTGAGGATTTCCCTACTAAATTTTGTGAGGATATTTTATTAATCAAAGGATTACACCTTATTTGCATGCATATGGATCTTTATCTATAGTAATGGTATAATTGTTTTGTTTATCTAAATTAAGTAAATTGATGAAATTTGTTATATTATTGTGTTATTGAATAGAGTTTTGTCTCATATCTACCCATATTTGATGGAAATTTGATTTGATATATCTTCTAAATTTTGATATTGACTGATCTTATCATTGAAGATTGCACTATTTTTAGCAACAATTGTGTGAATACTAGTTTATTTAATGTTGGTTATGAGATTTTATTTAACCACTCAAAATTGATAAATAAAGAAAATATTACCATTGTCCATTTAATTTCAACATTTATTTTTAAATACTTATTGTAACCCTTAATTTATTTTGATCTTTATTTTATGATATTTTAAACAAGAGAAAGGGCATATAAATAATACAGATTTGTTGAAGCCAAATACTAACATGCAGTTGGTTACTTAGGAATAAAATTTGTTATTTTTATTGCATGTCTTTATTAGAAAATATTACATTCAACCCACAATATTAATCTATTTCCTACATAACCTCATGAGAGATAAACATGCATACAAGAAACCATAATGCCTAGATCAAATAGACAAGCCACAAGATAACATAAGATATACCTTGGGAAAGCCCTCAAGAGGGAAAAAACCCAGCCTCCAAAAGTATCCATACTCCATCTAATTATTCAACAATAAAGCAACATAAGAGTTATAATGAATACATCTAAATCATCAAGCCTTCCAATGCATCCTCATGTGTCCAAGCATGAATCCACACATCTCATGTCATGCTTCACATATGCACTCCTCATAAAGAATCAATAATGACAACCCACTCACCCAGCCAACCTTAACCACTAAACATGTGATTTCTTTTATAGATTCAAGCTCACATAAATACAACCAAGGGGTAAGATAGAACCATGTGCCACAAAACCACTAACCCCTTATTTAATATTGGGTACTAATTTTTCATTTTTTAAAAATATTTCCCCAAATATTAAATTATTGTCGCATGTCTCCCACACATTAAATAATAATACATTGTTACAATACAAAATAAAGTGGTCCCCAAATAATTACCTAGTGTGATTAACCACACTAGCTAGGTGCATCAAAACTAAATAATTATTTAACTACAACATTATATAATATATCAAATTATGCAATGGTGTACAATACCATATCCCAAAATTCTCCCACTTGTATACATTGCATAAGGTATCAATCAATGAAATACATCATCATCGTCACACATGAAACCACATGAATCTCCAACATGATCTCGTGCTCCATCAAGATACCTACAATATGAACAAAGTGACCATCATCTCAAGAAAGAACTCCTATCATCATCCAACATGCCACCTATGGAAGAAAAGGAATGTGCCAAGGTGAATATACGCCAATCCAATAACACAAGAATCAAATCTAAGCAATAAAAAAGGCTCCAAATAAGCTACTATTAAATGAAAAAACCACATGATCAGAAATAGAATCCAAAACATATGCTAATACATCCTACCATCCTTAACTCCTAGGTATCAAATACATCAATAAACTCATTCCAACAACATATGCAACCCATAAACCACAAGTGCAAGCTCCCTGTATCAAACCTATCAATGAAGAACATACATATCTAGGAACTCCCATTGCATGGGTAATGTCAAAGAATATAAAGTATACCAATCAAGACTATATCAAGATGTGATAAATAATCAAGAATGAAGTACAAAGAACAAAAAAATGATCCACACATACAACCAAAATAGTTGCATAATCTCTCACAACATGTTGCCACCATCCTCCCAAATCATATGAACATGGACCTCCAGGAAGGAACTATGAAGAGAGAAAACCTATAAGACATAAAATTTCCTTGTCCCAACACCTCAAAAGTGCTACATTATGTCAATTATGATCTCCTAACAACCCCAAATGAGAAGCCTCAAGAACACCCAAAACAACATTCAATCTCTTAGATCAAACAACATATGAATCATGTAACTACCAACCATGGATGTAAGCCTCTCTAACCAAGAAGGTCAAACTCAAAGATAACCATTCCAAAACCAAGGAAATCATCCCATAAGCCATCTCCTAAACTCATCATCAATGAATGATAACATAAATCAAATGCACAAGGTGATAACCATACTAAACATCCCTCAAAATGAACCCTCCAAAACTAACTAACAATAGCACAAGAGCCATATCCATGTAATATAAAGTAATATAAAACCATGATAAACCATTCTCAAGTGAGTATCCAAAATCAAACACCATGAATCAAATCATTCCCATGAGAAATCAAAGCACAAAACATAACACATCTAAAAGAAATAATGGGAAAATAACTCTCAAATGATAAACTACCAAGAAGACCAAGAGTGGGGAATGAGAATGCTCCTTTGGGATAACCAATTCATCATGACTCACTTAAAGAACAATCTCCTCTATCAATCCATAGTGAACTAGCATCCATACCCAGGTTAAGGCTTCTCAGTCTTCCTATTGAAACCTCCAAAGAGTAGTCTCAAAAAAATGTCTCTAATCACAAGAGTACTCCAGCATCACCCATGTCTCCATGTATCCATGAGCACTTGTAACCAATCAATAGATTCCAAACTCCAAATGCAACATATCACCATCATGAAGTAATCTATCAAATGATCAATGTACTCAATATAGAGAGAGCTACCAAGATCAATGTCAAAGCTCCAACTGCAGAATCAAGAACCTATCATGACAACATGATCTAACCATCTCCTCCTAGGAGATCACATGCACCAATACATACATCTTGGTATCAAGAGAACATGTACCATACCAAACTCTAAACTATTATCAAGAGTAAACCATGAAATAATAACAAACACACTCTAAACTAAGAAACTACATCTCCAATCACATGAAGATAACCATCACCAATGATGCATCCATGTCACTGCTAACAACTCCCATTGAACCATGATACCAAGCTGCACATGGCATTGTGACTACCATATCCTCCATGAAGACCATCCAAGTCTACACACACAACTAAAATTTCAATAACATCAATTGAAACCAAGATCTCCAAACCAAGAAGATACATACAACCACCATCAAAACATCAAGAACCAATCCCACACCGCCAAGTCATCACTATTAAAAGCTCCCATTGAAAATGTATAACCAATGAATGCACCAAGCCGTCATAACATCGTGATCAAACCACATGCTAAAATTCCCATTAACTTAATAATCAAGTACTCTAACCATCCATCTTATCATCCCAAAGCAGCATACCAATGTACAAATGACCACAAACAAGGCCAACTAATGAAATCTCCAACAATAATAAATCAAACCTGGTGGATATAGACAATCCACATTTGAGTCATCCCACTACAAATGAATGGGTTATCATACCATACAACTACATAACTTGTAGATCCAACCACTGAAACATGTAAACTCATCATCACATTAGTAATTTGCAAATCAAGATATCAAAGAAGATAATCCTGTAGACATCAAGACTCAAGCACCAAATCAATGACATACCTGATTTTCCAACCATTTCCAAAAATGAGTAACCATAGTCAAGGAACCAAATAAGTATCAAGGATATAAGAACAACCTCATAATCATCAAACCAAATCACCACAAAATAACCACATACATGATCATGTCGTGCCAATGCATAAATGTACCTACAGACCCAAGACACCATAACCATAGCCATTATTGTACCTGCACTTAAATATCATCCATACAAGACTCCAAGTCTCCACTTGTGTCAGCCCATGTCCTCAAAATTGAAGACAACCTATGTACCTATCACAATCAAATTCTAACTCTGAAAAACACCTATAAACTTGTATCAAGAAGCACCAAACTGATAATCAACTATACCATCATATATCATATAAAAACATGTACTCCCTCAAGGTTTCACCTCTTGACTTGTCTGAATGCTCACATAATCACACTCTGAATCTCAGGCTCCTACATGTGATCAAACAAGTGCCAAAATATTATTGCACCACAAACTAATAATCAAATTGATCCATTGTGTAGTATGCATCACATGATCTCTAACTCATATTCAAAATAGAAAAAATTGATTTCATATGCAAAAGCTATGCTCAAAATTGTGTAACCAAGAACATTTGGCTTCCAAGCTCAAAAAAGTGATCAAAATTGCAAAATTAGGAAACAAAACCTATACCACTACGTAGTTCTCGAAACCAGCTTTCTAACGAGTATAAGTTGAAAATCCAAGCTCCTAGGTGAAAGTTATGCAAGTTTGAAAAAACAACCAATTTGCTCATGTAGAGGAGGCTGAGGTGGCCCCTAGGCTAAGGCATAAGCAGTTTGTCAATGACACCATGGTGGCGGATCTCAAAAAAAAAATTGATTGAATTTTCAAATTTTAGAAATTCTACTGCGGACTTTACAAAAGTTTTAAATTCATTTTATTAAAAAACTAGCAGATTTCAAACCAGTTTTAAATTTGTTTTAATTTTTAATCTTCAAAAAAATTCACTCCACCCTCTAGCAGACCCAATGCAACAATTAAATTCGTTTAAACCTTCAAAAAAATATTTTAAATGGTGGAATTTAAAAAGATATTAAATTTTATTAAAAAACCTTTTAAAAAGGTTGGTGGTTTATATTTGTTGGCCTCACGGGGCTAGGTTAGGGTTGCCCAAATGCCTGCTAGGCCTTGTCAGGCAAGCAACATACTTCATTTGACCCTACCAGTGACGTACTGTCGATAACAGCGTTGCAAAAAAAGTATCGAGGGGTGGGGTGGTGCACCCCCCAATTTTTTTTTTTTGTTTTTCAAATTTGAAATATTCCAAATAATTTTTTAATAAAAAAATTTCACCAAAAAATATTTTTCCAAGGTTTCTCAATAAATTTTATTTTTGTCACCGACCATAGGAATTTTAATTTTTAAAGGTTGATATATTATTTTTTAATATTTTATTCTACAAACAGCCATACGACCGAGTTGGGCGTAATTCCTTTTGCATTTTTTTCAACTTTTCCAAAATAGGTTGAATTTTATGTCATTTTTGATGTCTTAGCCATCCTAGATCCAATTGTGAAGTCCATTTTATCTCAAGAGATCATCTATTAAATTCCCTCTACAAAAATGTCATATGAAAACTCAATCCAAGAAAACCTTTTTGACCCAAATTTTGAAAGCTTCAGGTTTACAATAAACCCAACAAATTTTGACAACCCAAAACCTGAAATCTGTAAAATAACACCTAAAACATGTGTTCCATATCTTGTAATGCCTCAAATATTTCATGCATAGCCATGACTTCAACTTTGCAAAAATCTCTCAAAATAGGGTTATAACAAAAAACCCATCAGCCATGAAGGCTTTGATACCACTTGTTAGGAAATATTGCATTCAACCCACAATTTTGATCCATTTCCTACATAACCCCATGAGAGATAAACATGCATACAAGTAACCATAATACATAGATCAAATAGACAAGCCACAAGATAACACAAGATATACCCTAGAAAAACCTTCAAGATGGGAAAAATCTAGCCTCCAAAACCATACATACTCCATCTTATTATTCAACAATAAAGCAATACAAGAGTTATAATGAATACCTCTGAGGCATTAAGTCTTCCAATGCATCCTCATTTTTCCAATAATGAATCCACATGCTTCACATATGCACTCCTTAGAAAGACTCAATAATGATAGTCCACTCACCCAACCAACCTTAACCACTAAACATATGTTTGCTTTTATATATTCAAGCTCACACAAATACAACCAAGTGGTAAGATAAAACCATGTGCCACAAAACCACTAACCCATTATTTAATATTGGGTACTAAGTTTTCATTTTTTTAAATATTTCCCCAATATTAAATTATTATTGCATGTCTCTCACACATTAAATCATAATACAATGTTATGATACAACATAATGTGGTCCCCAAATAATTACCTAGTGTGATTAACCACACCACCTAGGTGCATCACAACTAAATAATTATTTAATTACAATACTATAATATATCAAATTATGTAATGGTGTACAACACCATATCCTAACAGTCTTGAACGTGTTTTCCAAAAAACTAAAAATCCAAAACCCTTTTGGAAACATGTTTACATCAACCACTTAGTTGTTCATCACGGTAAAAACCTGACCCAAAAGAAAAATTGGATTATGGTATCTTGCTTTTCAATAGGAGAAATAACTCATTATTGTTTAGCAAGTTGGTTGTGCTAAAACCACCCTCAACAAGTCCATAATATGGTTTTGAGGGCACTATTTTGATAAGTATTTGGTGAGGTTAATTCAAATGATGTTATGGTATTATTGGGGATACTCTAAATTCTCCTACTTTGAGTTATGTAATTTTAAATGAAATGAGAGACCAATTCTACTCTAAATGGGTGGAATTGGAAAGTACTTCATCAAATTCATTTGGACCTTATGTTGAGTTTTCAACCAAGATGAGGAGCATTGAGGGAGACAAGTGCTTTCATTAGGAGTGAGAGAGTAAAAGTGTTTTAATATTTTTCTCCAAGAGAACCCTCCAATTTCTCATGCTCCATTTTGAGAGAGGTTCCTCTCAGTTCCACCCTAGTATAGTTTGATGTTCTCTTATCAATGATAGTGGGTATGGGTGGTGTGATGGCCTTTAAAGAGGATTTGTAGACTTTCAATGTCATAATGTTATTTGTTGGTGGCTTGGTCTTGAATGAAGGTGGTGATATCATTTATACTATCCCTTGAACTTGTTCTCAGAACCTCCAGTTGGTATCAAGGTGTTGTTGATGGATCCTTGCAAGCACTTAGGCTCATTATTTTGACATCTATATGGTGTTTCAAGTGATCAACCCCATTTATGCACACAACTTTGAAGAATGATTAGCAATCCTCATGGTATTAGGATATGACCACCTTCACATCCAAAATCCACCACTATCAACAATCCCAATGAATAGTTTGTCAAATTGGGATGCAAAGAGTCTTTTTAGGTTTTGTATTAGGATATGGATAGTTGCAGTGTTCAAGTCTCAAGTAGCATAACTAACAACATGTATGAATAAACTAATAGGACCCATTGATTTTTTTGCTCCCGAGACAATTTTATAGACTACACTAAAAGGAAAAGTCCCACACCTTGATCTTGAGGGTTGGGTATCTACTGTTGAGCAATGGAAAGATGATTTTGTAGCCTTGACATTTAGAATTTTGAGAAAGATAATAAAATATTATCACTAGAATAGTGATGAAGATAGCTTGGCACACCAAATAGAGGTGGGAATTGATGAGGAAGTAATGTTATGGGAGGATTACATCTAATTTTTTAAAGAATAAAAGCCACTTCCTTAGAAGACTTGCTAAAAGTAGCTACAATAGAAGACTAGGATAATCCTGGAGAATGGTTGAAAGTAGAATAGCTGAGGGTGAAGACCCTAAATAAATGCAAGAATAAAATTAATAATAATAGGAACCTAGATGAATAGGCTATAGTAAAAATTGAACAAGTTGTAGAGAATCTTGGTTGTACATTCTAAGAAATTACCTCTTTAGTTGCTTATCCCAACAAGATGATTGAGGAACTAAGATGGTCACTACATAGATAGGCCACTAAAGAGGCTAATGACCAAATGATAACCAGGAATATGAGTTGTGGGCCTTTCAAGATGAGATAGCGGGTTTTACCACTCTATAGGAAAAGATGGAAAAATCAACATTTTTCGTAGAGGATCAAGCTACAAAATTCAATAACGAACTCCGTGCTGAAAATGTATAAGCTATTTTATAAAATACATAAGTTATAATAATTAAATGATCCAAAATCCAATATTAAATAGACTCATGCATCCCAAATTCATGGATCTAAAAAAAATCTAATTGAAAATGAAACTAAAGCACCTAGTTAAGATTTGGGGACTAACTGAAACTAAACTAAAGATAGATTGGTACACCAAATAGAGGTAGGAATTGATGAGGAATTAATGGTATGGGAGGATTACATCCCAATTTTTCAAATAATAAAAACCACTTCCTTAGAAGACTTTCTAAAAGTAGTTGTAATAGAAGAAGATCAAGATAAGGTTGAAGAATGGTTGAAAGTAGCACAACTAAGCATGAAGACCCTAAATAAATGCAAGAATAAATTGAATAATAACAAGAACCTGTTGTAAATTAAGAGGTTTTTATTAATGTAAACATGGTGACAATAGTATGAGAAGTTTATTTGGTTTATTGAAAGCTATTCCCTATCGAAAGTGTTCTTTTCTAAAGAACTAGTGTGTTGGTTTTTGAGTTCAGAATTCTTCACAAGAAGAGATACGAATTTGTGCTCTTAACATTATCATTATGACTTATGGATAGCTATATCCAAGATCCTAAGAATTTTTGTGTTGGAAAAATATATCATTGATAGAGTTCATCTCTATACATTAGAGTTGTTCCTCTATTCAGTATGTTAGTGTGGGAGACTATGTATTTTCATATGAAGAATATTTTTTTGTTGTGGTTCTAATGGTAGTTTCGTTGATGTCAATATGATGATAAACCTTAGCAATATCAGATCTAGAAGGTGTTCTCTTTGAGATGTGTGTATTAGTTTGGAATTTTCGTGATTAGGTCCTAGCTCTAGATGACCTAATACATGATATGCACAAAGAAGGTTAAATATACTTTGTGGATGTTTTCTATAGATCTACACTTACTTGATATGATGCACTACTTGGATAAAAATGTTTTAATATTATAAGGTGCTAACAAGAGTACTATGTGAGTGTGTGTGAAGAATAAAAGAGATGTAAGTGAAGATGAATATGTGAAGAAGGTTGAGAAATATGTAAGTGGGCCTAAATGATTTATCAGTTGAGTGTTGACGCAGAATTTTGTATGTAGCAGCAGTCTTATGGGAAACTTAACTATTGGGGGATATTATGCGCTAGCTAAGTGACCTCCGAGATTTTATTGAAGCTAGCTCTTCGTTTAATGGGTGAAGAAAAAGGTAAAGGAGATTGCAGGAATGTAAAATTTACACTACAAGTGATGCGCCAAAATATTTAGATAATGTTTATTAGAGCACAGTGCAAGATGCAAAGGCCCAAACCACTAAATTGTTGTTAACTAAGTTAATTTTCCCCACAAGCATTTATCATGCAAAAATACCCTTTAATTTGTATAATATAATCAAGCATAACTCTGTCTTAACATAGAAGAGTCGAAGAAAATATGATCTACATTTATTCCAGCTATGAAAGGTTACAAAAACTAAAGAACGGGCATTCATACAAAATAAAGAGAAAACAACACAAGTCAATAGTTCTAACAACTACTTGAAAATAGAAAGGCCGAATTTATTTTGCATAGTCCGAAGTCTTTTAATTGAAAGCAACTATTACAAAAGGCTTACTTCCCAGTGCTTGGGAGTTTTCATAAACTTAATTAAATAACAAAGGCCCTATTTATATGGCCAGTCCACCACCTGGAGACACATCAAAAGAAAAGCAGACCACGCACAGCGATCGTCGGCCCAGATCATCTCGAGCCACCACAGTAAACATCAATCGATCAGCAACATGCCAGCAAGGCCATGACATGTAACGGAAAACCATGCAGCAGCAGGAGAGAACACGCAGTGGCAGGGAAGTACAAAAGATCCGATGACATTTCCAAGGTAGCTGGTGCATAAACAAAAAAACCACGTGTCGCTCAGACGGAGCCCGACAGAAAGCCTTGAGAGAGATCCAAGTGGAGAGCTCTGAGCAAAATATAGAATGAGGCAGGCCCAACTCGGAAAAGCAGCCAGAGTGAGCCACGCAGTGCACGGATGGAGATTGCCAAAAAGTGAAGCGAAGGAAAACAAAAAGCTTCGTGAGGAAGCCACGTGGAGAGCTCTGAGGTCAGTGAGCACAAAAATAAGGCGCAACCGCAAAGGAAGATAGAAAACTACAAAGGCCTCGGTAGTTTTTATTCAACAGTTTGGTGACTCATAGGGGCTTTTCGCTTGCGGAAAGGAGAACCCTAGAAACCTTTGGCTCATCAACAAAATGCTCACAACCTCGATAGGGCGGCCTACAGATTGGTCCATACCTTGTTTGTCAGTACAGAGAGAGTTCATAGATCCTCGTGAGCTAGCCTGAGATCAATGATTGCTTTGAAGGGCAATCCACCTAATACCTTTGTTTCCAATTCCAATTGGAAGAAAAGTTGCACCAGTTGATTCATGATTCCCTCGATTTCCTCGACAGTCAGAGATTGATCAAAATTCTAGAAGACAGAAAGGTCCTGCTTCTTTTCTTCGATCCTTACAACAATATGCTCGACACCTTCTACCACCTAGTCTGTAATGAAAGGCGAAGGGAGGCTTCTCTGAGTCAAATGAAAAAACTTCACCCACATGTCGTTGGTAACCTGGTTTAACCGAGCTCTGCAATCCGTAACCTATTGAACGGCCTCATGCATGGAGATGAGGCTACTTACGCCCAAATCCATTGTCATGCGATCATTGATGCCCATGCCACTCAATGCTTCATCTAAAGTAGTATACAACTTTCCCAATAAAATTATAGCCTCTGAAACCTTGTCAAAAGTTAACTCCTGAACCTGCTATATCGATTCACTAACTGTTCCACAGAGGCTAGCCGCTTGCGCCATAAAATTTAAGGTGGGTTGAAGAGTAAGGCATAAAGCCTTCACCTTATCCTAGTACGATGCGTGCAACTCTTTGGCAATTTATAATGAACTCATCTAGGGCGCAAGGGGTTGGGTCCTTAGGGTAGTCAATTCTGCCTCTTTGCTGCTTAAACCTGCCACTGCATCTGCCAAGTTTTTGTCCAATGCGGACATCTTCTCCTTCAAGGCAAGAACTTCCCTTTCCCTTTTTGTCAGGGCCAATTCGGTCCACTTAGTCTTTTAGACCTCCAACTCTAAGTTGGTATTCATTTCAGCAATCTCGATAGTAGTGTTCAGCCGGAGCTCTTTCATTCCCGTGTTTAGCAAATCGGACTCAACCCGGAGCCTCTCCTCATTTGCTCGACTCTACTCGACCTGCAGCTCGAGAGTCGAAATGATCTCTTCGCTCAACCTTTGCAACTCCTTCATCTGAATTTCAAAGGTGCTCCTCTCCTTCTCAAGTCACCCTATTTCGTTCTCCTGGACCTTGAACTTGTTTACCCAGATGTCGACCTTCCTTTTGAGCTCCGTAATCTGATCATCCTTCTTCTTCTCATGTCGGCTGAGCTTGAGAAAATCAGTGGTTACTATTTTTTGGGTCTCCTCCATCAGCTCAACTTTATCTCGCGGACGAGCCTGCTGCAAGTCTAACCCGACAGCATTCACAGAATAGTCACTGGGTTGCATTTCACCTACTGCCTTGATCACATTAGGAGTGATCTTCACAAACATCAAGGAATCTTGACCTTCATTGAAAATGGTTTGCAAGTGGGGCTCCGCCTTTCTGGTTGCGTTCTTTCTTCTTTTGTTGATCCGGTTGGCGCGGGCGCTTTTATTTGCATCAACCTGCGAGAAATATTCCTGGGCCGGGATACCTAGTCCGCCAGCAAAAGGATACTCCTGAGCGACAGCCAGCAGGAAAGACAACATGGCCAATGTATCAGAGGTTTTGCCTGGCTGTGTGATAATAGCTAGGGAGAATGGCGGAATGAATTGGTCGCTCGGAGGGGATGAAAATGAGATGTAAGGGAAAACCGGAGATGCACCAACCGCAAGGTTGGGCCTCGGAGATAAAAATTGGTCGCCCACGAGCCCAGAACTTACACCAAATTGCATTCCCGGCAAGACTTGGAAAGCGGAAGATATCGGTGGGAAAACAGGAGGAGTGGGGCTGGGATGCTCGGCCAATCCAGTGGCGGAGAGAATTAGCACGGATGAAAAAACAAGGGCAGACTGAGGCGAGACTAGAGACATAGATGAGAGAGAAGAAGGAGGAAAAGTTACTTGATGCTCATGCAGAGCCAGAGGCACATCAACTGCTCCCTTCTTCAACTATTCCTCCTCCGCATCGTCCTCTTCGGTTCATTGTCGCTTCTCCTCCAGAAAGTCGTCGAGGTCAAGAATGACCCATCTCTTACCACCTGTCATCCTCGCTCGCTTTCATGTTGATTTAGAGGAGGCAGCTGGCTCATATTTTTGTGCATGTGGCTCTTTTTCCTACACAGGCTACTTACCCATTCTCTTCTCATGCATTGGACTCCCAGCAACGGCAAGGGGATTCTGATTTACTTCTTCTTCGGATTCCGCGATAGCCTCCTCTCTTCTATATTGCTACATGGATGTTGATCGGTTCAGAGAATTTTCAACATCCGGGTGTTCATTTTCCCAAATTTCATCAAATCTATCATCGAGAGCTACCTTGTTATACATCTTACCAATTGCCAGAATTTCCTTCTGGTATATCTAGAAGGCTTGCATCTTATTGAGCGCCCAATCAAGCTTACTCAATTGGGTGATCAGGGAGGAGTTGATATTCATCTTTGGGTTGACCCTCCCCACTATGTGGTAAAAATTCATCCATGGCGATTGACCATCTACTATAGGAAAATATTCAAGGCCTACATATCTACTTAAATCTCCCTCCTTAGCATTTCGCCAGAGGTCCTGGAATGGCCGAGGCGAATGCAGAATCTTGATGTCGATTCCCGATAAATTATTGTTAGGGTTGTAATTCAAGGTATCATCAATTAATACCAACCCAAGGTGACCCAACTTAGAAAGAAGAATCACCGAGGTATCAATCTTCGACATCCTCTTTTTAACCAGCGAAACTGAACCGAACATAATTGGCAGCAGTAAATAGGAGGTTAAGTGTTATCCTCCCTAGTAATCATCTTCAAGGGTACATAGCTGTCTCATCGCCTTTAGGGCCAACACTCTGTTGGAAAGAAAATGAGGAAGTTGGAAAGGCTCCCGAACAAATCCTGGCATGCGGAGCATGGTGAAATCCGTACCAAAGAACCAGTTACAGGGCAGAGTTAACTTCCCCAACCAGGACTTCTGTCGAGGTGATATGTGTTTGATCATATTTCTGCCAGACTTATCCAAAGCCCTTATAGCCAAGGCTATGAATGAATCCGAGAACGCATAATAATCAAAGGTTTTTGACATGATAGGGGTCCATTTCAAAACTGGCTTCCTTAAGCCACCCTCATAAAAAACAGACAGGAGCATAGATGTTGAAAAGTAATCCATGTTCTAATGCAAAATCAAGTAAGCCAGGAAAGATGAATACCTAAACTTAGAGCTGACCCCAAATTCCACCACTGATAACTCTTGCAAAGTCTAGGAGTGGAGCCTCGTGATTCTTTTTCAACATAAAGTAGAGGGACATTTGAAATTGAAAAACGCTCGCATCCGAGTCCAAACCGCACACCATCGCCAACATAGAAGTGATAGAAGAAGTCGTACCTTTCAGAGCCTTCAAACTGAAAAAGAATTTGGGTGGGGTTGAACTACTCGCTTGCTAAAGCTCAGAACGATAAAACAGTGGCCTCAACTGGAGCTCTCCCCACTTTTGCTGCATTCTTTCCATTTCAAAATTTTCAACCTCATTCCCCAAGGGAAGCGGGACGCACATCATATCTTGAATAGCCTCGGGGCTAATGACTACCCTAAAATTTTTGCCACTGATAACCCTTATGTTTGGGTTGAAACGTGTCATGCATGCTGCCACAACCTCTGGGCAAGGGTGCACCAAGGGAACCATGTATTGTGCGAGCCCACAGTACCATAGACATTTGTGAAATTGGTCCATCATATGCTTCATTCTTTAGCATGTGGCCTCCCTAAGGCTCTTAGGATTGCAAGATAACTCAGGATCAAAGATGTTATCCCAATCTTCCAAGACCACTGCCTGGTCTCTATGAGGAGCAGTGCTTAATAACTTCTGGTTCACCGGGTGAGTGAAAGGCCAGCTGCGCTTCGTAGGTATGTTCGAAGTGGCATAAGACTCCCCGTCATAAAGCTACACACGGGGGGCATTCCTCATTCGCTCGCTTAGACTCACTGGAGCCAAGATCCATAAAGGGTCCTCTACAATTTCGGTCATTGTATATTCGCAAGAGTTCTTTCTGCAAACCTTTGGAAAATGGCTTAGCTTTTCTGAAAACCTCTCCCTTCTTGTGAATGCCTTAATTGTTCAATTCTTGGTAACTTTTGCAATAAGTATGTTTCTCTGCATGACATAATTTCTTTTTTGATTTCTCGAGGAAGGCGGCCGAAAAAGGTACATGCCAGTCATTTATCCCAAGTTGCTACTATGCATTACCAGTTAACCCGTGCGAAAAGATCGCCAACCAGCCAAATTGCTCGAGCATTTAATTGATAATCTTTCACGCGTGACAGAGACGGATTTTTTTTATCTCGAAAGACGAACTAGGCCAACCCTATGAGCCTCCCTGCAGGTTACCTGCATTGATTAATTTTAATTGTCGTATGGGGCACATCACCCAATAGATTTTTTCTCTATAATTTCATCTGATTCAGATGAGATGGCAGTGCTTCTTTTTATTAACACCTGGCTAATCTGCGAATTGATGTGGCAACCCAACAGAGAAAGTTGCATGTTGTACCTACACTTTCCCATCACCTCGCACGTCGGAATGCTGAAAATCGAGGCAATGCAACACACTTGGGCTCAATTGATAATCATGATTTCCTTCGGCTGGTGAACCTTAGCCATTCTATAAATAGGACCCTTTGTGCAGCATCGCAAATCACAACATCCTCAAGCCTTTCTAGCTCAGTAAACTCCTACTGCCTTAGTAATTTTCATTTTTAGTTAGAAAAGCAGACAGCATGGAAACACCAATGAGGCTGACCTACAAAAAGACCCAGGTTGCCTTTCTTGGCAAAATTAAATGCAGGTGCCTAAAGCACATGACAGGTTTCAAAAACGTGTTGTATGTGAAGGCAATCAAATGGGTCCTTGGGAAAGACTGCGTGCATTATGAAGAGCAGTATCAGGTGAACACCAGCATTTGCTCCCACTTTGTCATCTCGCTACTGGACATCAGCGTCTCCAAGCGTAAGATTTTAAAGCTGATGAAATGGGTCTTCTCGGGGTGCTACCTCGGTGGCTTCGAGCAGATTGTGCACGTGGCCCTATTCGATTGTGGGATTCCCTCGGTTCGAAACATTCGCCTGCAGCAGCTGCATGGAGGCATTGTTCCAACCAGGCCTTTTCTATTCGGGTTCGAGCTGAAGACACATGAGGAACACCGTGCTAAGGTCCGCATGGGCTACTATTTCCTCATGCGTATACACTGCATTGAACCATTCCAAAATATTTAGTGGTATGAAGATTTTGAAAGAATGGTGTTCCCTGAACTCGAGCCGCCCGTTGCAATGATCGTTGGTTCTTCCCAATGATATCTCGAGAACGAAGATGATTACAAATTTTTCTTTTCTATGCTTACAAGCCCCATGCTATAGCGGGCATGTGTAAATGTTAACACAAAGCCTCCGGCCCAAATATATTGTAAAATTTTTAACTCTGATGAATATAATATATGTCTTTTTTAGAACACTTAGCCCATTTACAAATTTCTTTCAATTGTTTGCATCATTGTTGTATTTCACTTCTTGCACCGAGAGGATCCAAAACTTAAAGCCGGGAAGGGTAATTACATATATACAAATGTACAAAAATAACACATAAGCAGGATTAATAGAATTTGTTAAGATGTATTCCATTGATTGGAATACTTAGGGTGTTACCTTACATATCTTCCAACTTGAAATAGTTGAACTATTTACACTGGCAAATCTTGAACGGCCCTTCCCAGAGACTGTCGAATTTGTTGTGTTGTCCGAGCTTTGCTCCGCGCTCATTGAATTTGAGGACCAAATATCTGCATTGTAACCCTTGATCAGAAGCTCTTTTGTCTAACCATCTCTTTACCACTTGATGGCTTCTATTCATTGCTTCCAAGGTGTGTTCTCTTTTCTCTTGCACCTCGAACAACTTGGAAAAATGCACCTCCATCGCCTCGTTTTGTTCAATTTTCAGGGACTTGAGCAATTTTAGGGTGAGAATTT
This sequence comes from Sequoiadendron giganteum, assembly GCA_007115665.2. NCBI lineage: Eukaryota > Viridiplantae > Streptophyta > Pinopsida > Cupressales > Cupressaceae > Sequoiadendron > Sequoiadendron giganteum. The sequence continues at coordinate 607,884,905 of CM021103.1, forward strand.
CCATGCTGATGGGGAGCAATGCCTCCTTCCCGTACACCATCTCGTAAGGAGAAGTCTTCAGTATTTGCTTAGGTGTAATTCGATCTGCCCAGAGCGCTGTCTGGAGGTTCCTATGCCACTCCTTTTGATGTTCTGAGCCTATCCTTTTGATCAACCTGATGAGGTTTTTATTAGTAGACTCTGCGATACCATTTCCCTGGGGATAGTAGTTAGAGGAGGTTTTCAAGAACACTCTGTATTTTAGAGCGCACTAGCTCATTTTTGAGCCGAGGAAAGCCTTAGCATTGTCAGAGATAATTATTTTAGGCGGGCCGAATTTGGCCACCAATTCTTCTAGAAAATTAACAATCTCTAATTTAGTCACATTTTTCAACGGCACTGCTTCTTCCCACCTGGTAAAATAGTCTATTGTTGTTAGTATCCACTTGTGTCCAACTGCAGAAACAAGGTTTATCATCCCAATGAAATCTAAACCCCATTGAGCAAAAGGTTCTTCTACCACTATAGGCCTCAAAGGCATGGCGGCATTTTGTCTCTTTCCGACATAAAATTGACATTCCTTGCAAGACTTAATCAACGAAAATGCATCATTAAAAAGTGTTGACCAAAAATAACCAACACATATAATTTTAACTGCCGTGGATTTTGCAGAAAAATGTCCACCGGCAAGGTTGTTATGGTATTGATCTAAAATCTTCTTGGCTTGCTCCGTATTCACACATCTTAGTAGGATGCCATTAAAATTCCTTTTAAATAGGACACCCTCCAAAAGGACATAACTGTTATTCTGTAGGTGATAGAAACGTCTTTTAAAGGATGGGAGATCAATTGGATACCTTCTTGTCTACATAAAATTTATTCTGTCATCAAGCCAGTTGCTCTGGGAATTCTCTTCGTTTATTAGCACAGGCTTTGGAGCTCCAAGCTCTATCGCTGTTTCACTATTTTCAATGATATATTTGCACAGTCCTTTTCCCTTTACGGTCTTGACAGGTTTGACTCCAATGTCGTATTCTAGGATCTTGGTGATCCAATTAGCTCTCTTTTCAGTGATTTCTCCCTCCATAATATATTATCGCACACTAGGATGCGATACACAAACAATCACCTTATTATGTGATATCAAATGTTGGAACTTCTTGAGCCCCTTAACAATGGCGAAGGCCTATTTTTCTACAAATTTATACTTTACTTCATACTCTTTTAGGGTTCATGAGTAGAAAGAAATAGGGGACTCCCTTGTATCTTCATCATCCTTCTGCATGAGTACTGTGGCAATACTATTTCCACCACTGAAAACATACATAATAAAATCTTTCGACAGGTCTGGGTTAACCAACACAGGGGCAGAAGAAATAGCCTCCTTTATAAGCTCAAAAACTTTTCTGGCTTCCATTGTCCATTTGAAAATCTGCTCCTTCTTGAGCATTAAGGTAATAGGGCGAACAATACCTACAAAATCTGTAATAAATCAGCTAATAAAGTTGACCTTACCTAGGAAAGACTACACACCCTTTTTGTTGATAGGTAACGGAAGTTCCTAGATCGCATCAACTCTTTCTGGATCAATAGCAATGCCCTCCTTAGAGACGACATATCCCAAAAGCTTCCCTTGAGGAACTCTGAATACACATTTCTTCAGATTCAAAGAGATCCCAAATTCTTGGCATTTCTGGAAAACAGGCTCCAAATGATCAAAATGATCATCAGCAGATTTTGAGAATACTGTTAAGTCATCCAGGTAGATGAGTATAATCTTATGGATCAAATCTTTAAAAGCAATGTCCATAGCTCTCTGAAAAGTGGCTCTGACGTTTGAGAGCCCGAAAGGCATTTTATCATATGCATATGTTCCCCACTTTGTGGTGAACGTTGTCTTGTATTGATCCTCCTCCTTTACCTGAATCTAGTTATAGCCCGAAAAACCATCCAGCATTGAAAACATTTTGGAGCTAGCAACAGTTTGGAGGATTACTTCCATTGAAGGAAGGAGGTAATAATCTTTTAAAGAAGCTCTATTTAGGTCTCAGAAGTCCACACATAGTCGTATATCTCCATTTTCTTCCAGACTGGCACTAGGTTTGACACCCAAGTGCTATGTTTGATCAGGAACACTATTCGGGACGCGATCAACTTATTCAACTCCTGTGACATGAGAGATTCTATCTTTGGGTTCACAGGTCTCTTTTTTTGGCAAACTGGCTTCGCCCCTTCAGACAACTCAATAGTATGCTCGATGATTCCAGGATCATATCCCTTAAGATCATCATATGACTAAGCTACTACACTTGGGTATTCTTCACAGAAATGTTTTAGTCTGTCTTTATTCTTTTGCGAGAATTCTTTTCCAACTTTGATTTGCCTATCTTTCCCAATATGCAAATTGGTGTAATCACCTTTATCCACCACCAGCTTTCTCTTGTCTTTTGTCACATGATCAAAATCAAAAAAGCTCTCTAGAGTAACTAGGCCTCTTGGGAGCTTGTTGGACTTCAACTGGATGATTTGATCTCCATAAGCCTTGGCGATCTTTGGTTGTAGCTAATCGGCGAATTCTCCAGATGACTGGAGGAATGATGTGATATGAGCATCGCTATCAAATACTTGCCAATCCTAATTGTTGTTAGAAATAGCAGGTCTTATGATTACCCTTACCGCATGCTCATTTCTTAATAATTCGGAGGCCGGCTCGAATTAAGCCCCTATAGTTGTCATTTTGTCGGCTTCGGAATTCATCTCTCTCGGAATAGCCTGGATATTAAACGCTTCAAATTTGTCAATCAGATCGTAGACTCTATGTCGATAGGATCGCATACAGATGTTTTTAGCAGTAGAAGTCCCATGGATTTGGTTACACACCAACTCCGAATCTCCGAAGACGCTTATTTGTCTAGCACCCATTTGTTCCGCAAGGCCTAAACCATGGACGGGACCTTCATACTTAGCTTCATTGTTTGAACATGCAAACTAGAAGCGGTAAGACCTCAAGGTCTTATCATCGATCGAGGATATCAAACAAATCCCAGCTCCAACTCCTATTCTACATCTGGCTCCATCAAAGTATAAAGTCCAAATTTTTGAAGATTCTTCACCTTCAGGTTCTTTGGTAACTTTGGGCATGATCTGCCCTTCTTCATGTATCACATAGGTTCTGAGGCCAGTTGAGTGGTAATTCCCAAAAGGGTCTGTATCAATAAATTCTTTCAACAAATTTTCTTCATCTATTGTCCGAGAGCTAGTAGCCTCTTCTTCTTCAAGAAATTCCACATTGTACCTTTCTTCCTGAGAGATTGAAGTGTGTGCTACTTCAAAATTTAGCAAGGCCTCATCAACAACATGTTTTGAATGAAGAGTTTTTGACAATAGTTTCATCTTAGCCCCATGCTTAGTCCTCAGAATCAAGTACGACCAATCTAGCGCCAGATATTCTCCTACATTTGCAGTGAACTCTCATGAAAAACAGATCCCGAATAGAAGAGGGATATCGATGAGTATGGTATCTTGATTTACCGTGATATTGTTGCAGGCAAACAAAGTCATAGGTAATCCCTTGATTATCCCAACAGTATCAACCTTGTTTCCATTAAGCTGCATGACTCCTTTATTCAGAGGCTCATATTTTAGACCCAAAGCATCAGCTACTTGCTTTGGCATGACAGTGGTGCTAGTAGCAGAGTCGATCATACAGTTATGTAGTAGTTTGTCACCAATAATTAGTGTTAAAAAGAAAGGCTTAGGTTTAGGCTTACTTTCCTTTTCGGACTCGAGTTTCTCCTCCGGTTGAATTGTTAGCACTTTATCCAAGTTGGGCCTGGATACATCCTCTCTATTGGATAGAGCAAGAACCTTAGAATCCTCCTCAACTGACAACACATTTTGTAGCAATACCTTCTACTCTGGAATAGCCAGGACATCCCACAAAGAAGCGTTGGCTGATGACTTCTTCAGTTGCTCCACCACGTTGAATTGCGCTCATACTTGGTGAGTGGTAGTGGCTTGCTCCTTCAGTTTGATGGTCGGTACAGGCCTCGCGGTTGGTACGTTCGACAGTCTAGCATCAGCTGGAGTGGTCGAGGGAACCTTCGCCTTCGATGGAAGTGAATTCGAAGTGCTAGGAATAGCCTTTTTAACTGTGGTGGAAATGGAAATGGGCCTATTGTTGGGCTAGGCATCGGTTGTGATGTAGCTTTGGTAGGTAAGGCTATGAACTCTCTGGTGAATCTATGCTTGGAATGTGTGTTATAGTCGGATTGCACTTGGGGTACTTTATCTATAGGGATATCGTTCAGAAATGTTGACTCTTCTCCTTCCATCAAAGAAAAGAGAGCCTAGTCTGGGACAATGTCTGACTCTTTCTGGATAGACATCCCCTGCATTTGCGCGATGAAGACTGCATTGTCCATTTGTTGAGAAGCATATGGTGAGTTGTTGGAAATGGATGCGCTACCCTGGCTAAATTGATCTGCGATTTGTTGTTGCAAATTTCCCTGCGGACAGTTTCACAGCATGTGTGCATCATTGCAAGAAAAACACCATGAATTAGCGTCTTCAACCAAATTGTTTTGTTCCACCACTAGCTCCTTATTCGAACTAGGATGAATGGTCTACATCGGTAGGGCCACCGGAACCACCTGGTTACTTGGCTGAGCCGAGGTATTCCCACATGACCTATCCTACCACTGATTTGATTGATACGAAAGTTTTCCGTCTTGGTAATTTTGGTATGCAGGCTTTTGATAGCTGTATTGTTGTCACTTTAAGGTGGTCAATTCATTAGTCATAGCCCGCATTTTTTCTCTCATCTCGTTCATCTCGGCAGCCATAGGATTAGGCACAGGAACTACCACAGAAGCTGTCATCGGGGCCATGCTTGGAACACTTCCAGGATAGGTGTACATAGATTAGGGAGGAGTTGTAGGAGCGTTGGTGGAAGGAACTTCGGCCTCTGCAGTGTTTCACTCGGGGAACAATGGCATGATGGGTCTCGGTGCCAACTTCCCTGCAGTGATCAAATTATTTTTTGTAGTGACAGCTAGGGCGTAAGCATCAAGAAGAGTGTCTCCACCCAAAGCTTGTAACATCATAGAGATATCGGCGTTAATTAACTTCAAGTAGAACATAAATGCTAGATCTAGAGGTGGTCGGCTACCCGTAGGCACTCTCTTCCAGGTCGAATGGAACCTCGCATTGAAGTCAGCCAGAGCTTCATGAGGAGCTCGCTTTATATTTTCCAGTTGATGGTACAGCAAAGATTTTTTGCCAACGTTTGAAAAGCACTCATAAAATGGGATCCCGAGCTGATCCCAAGTAGCAATAGTACTAGCTTGTAAAGTCATGTACCATTTTAACGCCCTTCCTTGGAAGGAGGCAGCCAACAACCTGAGGGCTACATTCTCGTTTGATACGCCATGTACCAAACATATGTCTGCTACATCTTGCAGATGCTCTGTTGGTGTCTTTGATTCATCCCCAGAATATTTAGGGATAGCCTTTAGAGCGGAAACAAGGATAGGGGCCCATACTACAGGAGGCACAGGTGCTACTAACGGACTGTCAGAGTCTCAGGCTACATAATTTCTAGCAACTATAGGTGTGGGTGGATTAGGTGATGTCGGAGAAGGAGGAGACAGAAGAGGTGAAGGGCTACCTCGGTGACCTCTCGGGTGCACAAAAACTAAAGGCGGTACAAGTTGGCCAGGGAATCTTGCAGTCTGAGACCTAGTTATAGGCCGATGGCTCATACACACTTATAAAGATCAAGCGAACGTGCTAGTTTGTGGTCCCATCGAGCGTGCCAGAAAAAGAATTGTTGACGCAAAATTTTGCATGTAGTAGTAGTCTTATGGGAAACTTAACTATTGGGGGACATTATGCACTAGCTAAGTGACCTCTAGGATTTTATCGAAGTCAACTCTTCGTTTAATGGGTGAAGAAAAAGGTAAAGGAGATTGCAGGAATGTAAAATTTACACTACAGGTGATGCGCCAAAATCTTTAGATAATCTTTATTAGAGCATAGTGCAGGATGCAAAGGCCCGAACCACTAAATTTTTGTTAACTAAGTTAATTTTCCCCACAAGCATTTATCATGCAATAATACCCTCTAATTTGTATAATATAATCAAGCATAACTTTGTCTTAACACAGAAGAGTCGAAGAAAACATGATTTGCATTTATTCCAGCTATGAAAGGTTACAGAAACTGAAGAGCAGGCATTCATACAAAATAAAGAGAAAATAGCACAGGTCAATAGTTCTAACAACTGCTTGAAAATAGAAAGGCCGAATTTATTTGGCACAGTTCAAAGTCTTTTAATTGAAAGCAACTATTACAAAAGGCTTACTTCCCACTGCTTGGGAGTTTTCATAAACTTAATCAACAACCTAATTAAAGAAAACAAGGCCCTATTTATATGGCCAGTCCACCGCCTAGAGACACATCAAAAGAAAAGCAAACCACGCGCAGTGATCGTCGGCCCAGATCATCTCGAACCGCCACTGGTAAACATCGATCGGTCAGCAACACGCCAACAAGGCCATGACATGTAACGGAAAACCATGCAGCAGTAGGAGAGAACACGTGGCGACAGGGAAGCAAAAAAGATCCCGTGGCATTTCCAAGGTAGTCGGTGCAAAAACAAAAAAGCCACGTGTTGCTTAGATAGAGCCCGACAGAAGGTTGAAATGGTGCCTAGCAGAAAGCCTTGAGAGAGAGCCACGTGGAGAGCTTCGAGCAAAATATAGAATGAGCGGGCCCAACTCGGAAAAGCAGCCAGAGTGAGCCACGCGGCGCACAGACGAAGATTGCCAAAAAGCGAAGCGAAGGAAAACGAAAAGCTTCGCGAGGAAGCCACGTGGAGAGCTCTGAGGTCAATGAGCACAAAAATAAGGCACAGCCGCAAAGGAAGATAGAAAACTGCAAAGGCCTCGACATTGAGTATGGCAGAGACAGAGTAGAATTGTTAAGTGATTGCTATGAAAGCAGTGTTTCTTATTCAGAGCTTCATTGGAACTAAACCCTTCACATAAAAGGTGTATTCCATCAATTCATTCTTTTCACAATGAGTCATAGCTTTTGTATCTTGGTGTTGAGCCATCTCTTTTTGTATTCAAGTTGTGAGTCTTTCAAGGACAGTGTTGTTAGAGTAAAGGTTTTAACTTAATTATGTTGATTAAGTTACCTTTATTCCCTTCTTAAGATTTCACGTTAGTTTGCATAATGTGACATTTAATAATTATATTAATTATTAAATGTTATCCTATTAGGGCTTCTATTAGGATTTTTCCTATTAGGATTTTATTAGGGTTTTTATGATCTCCTTTTTATAAGGATTGATCCCATTTTATTTCATATCAATTCATTCTCTCATTGTTTTTGATATATACATTTTCAATTTTCAGAGAACCCTTGCTTGTTTGTCTTCATCTCTTCTTTTGTGACATGTTATTTGCATGCAAGTGATCTTTGAGGTTTGTGGTGTAGTATTTTCTCAACTCCTACATGGTATCAGAGCTTTACTTCTACATGGTATTAGAGCTCGACAGCTGCTGCTTCCTATTCTTGTTTTGAAGATTTTTGGAGCTTCAAGGGTTTGGGGTTTGTTTTCTTGATCCAGTGAATACCTACAATTTTGAAGCATTTTTAGTTCAAACGGACCTTGCCATTGTGTCCGTAGCAGTCCAAAACCCCTAAATCGACTATTCATTCATCCATTTTGGACAAAGTCAAAATTTGAGGCAAAAAACTTTTGCAGTACGGCTGTCCGCCTGCTTGGTAAATTTTATTTTCAGAATTTTTTTTTTCCACCTTTTTTCAGAAATCTTTTTTCGTCGAAAATATTATTTATGCAAAAAAATTCATTGTAAATTTTTCTGATTTTTTAAAGAAAAAAAAAATGCCTTTTTATGGCTTGCAAGTCGGCTCCTGCGCAGGTAGCCCGCGCCCACCTAGGGTGCCGTGGGGGTGGGCCCACGTGCCTCCCCCACCACACAATTTTACTTTTTTAAAAAAAAATTACAAAAAATTTATGTAAATTATTTTTTTATTGTTTTTTTTTTTAAAACAATTTTTTTTCAAAATAAGCCCTATCGCGCATTTACGGTGACGGTCATTTGGCCATTAAATTTAACCCAGTGTTTTGCTGCGATGGTCGTATGACCATCAAATTTAACCCAGCGTTGACTTTTTCCCTCTTTGGAGTTGTTTTATTCCAGAGGCCATAACTTGGGCATATGATATCGTTTTTGGCAAACGAGATATCGTCAGAAAGCTGGTTTTCTCATCTTTCCAATGGTGTGGGTCTCATCACTTTTTTTTTTCGTTGGTGTATTCTACAATCAGTTGAAGAGAAAGGGGTTATTTTCAATCCCAAGCTCATAACTTTTGATCAGTTTCTCCATTTTTCGCAATCTCAGCGGCATTGGAACCGTATTTCAGAGGTCTTCAGTTTCATCCATGCCATTTTTCCATATTTCACTCCAGGTATACTTTATTCATTTATTTTTGTTTTCACACTCTGGTGGATTACCTAGACATATTTGCTCTTGGAAACTTTTTGTTTGCATGGGATGCTTTTTTTTTTTGTTGTTCTTCATGTATTTCCAGCATTTTGTCTTTTTTGGACATTTTGAGCATCATTTGTAAGCTATCTTTTAAGTAAACACACTGAGATAAAGTGTCACACTATTGTACATGCATCTTTTGAGGATTCTGCACATAAGGTTGTGCCATAATTTGTACTTGCACTGTTATTATAAAGTGCCATGAGGGGTTGTGTAGTTTTCCTTTGTTTTGCCATCACATCTTTGTCCAGTGAGTGTCCCTCCACGACAACAGTGAATCCATACCATGGGGGGTTGTGTAGTTTGCCTTTGTTTTTCCATCACATCTTTGTTTGGTGAGTGTCCCTCCATGACAACCATGGATCCATATGATTCCATCCTCATGCATGTGTGCTTTGTTTTGCACACCACTTTTTCAGTTGCAGGTGCTATCTTGCGCACTTTCAGATGTTTCTTCTCCTTCATGCACTACAGGGTGTTTCACATCATTTCAGTGGATCTGTTAGGCTCTCCCAAGTTCAGCATTATGGGGGGTTATTATATTGTTCCTGCTAATTCTTCCTTGGTTTCGCCTTGGAAGGGATCTTCCATTCTCAGTTGATCAATGTTTCAGACTATTGGTTCGTGTGCCATCTGTATCTTCGTTCCAGGTGTTTGCCTTTGTTTTCCATCTGATTCGAGTAGTGTTGTATGAGCACTTATGTAGATTGTTGTCTTCTCATTCCTGATCATCCTATCTTCAGCACCATAGCAATCATCTTTCAACAGTTGTTTGCAGCTTCTTCTACTTCAGTGATGTTTCTTTTTTGGCCTTCTGCATCTCTTTTTGGAGTAGAGCTTTTTTCCATGAAGTTTTCTCTATTTCTCCTTTTTACAGAGATTTGGTTGTATTTGGGTACCTAATCTGGCCTAGTTGTCAGGACCCATGTTTGCCTTCTTGCATTGTAGTTACCTCTGCTCATCTTAAGGGGGGGTGTTAGATTAAAGGTTTTAACCTAATTATGTTGATTAAGTTACCTTTATTCCCTTCTTAAGATTTCACGTTAGTTTGCATGATGTGACATTTAATAATTATATTAATTATTAAATGTTATTCTATTAGGGTTTCTATTAGGGTTTTATTAGGGTTTGCATGATCTCCTTTTTATAAGGATTGATCCCATTGTATTTCATATCAATTCATTCTCTCTAATATATACATTTTCAGTTTTCAAAGAACCCTTGCTTGTTTGTCTCCATCTCTTCTTTTGTGACAGGTTATTTGAATGAAGGTGATCTTCAGGGTTTGTGGTGTTGTATTTTCTCAACTCCTACAAGTGTGTCCTGGCAGTGAGCCCTGTAATATTATATATCTAGATATATTATATTGTTGATCCTCACTGTGGTTTTTCCCATTTTAAGTTTTCCACATAAAAACTCTGGTGTTCATGTGTGATGATGATGTGTCTTGATTCCACGTCTTCTTTTGATAATTTAGTCATATTTTTTATGATGTTTAGATGGATTATATGTCAATGGTTTTATAGAATACTTATTCACCCCCCCTCTTAGTATTTTGGATGTTCAACAATTGGTATTAAAGCCTGGTTCCTTGAAAGAATCCTAACAGCTTGGGGAAGGTCTTGAAATTTGATTTCATGGAAGATAAAAAAATTCTTCTTCCTTCGGAAGTAATCTCTCCTGGACATTCAAAAGAAAAAGAAGATATGAAGAACAAGTTGATGAAAGCAAATGAGTATATTGAAAAAATAAAAAAGTAAATGTGAAGAAACATGTGATCTATTGGATAAGGCAGATGGAACTATCTCAAGTCTGATACAAAAATTGGATGAAAATAAAAAAAATTGAAGATTGTCATAAAATGAAAATTCAAAGGAAGATGGATGAATGTACAAAGCTTGAGCAAGAAGTGGAAAATTTGAAATTAGATATGGAAAAGGAAATAATTTTTGAAGACAAATTTGCTACATTTTCTACAATGTTGAACAAATTGATTATGGGACAAAGAGTCTCAATGGATAAAATAGGTCTAGGATTTGAAGAAGGACAATGTTCAAAGGAAAATTATTCTCGTGATCTAAAGACTCAATGCAATGCTGAACAATTCAAGAATATTAGAAGGATCCCCATCAGACAGCCTAATGCTCAAAGGTATTTATCTTTTAATGGAATGTGTTATTTTTGTAATAAATTTGGACATAGGGAAAAATATTGAAAATGTAGAATGAATGATACTCTATCATTCTCCAGTCAATGGTTTGAATGCAAGAAAATAGGATATGAAGTTATGAATTATAGAAGGAAGAATTTGAATAAGGCATCCTATCCATTTAATTGGTATTATTATCATTGTAGTGTATTTGGTCACAAGGCCAATCAGTGGAAATATAGTTTGGATAAAAGAATTCTTGGATGGAAAAATGTTGTTTGATATAATTACAGTAATTTGGAGCATTTTTTGAAAAGTGACAATCCGGTAAAGTGATAAGGACCTAGAATTAAAATTGATCCAGAAGAAGTAAGAAAAGAAATGAAAAGAATGTGGAGAAAGGAAGGAGAATCTAAGCAAGTTGAATCAAAATCATCAACGTCATCTATATCGTCTTCTAGTGCAGACACATCCACCAAAAATCAATTAAGAAATATCTAAGGGGGGCAATAATCAAAATATTTAATAAACCCATTTTTTATGATTAATGTCACATCATGAAAAAAGTGCATTCAATGAGGTAACAAACTCAATATTTCATGTGGAAGGAAGTTGCAAGCACACATGTGTGAAGAATGAATTCAACAGAATTTGAAAGGATGAATGTTTACATAGTTTTTGAGATGATCTTATGATCTAAAAAATTAATTGCAAGAGTATTTGGAATGAGAGAAATAAATTCAAGAAAGTTAATGAAAAATCATTTGATGAATAGCATTTGTGGAAGGAAAGTTGCATGCAGAAGAAGCTTGAAGAAACCAAAGCTACTACATGTGGTGGAAATTCAAATTTTGGGTTCGATAAGCAAGAAAGAGGTAAGTTGGTGTTGGTTGCTTCTGAGATACTTGTTGAATTTTTTTGAAAGCAATGTACACTCCTTGAATTGTAGAGAATTCAGTAAAACCATAACCAAAGATCAAAATATATGTTGTCTAAACTTTAGAATTTGATCCTTTGGGTGCATTCTCATAAATTACTCTTGGTGTTGTGCAAATTGAGGAAGTTGGAACATATATTCATCAAAGATTGGAAGAAAACTCCTTTGGAAAAGCTATAATTATATGGTTTGAAGAATTGATTGAAAGTGACTTTACCCTAAAGTTAGAATACATTGTGCTTTCAGAAATGAAGTTGAACATATGGAATGAATTTTTAAACTTTAGCAATGGGGAAAGATGCATCAAAATATCTCTTAGCAGATTCCATGATGAATACATATGTCTTGATGAATCTTATGCAATAACCAGAGAAGTGATCAGGGATGTAACTAGCTTACCATCCTTCAGACCAACTCTTGAATGCAATTATAATAGAGGAAAAGGTTTAATCAGGAATACTTGTGTTGGAATCACTAATCTGACAGTGCAGTATGCTAATCTAGTCATTTCATAGTTATTTTTGGTGAAAATGATGTTTCTACAGTTTCTATTGACCTTGTGTTGGATATGGTTGAAAATAGAAAGGAATATGACATGTGTGAGTTGCTCCAACAACAGTTATTGGAAAATTTGAGAGATATTAAGAAAAGGAAAGGTGCATTCAAATATGGTACACTAGTTATATGCTTAATTTTCTACTTTATGAAAGAGATTCTTGAAGTTGGTGAAGTTCATTGGGATCATACTGAACCAATCTCTCATCAAATTGAGAAACTCTTAAGGAATATTGGGGATTTGGATGTGTAAGAATATGCTCTTGTTGCATACTTTGGAAAGTTTCAAAGAAAAATGAATAGAAGAAATAGAGCTCCTAGAGAATTGATTACAAATTATAAGAATGACATAACATTTTTGGTAACCACTGATAGCTACATTATCAAGGAAGTTGAACCCAAGAACTCATGGATACCTGAGCTTGGATAGGATATTGAGGACTATGTTTCTAGTTGTATTGAAATGTTAATTAACTACCCTCGGGTCCCCAAAAAAAATAATTTTGGAACTTACTCTGAAGTGGCCAAAGCTCTTGATAAGTCTGAATTAACCTCAGGAAAATCAATGCCTGCCTCTGGAGAAAAGAGAAGAGTCGCATAAGTTCTTGCATTATTTTCACAAGTTGAACCTCCTCCAAGGAGAGCAAGACTCAAGTAGCTAGCAAGGTATAGAGGAAAATTTCAGTTGGTTCCTTGTGTCAGTTCCAATTTAGCTCAACCTACTTTGGTAAAGAACAAGTCCGTTAACTAATAGATTTGATGAATTAAAGTGTAAAGAAACAAGTGACATGGTCAGTTGGGTTGAAAATAAATGATTATTGGAAATTAAAGAGAAATGTGAGTCTACTCATATTATTGCACTTGATAGACTCAGAGTTGTTCAAGAATGTGGGAAAGAGGCTAAGAATTTATTCACATTTTGTTGTTCTTAGCCTGATGAAATTCAAAAGTTCAAAGATAATGAGAGATTGATTGAAGCGTTGATCAAGTATGCCTTTGGAACATTTCATCCTGCTCTTGATTTAGATGGTAAGACATGGTGTGAATTGGTAGAAATTCATGAGAAATATCTAGCATCACATAAGAAGAAAGTTGAAAAGATTGAACAGCATGGGGAGCTCAGAGATGTAATAAAGATTAAATACACTCATATCTTCTATGCTCTCTCTATATATGATAGGAATTTGAATTCTAATTCTACTCCTAGAACTATGGTTGAAGGAAAGGACATCTTGATCAATCTAAATTATCTATGCAGTGCATTGGCAGAAGCAAAAAGACTTTGGGATGAAGGGAGATCCTCATGGATGGGGATTCTTAACAAGCTTCAAGAAACCACTACCTCTAGACATTATCTCTATTTAGAACATACTCCTTAGGGGGAGTGTTCAGGGATGAAAAGGATCCATTAAAGTTTTTTTTTCCTTTTCCATTGATGTCAAAGGGGGAGAGAGAGACCGTAGAAGAGAGTAAGAAGTATCATGTGAAAATAGGAAGTCTTTGACTAGATGTAACTCCTTTTTGAAATTAAACCTTATTGGAAGGTATTTTGATGGCTTTCACATCTTGTGTTTCCATTAATGAAAAAAGGGGAGGTTATTGTAAATTAAGCGGTTGTCATTGATGTCAACATGGTGAAAACAATATGAGAAGTTTATTTGTTTTATCGAAAGTGTTGTTTTCTAAAGAACCAGTGTGTTGGTTTTTGAGTTTGGAATTCTTCACAAGAAGAGATACAACTCGATGCTCTTAACATTATCATTATGACTATTACAGATATCTATATCCAAGATCCTGAGATTTTTTGTGTTGAGAATAGGAAGATATCATCGATGGAGTTCATCTCTATACATTGCAGTTGTTCCTTTGTTTAGTACATTAGTATGGGAGACTTTGCATTTTCATACGAAGAATATATTTGTGTTGCAGTTCTAATGGTAGTTTCTTTGATGTTAATATGATGAGAAACCTAAGAAATATCGGATCTATAAGGTGTTCACTTTCAGATGTGTGCATTGGTTTGGAATTTTTGTGATTAGGTCCCAGCTCTGGCTGAACTAATACATGATATGCACTAAGAAGGTTAAATATACTTTTTGGATGTTTTCTATAGATCTATGCTGACTTGATATGATGCACTACTTGGATTAAAAAAAAATCTTATAAGGTGCCAAAAAGAGTATTGTTTGAGTGAGTGTGAAGAAGAAAATAAATGTAAGTGAAGATGAATATGTGAAGAAGGTTGACAAATATGTAAGTGGGCCTAAATGATTTATCAGCTGAGTATGGAAAAGACAGAGAAAATTTGTTAAGCGACTTCCATGAATGCAGTGTTTCTTATTCAGAGCTTCATTGGAATTGAACCCTACACATAGAAGGTGTATTCCATCAGTTCATTATTTTGGAAATGAGCCATAGATTTTTTATCTTGGTGATGAGCCATATATTTTTGTGTTCAAGATGTGAGCCTTTCAAGGATAGTGAGTCCTGGAAATGAGCCCCATAATATTCTGTATCTGGATATATTATATTCTGAGCTAATCCTCATCGTGGTTTTTCCCATTTTGGGTTTTCCACGTAAAAACTCTGGTGTTCATGTGTGATTGTGTTGTGTCTTGATTCCATGTCTTATTTTGATAATTTAAAAATATTTATGATGATGTTTAGATGGATTATATGTCCATGGTTTTATAGAATATTGATTCACCCCCCTCTCAGTATTCCAGACATTCAACATAACCTAGTCAAATAGGCTATGGTAAAAATTGAACAATTTGTAGAGAATATTTGTTGTATATTTTGGGAAACTCCCTCTTTAGTTTCTTCTCCTAACAAGATGATTGAGGAACTAAGATGGTCATTGTGAAGATAGGCCACTCAAGAGGCTATTGGTCGAATGATGACCAAGAGGATGAGTTGTCAACCTTTCAAGATGAGATAGTGGATTTTACCACTCTATAGGAAAAGATGGAAAAATTAGCATTTTTGTAGAGGATCAAGATACAGTACCACCATGGTCCTCCCATGGACGTGATGAATGAATTCATCACCATATTTTCTAACATATTTCCTAACAAGGGTTGCTCGAACTCTTGAAGTTTGCTTTATTTCATTAAATTTTGTAATAAATTACAACACTCAAATGATAAACTTTAAATTTAGTGTTGTGTTTTCAATTAGACTTCAGTTCTATATGATTTTCTTAGTTTAGTTTCAATTAGTCCCTAGATCTTAATTGGGTGCTTTAGTTTCACTTTCAAATATATTTTTTTTTAGATCCATGAATTATGAGATGCATGAGTCTATTTAATATTGGATTTTGGATCATTGTAATCATTAGAACTTATGTATTTTGCAAAATAACTTATACATTTTCAATGTGGATTTCCCTACTGAATTTTGTGAAGATATTTTATGAATCAAAGGATTACACCTTATTTGCATGCATATGGATCTCAATCTCTATTGATGGTATGATTGTTTTGTTTATCTAAATTAAGTACATTGATGAAATATGTTATATTACTGTGTTATTGAATAGATTTTTATCTCATATTTTCCCATGTTTAATGACAATCTGATTTGATATAACTTCTAAATCTTGAGATTGACTGATTCCCTTTGAAGATTCTAGTGTTGCTAGTAGGAATTGTGTGAATACTAGTTTCTTTAATGTTGGTTATTGAGATTTTGTTTAACTATTCAAAATTGATAAATAAAGAAAATCTTACCATTATCCATTCAATTTCAATATTTATTTTAAATAATTCTTATAACCCTTAATTTATTTTGATCTTTATTTTATAATATTTCAAACAAGAGAAAGAGGATATAAATGATACAGATTTGTTGAAGCAAAGTACTAACATGAAATTGGTTACTCGGGAATAATTTTTTTTATTTTGATTACATGTCTTGAATGTGTCTTGCAAGAAAACTAAACATCCAAGCCCCTTGTAGAAACACGCTTGCATCAACCACTTAGTTGTTCATCACGGTCAAGACTTGACCCAAAAGGAACATTGGAGTAGGGTATCCCGATTTTCAATAGGAGCAATAACTTATTATTGCCTAGTTGGTTGTGCTAAAACCACTCTCAACAAGTCCATAATATGGTTTTGAGAGAATTGTTTTGATAAGTATTTTGTGAGGTTGATTAGGATGATGTTATGGTATTATTGGGGATACTCTAATTTCTCCTACTTTGAGTTATGAAATTTTAAAGGGAAAGAGAGACCAATTCTACTCTGAGTGGGTGGAATTGGAAAGTAGTTCATCAAATTCACTTGGCCCTTATACTGATTTTTGAACCAAGATGAAGAGCTTTGAGGGAGACAAGTGCTTTCATTAGGAGTGTGAGCATAGAAATTTTATAATCTTTTCTCCAAGAAAACCCTTCAATTTCTCATGTTGCATTTGAGAGAGGCTTGCCTTGGTTCCACCCTAGTATACTTTGATTTTCTCTTATTGATGATAGTGGGTATGGGTGGTGTGATGGCCTTCAAAGAGGAGTCATAGAATTTCAATGTCACAACGTTCTTTGTTGGGGGCTTGGTGTTGCATGCAAATGGTGATAACATTTTTACTATCCCTTGAACTTGTTCTTAGGAACTCTAGTTGGTATCAAGGTGTTGTTAATGGATCCTTGCAAGCACTTAGGCTTATTGTTTTGACATCTATATGGTGTTTCAACTAATCAACCTCATTTATGCACACAAATTTGAAGCATGATTGGAAATCATTATGGCCTTAGGATATGATCACCTTCACATCCAAACTCCACCACTACCAACAATAGAAATGAATAGTTTGTCAAATTGGGAGGTTGAGGAAAAATTTACCTACAACTAATACTTTATCATCTTTGTAAGGAGCTGCAAAAAGTCCTCCAAGCATGCCATTGTACCCATTTTGTTACACCAAAATAAATTGTCAAATATAAAAGTGAGATGTGTCATTTACATATGATCTTTCATGCTCTACACATATTTTAAAAGGGATGTAATTTGTTTGAAAATGGATTAGAAAAGGAAAGATGCAAAGAGTCTTTTTCGATTTTGTATTAGGATATGCATAGTTACAACGTTTATAAAAATATGTTGTAACTACTAATTGCATTGTTATTTCTAAGTTAAATATATGAATGCATGTTGATTTATATAATTATCTCCATTATGTTATGTAAATATTTTTTTGAATTTAATAAAATCAAGGCTTGTTCCATTATTCATTATTCATTTGCAATAATAAATTATTTCATATAACATACAATGTAAAATATATATCACTAGATTCCTAGAAAAGTAGAAAAAATAATTACAATGTAAAATATGATATATGATAATAAAAATAACTACAATAAATATTTTAATTTCATATGGCATAATAATATATACTTAGAAAATTAGAAATAATGTATATAAAGATATTTCATCATTTGATGAATTTTTGATGAATGGTTATTGTTGAATTTCAGAAAGAAATGTCTAAAGCACTAGAATTGCAAATTCAAACCTCCAGAATCACCCTTTTTTGTTAAATTTACAAATATCAACATTTCTATATCAAAAGATATCACTTCCTACCAAACATGTTGAATTAATTGAAGTTGACATGTTGATCATCCTTAAATTTTATTTGAATTGGTAGTACAAAATGTAATGTAATAATTGTGGAGTTATGAGGTAATAGGTTTCATTCTCTTTTATACTTAAGAATAAGAATAAAAATAAGAATTTAATTTGTATGGTTGTACACAAGCAATTGATCTTGCAACTACCAAGTGAAGTTATTTTGAAGCAAGAGGTTCAAGGAGAGTGCAGTGCACTAGGGAGATTTTGGGATGTAACAAAGTTAGTCTACACAAATCTTTGTATTCGTCTTTCAATTTTTGGGTAATTGAAAGATAAAAAATCCTACATTCCATCGATTTCTCTATCATTATAAATCTTTAATTTAAAAAAAAAACAATCTTGAGGTTTAGGGTTGAGAGTTTACAAGCATGTCTACCACCATTACCAAACCATGGATTGGAAAAGACAAAAATAAAATAAAAAATAATATTACACTAGACTTTTTATAACTCATGGTTTCATTGATGAATACCATGATATATATGGTTTTGTAATCTATGGTAGGCTTGAATCAAAACTTAGATTTTCATGTGAGAATAAGGTTGGAATGCCAATGCAAATAACAAAATTAAAACATTACCAATTAATAGTATCATTGCACCATGGGTGGTTGGATTGGGACACATGATGTTCCTAAGGTTTTCTTTTGCCCATAATTTATTATGGTTTGCACCCAAAATTATGGTGATAATAGAAAAGAAATTATTAAAAAAATATCAAGAAGAAATTGTTAGGAATTGTAGGCAGGAAATGAAGATATTAAATTACCAATTAAATGCAAATTTTAGTTACATGAAACAGAGCAGAGGAATTAAAATTCACAAAAATAGAGGCAAGGCAGCAAATTAAGGTGGTTCACCTTTCCCTAGGCTACATCCAAAAACAACTATCCATTTTATTTATTTTTCAGACAAATTCATATTACATTTACTTGTAGCAAACAACCGCAACATGTAGCAATAAAATCCACACAATTTCCACTACCAAATATATCACACTCGAGTACATGTGCCACCAACAACTTGTGATCATCCTCATGCTACACCATGTGACTTGCAATAATTTTCACATGACTATTTCAATTCCATGCCACAAGAAGACTCCAAACAAAGTTGTGTTTGTTCATTTCCAATTTGTATTAAATAAACTTATTTTCCAGGTAGTTACAAATTAGTTTCTCCAATCGAATTACATTGGAAACTAATAATAAATTTATTTTAATAAAAATAAGCAATTTTTTCTTTAAGGGTGTTGTCCCCGAGCCCTCATTAAGGGGTTTCCTTTCAGACCTTATGGGAGGGGCTCTACCCCCCTGCACTCCCTCGTTATTTAATTTGGGGGGAAACACACTGAGAAAAGTGGTCAAAATTTAAACTTCAAATTTTGAGTAGGTTCTGGACAGACCAACATAAATGTTACTCATTACTACAAAAGACTGTCTAGGTTTCCAAGAGAATATTTTGGAAACATCCACATTAATTTAGAAAAAAAATACTAGTGATTATGAAGCAACCACTCAAATATAAAAAAAAAAAATCAATAAAATAATAATTGATGGTAATGCATTCAAAGAGAATCACAAGCTTCCTTATAAAATTAAAAAATTCAAACCACAAGTTTAGGATGTTATTTCATGCTAGCATTTCCTTAGATTGGATAGTCATAGGGAAGTGTGTGCAAGCCTCCTTGAATTGGTATATAATATTCATTATGTTACTCCACCTATTAAATATAGATTTCTTGAGCACATTGTAGAATCCATGTAGAAACATTTTTTTAATAAGTAAAGGAGGTTCCATTTCCAATTCTAACTAATAAATTTAGGTTCACAAACTACTTATGATATTTATTTCTAGCAAAATTTTGTAGAATTTTTATAGCCAACAAGCTTCAAATTCAACCCTGTACGAATCATGAGGCTAATTTTTTTGTTCTATTATATGGTTGGACCCCTAAGATAAGGATGCATGATATTCAAAATTTTGTAGACTAATTTTTGGCTCCATTGTATCAAGCAATTATAAATACTCTAATGCCTAGATTGTTTGAATCTTGTTGACTCTCACTAGCAGTATGACCCATGTGATGTGGTTAAAGCAACAATTTTATCCAATAAGAATGTTGGAAGTAGAATTCAACATCAAACTAAACCCTTGTTAGAAATATTAAAAAATAAGAATTCTTGGGATGAGGTCAAAAAATAATGGAGGAAGTTACTCCTGATAAAGGTATTTCTTTTGAATATTTTTTAACAAAAATAATGACATTGCACCCACCAAAAGCATCAAAGATTTCAATGAGGAGGTACAATATTTTTTATAAAAGAGACGCTCAACTATCTAGTTTAAAATATATATCATTCCCTAAGAGTAGCTTGTACACATGCAAAATGAAAAAAACAAAAATAAATACCTTTTAGTTTATGAGGAAGGATCTAGGTGATCCGAAAACTACTATAAATTTTGAATAGATCTTAGAAGATGAAGAGTTTAGAAATTTATGAAATGTAAAGCATCCCTCTGAAGTAACTAATGATGAATTTGGTGATGATAGGGAAATGAAACCCTTGGATCCCACTCCTAGTGTAGACTATGCATACAAACATGATTTGAGTGAGACCACAAAATAAACATATACTTCAAGGGTAGCCATGGTCAAAAAATTGGGTTATGAAGGAGGTGGTTTGGGGTCCAAAGGACAAGACAATTCTTGGGTGGTGACATAGGTAAACCATAAAAGACCTGGTGAATTTCAAGGCATTGGAGTTGATAAACAAGCCCAAGGATTTACAAGAGTAGATGGTACAATTTAATTTGTTACAACTTCACATTCTTATAGCTAGATACAATCACAACTAGTATCACAAGGGTTTTCAAATATTCAATATATTCAATTTGTTAAGAACATGATGGAGAGTCTAGTGATACTAGTAGAAATAGTATGGGTAGTAGTAGTGGTCAACAAATTCTACACCAACAAAATACTCACAAGAGGCCAACACTAGAAGATACTATATATAAACTCAATATGATCAAGACATTCTAAAGAAAAATATTATGACAA
This sequence comes from Sequoiadendron giganteum, assembly GCA_007115665.2. Lineage (NCBI taxonomy): Eukaryota > Viridiplantae > Streptophyta > Pinopsida > Cupressales > Cupressaceae > Sequoiadendron > Sequoiadendron giganteum. The sequence continues at coordinate 607,905,803 of CM021103.1, forward strand.
CTCCAATTCCAACTACCTCCATTTCCACCTCAAAGGAATTATTTCCAAAAGGCATCCATTTGATTGTTTGTGTGACTAGGATAGGAATGGATAATCCTTGGCCTCAAATAATTAGAGATGCCTCCAACATTGCAAATTTTCCTTCACCATTCAAGCATTTGATTGTGTTAACAGTCCCAAGTTTTTATTACAAAGTTGAGTTTAAAAGTGAAGAAAAAATATATAAAGAACACAAGAAGCAAGTGTTAGAGAGTATAACTACTATAATTTAAAAGCTTGCATTGTGTAACAACTAGGATATTGTCCATATATGGCCCAAATATAGAAACCATGGAGTATATGGTTGTTGTGTTTGAAGTTCACAATAAATTATAGGATCAAATGCATCACTCTAACTTGAGGTGAGCATTGTCCAAATAGTTTTTTGGAGAATTTTTTTGAAAAAATTATGTATCAAAAAGGGACAACGAAGTAGTGTGCACATCATTTTTAAAGAAAAAGAGATAAAAATAGGTTAGAAGATAAAATGAAAACGTTATATGAAATCCTAGCAAATGAGAAAGCAAAGAGGAAAGAAAACGATAACAAGAGTAATGCATTAGAGAAAAGAAAAAAAATGGGCCTCTACATCTACAAGCAAAGAGAATGAACAAATAGAGGTGGAACTAAATGAATTGAAGCAAATTTTAGACGAAAGCATAAAGAAATATAATAATGAAAGAGTCAATTCAAAAAAATTATAACAAAATCTAGTGGAATCCAATGCTTTAACAAATACATTAAAAGTCAAATTGAACAAACAGAAAGAAAGAGAAAAATTCGGGAATATAATGGAGAATGAGAGAAGAAACACTAAAAAAATGATGTTAGAGTTGAAGAAAACAAAAAATAAAGAAAGTCTTCCCAAAATAGAGTATTTGAATTTTGTAGAAAATAATGAGGCATATAAAAGAAAATATTTGGGAGGAATTAAATGCAGAGGATTGATCATTTGTGTCAATTTTTTATCGATGTTTGATAAAACATAATATGAAGCTCAAACAATATGTTATTGACAACATAAATGTGAATTCAAGAGAGAAAATTATAAATTAAATTTTGCAAATAGTCTACAAAGCCAATGATAATGAATTGGCATCCAAAGGAATTCACAACCAAATTGATGCTCAATAAAAGCATCATCTATTATTTTTTTTTAAAAATGGAGCTTGGTGAAGTAGAGAAATTATGTATCAAGTTATAAAAATGACGTGGAAGTTGCATAACTACTTGATGGATCTTGATTTGACATTGGCTTTTGACACAATAAAATGGTACATTAGAAAGGTTACTTTCAAAAATAAGATGGAGGTGTTATTCTTTGTTCCTCTTTGTTTTGGTTTGTCCTTGTTGCCAAAAGACACATGATGCCTACTCTAATATGTTTGGTTTATTCTTCATTTGTGATGCTCAGATTCGGTGGTTGATATAGTGGTTTTCTTGTTGGCATGATTTATGGTAACATAGCCTTGATTTGCAAATGGTGATATTGTTGACCCTAGTGGCATTTTTTTTGACATTGTGTCAAATACGTGTGAAAGTGATAAATTGGCATTAATATGGTTTCTATGGAAAAATAAAAAGGATTTTTTTAATTTGTTTTAAATGCTAGGCTTTCAGCCATAGTGTCCTTTACAAGGCATAAAAGGGAAGCACTTAGCACTCCATGCACACCATATTTTTGGTAGACCTTCCTAGAGGTTACGGGTTCCTTAGAACATAAAATACTTGCATATGTTGATTTGCAAGATAATGATAAGGTTTTGGTTTTGATGGAAAAGATATTTCAAAGGGGACACAATGATATTGAAAAGGCACAGTGATAAAGGTGTTGACACATGTTTTTGATCACATGGCAAAAGGATCTAGGGCTCGATGAAAATAATGTTTAATATGTGAAACTTCTCGAACAAAAATTATTGTGTTAGTTATCATTGTGAAGAAAAATCATGAGGATTTAGGGTTTGTAGATGATGATGATGCTTTTTTTTGGACAAGACAATGTCGACTAGTTTTCAGTGAGAGGAGAATGATTTAAAGGTTGTATTTTTCTTGGGTAATATTCTCTAGTTGTTTTCATTGACTAGTAGTTATATGTTTGATTAAAACCTACAGAGAAGGTTGTATTCATTTTCAGCTGTGTGAGTATTCAGACAAATTTGTTTAAGTTTTTGAGCAGTCTGTTAAGGGTCTCTTGAGTATTGTGTTTACGTTTGTTAAGATAAAATGGGTGTCTGTTTTATGTGTTTACTTTCTCCATGTGGGTAAAAGTGTTTTCTTTTGACAGTGAGTAAATAGAAATTTCGTTTTGATCGAGAATTTTTTTTACTATGATTATTTTGGGAATGTTGATTTATGTTGGTTAAAGGTTGAAGGAACAGGTTGTAGTTCTGAAGAAATGGTTTGTGATCATTCTTTTTACATGTCTTTGTGCACAGACAGTTTTGAAGACAGTTAACAGGTTACATGTGGCATTATCTGAAAGGAATTTTATATTAGTTACCATTCTTGGAATGTTTATATAAATAGTGATTTATCACTATTTGATGTTCGGTGCTTTTCACAGAGTTATCATGTTGAATGTATAAACAAAATTTTGTAAAGAATTTTTGCAAACATGATGCAAAAGCGATTGTATCACTAATATATTTTGTATTTTAAAGATTCCAGAAAAATGAATCTTTAAGATATTAAGTGTATTAGATTGGAGGTAAAATATGATTGGTAGAGAAACTGAGTGATCCTTTGTAGTTGAATTATTCTTTATTGAGAAATGTATAGTGAAGTTAAAATGATCAAGTTAGTGAGACAGATTGATCATTGCTAGTGAGGCACATTTAATGTCAGTGAGACACACTGCTAGTGAGGTATTGGTTTATTGTCAGCGAGGCATTCTTGTAACCAATGAGGTTCTTTGGTCAGTGATACCATTTTTTCCAGTGAGGCACTATGTAACCAGTGAGGTTCATTAAGCCAGTGGGGCGATTTTACAAGTGGTTTTTCTACCCCAAGAAGTTTTTCCACTCAAGAAATTCACTATCTTATGGGTCTTTATTTGGTTTCATTTGTGATCTTATTGTTTCATAGTTATACATTTTTGCACTTACATTTATGTAATTAAGAATCAACAATTCAGATTGGTACATGTGTTAGCTCTTGAAACATAATTCATATTATTCTCAAAGGTTTTAAAAAGGGTTTTTAAATGTTAGCAAATTGAATTAATTTGTCTAGACATTGATTCACCCCCCCTCTCAGTGTCTCACATACTCCAACAATTGGTATCAGAGCCAAACCCTTGTCTAGAGTTAAACTAGGGGATTCCTGGTAGAGTATTGGTTGTCATGGGAAAGAGGAATAGGAATAAGAAAGAAAAATCATAGCCTACAAAAGTAGAAATGCCTAAAAGAGAATCAACAACCTGTAGAAGAAAATATGTCTAATATAGAACTTGATGAATTTGTGGTGGACATGAATGACTAAGATATTGAAGGAGAAAATGATTTTGAGGTAGAACTTATTTCTGCACTTGATGAGATTAATAGTCTTAGAAAGGTGAACAAGGAAGTAAGATTTTAGTTAGAGAAAAGGGAAGGAGATTGCAAAAAGTTAGAAACTAAAATTATCTCTTTGAAAGAAAAACTTGAAAAATCAAATGAGTCAATTATTTGTCTAAAAGTAGAAAATGAAGAAAGTAAGAGAATAGCCCAAGTGACTAGGTCCAATTTAGAAGCCAGAGCAGTTGAGTGCCAAAAGTTAGAAAGTGAAATAGTTGTTCTAAGGAAAGATATTGAAAGTGTAAAGATTCAATTACAGAAAAATCAGAAGTTTGATCAAAGTACCAACAAGCTAAATGAGATGTTGGATAATCAAAAGCATCACAAAGATATTTTTGGTTTAGGGTATGAAAAGGACAAATCTCTAAGACTCGAGATAATCCTAAACATGAAACAGTATTTGAAACAAAAGATGGAAAGGATTTTAATGTTAGATAGACTCCAAGAAAGAAGGTAGACCTGAATTATTACTCTACTACCCTTGAGATTGAAACCAAGAAGAAAGAAAAAGAGAATTTTGTTGATATTGGAAGAAGAAGATTAAGTAGGTTCTCAAATAAATATCATTTAAAAAGTTATAACTACTCTCAATTTAATGGTTATTATTATTTATGTTTTTTATTTGGTCATAAAGAATTAGAATTTTGGATGTATGAAAAGAAAAATTATGGGAAAAATAATTTTAATGAGTTGGAATATAGAAATAATATGTCACATGCTTTAGATGTAACCATCTTGGTCACATTGATAGAGATTGTGGTAGACAGGTTCTAAATGATGATGTTAGATTCATGAAAAGTTATAGATCCTTGGTCATGTGCAATAGATGTAATGGTTTTGGACATAGAGCCAAGTTTTGTAGAAGTAAATTGTTGAAATTACCTAATCAAGAAGCTTCTTTGAGCAAGAAAAAGAAGGAGCCTATGAAAATCTGGAGAAGAAAACAAAATTAGGATAAAAAATATTCTAAATTTGTGAATATTGTACAAGGGATATCTCATAGTACGTAAAAGGTAGCATGAAGTAAGGGGGGGCAGGTTAGTGATTTACCTTTTAGCCCCTAGAGAAAGCAAGAAACTTAAGTAAAAGCATGAGATTGGTATGCAATGTATCTATCTGATATCCCTGATTTGATATATATATTTAAAAAGTTCATAAGTTGGTAAAAACATTCAATGTGTTGGAATTGTAGTGTTACCATGCAAGGTTATCAAAAGGCGGATATGAGGAAATGGTTCCTTAGTCATTAGGTGATTTGTTGATAGTAGGCTTTGATATAAGTTGTTTGGTTGCACTCTTTTATGTTCATTTGTTACACACATGCTATTACTACTTGCATAGTGAATATCTTGAATTTCTCATTTTCTGAGATAGTGGTTATGTTTTGTGCATTTCTAATTTTTGCTTGACAGTTGCACAAACAATGGATTTTCTTTGTGAATTAGGTATATGGTCTATATGTTTTGGATTTTACCTTCAATAACTTATAATGTGGAAATTAGGAGTACAAGGCAGTCAACATCTACATATCCTACAAAGGCAGTGAGTACTACTTTGGTTACTTGGCATCTTGATGCAGTGACAACTATGTTGATGTCAAAATTCATGGTCTTATGGTTTCCATTACAAAGTGTTGATTTGATACTTGATGCTTGTCTAATTTGTCAAAAATGATTGGATTTGCAGTGGTATTTGTATTGGTATTGATACTTGCTCATTCATATCATCATGGTTTTGATGCAAAGGTTCTTGGATAAGGATTGTCATTATGTCTACATGATCACAATTTTGATATCAATCTCAGATCATCAAATAGAAGTGGTGGCATTTATCAAGTGACAAAGAGGTTTATATTCATTACAAAGATAGGATTGATTGATTCCTTTCATAAACTATGATTTGATTAATACTTGATAACCTATGTATCTTGTTAGCATTAGATATTAGTGGCTTATATATATACTTGTCTCTAATAAGTAACTAAAGTCTTATCAACTTTCATTGGTAAGCTATGAATAGCTTGTTACATTCATCGTATATAATTTATTAATGATATATTGCATATAAGGTTCATGTGTTTCAAGCACTAAATGGTGAATAAGAAACACTTCAGGACTAATCATTTCTATTAAAATCAATTTGGCAGTGATATTTGGTTAAGGATTTATATGGAAGTTTGACATGACTACTTGTTAGAGCTATTGGTCTTGACATTGGAAATCATTGATGTTGGCATTTACATATTTGGTTGAAATAATTGATTGGTATATTCCTATATTGACATTGATGGTGGAATTTGTGATATATTCTTGACCTTGACATATACTTGCATATTTGATGCACATATATATTTAAGTGATGTGAATGACAATGGATTCAGGTATATGGATAGGTAAATTTAGATTCAGATTGGTATACCTGATTGGTATCCATTCACAGGGTAACTTGATTGGTGTATGGTTTACAATTTTTCTTTGATATGGTTGGTATTGACATGCTTTGATCAGTTTTTGGCACTGATATGGACATACATATTTCAATTTACATATGACATATTTGGCTATTTCAATGATCATTCCACTTAACAAGATTGGTTGATATGAGTGTAGATTTTGGAACTTGGATAAGTGAAACTCCAATTTTTATGTTACTATATAAGGATAGTAATTTTGAAGCTTACACTTGGTTCACTTTATTTGATTTTGATATTCAGATTGTTTGTAAGTTGGTAATGGATAGTATGAGTTGGTTATGGAAAAATAATAATGTCTGGTAATTTGATACAGTTGGTAATGCATTTAACAAGTGGTAACATTACACCATTTGACTTGGCATAGTTGGTACTTATTGTATAAATGAGTACTTATGATGAAATTGGGACTTATCATCATCATTTTTTCTATTTAGAAGTATGCAATTCAATGATTGAAATCTTTACTATGAATTATTGCCTATTGTTTTGGTTCCTTCACACTACATACATCTTGATAGTGATCTTGTTTATATTGTGTTGATTCTTTGGATATATCCATACTTTACAAGTGGTATGCATTGTTGCATTTTTTAGTTTGTTGATTGTGGTTACACATTATTATTTGCTCCATGGTTTTTGAGTTGAATCAAAGGGAAATAAATATTTCATAGTTTACTCAAGTTGATACAAGTTGATATACTCATTTTTTCTGATAGTCTAGTATAATGCTCATACTATACTCAGTTGTTTCAGGTATTCAATGATTTCAGTATAACAGTCATATTGCAATGTGATGGGCATGGAACATAAAGTAATAGATGTTGCTACAGGTCCATTGTTTTCTTTATGTCTCTTGGACTATTGAATATGCACTTTATTGATGAGTAATAGTGATAGGTTTCTCACCAAGTTCTCATATAGTGTAGGGCTCTCATTTCTTCTTGAATATGTTTTAAATACATAGGTTTGCTTCTATATCTAATGGACAATGGTATGATCTGGATTTTATATTTGAGATTTACAATTTGATCTAATAGTTTTATATAATAGGGTAGATCATATGCTCAAATAGTGACAGTTGGTATATTAACAGGAACAGTATATAGTCTTTGATAATCAGTTATGTATTTTGGCTACACAATACATAGTGATAATATATTATATGGACAGTGATCTATGCTATGCCTCTATGATTGTACAAGGAGTTGGTATTGTTTGGTGTTGGAAAATGGATAGTGACTTGATGCCTATGATAATGCTCTATGTGAAGTGCTTAGCAATCTACGAAGGTCATTTAGATATGCAAGATAGGGGGAGTTATGCCTATTTTTCATTATCCCCTACCATGTGTGTTCTTTATTCCTATTGATATGGATATTGGCTTCTATTTCTTTAACAGTGATAGTAGAATATACTTTGTGTTGTGATCTTTATTTCATGCTACTCATGTTGATTTATAGACAGTGGTTCAAATCCTTTGTCTCAGATATGCAAGTTATGCCTATTTTTCATTCTCTCCTACCATGTGTGTCCTTTATTCCTATTGATATGGTTGTTGGCTTCTATTTTTTTAACAGTGATAGTAGAATATACTTTGTGTTGTGATATTTATTTCATGCTACTCATGTTTATTTACAGACAGTGGTTCAAATCATTTGTCTTGGATGTCAAAAAGGGGGAGAATTTTGTCTTCCTGTCACCAAGGACAAAGGGGGAGTTTGCTGTTCTTTGTTCCTCTTTGTTTTGGTTTTTCCTTGTTACCAAAAGACGCATGATGCCTACTCTGATATGTTTGGTTTATTTTTCATCACATGATGCCTACTCTAATATGTTTGGTTTATTCTTCATCACATGAGGCCTACTCTGATATGTTTGGTTTATTCTTCATTGGTGATGCTCAGATTTAGTGGTTGATATAGTGGTTTTCTTGTTGGCATGATTTATGGTAACATACCCTTGATGTGAAGATGGTGATATTGTTGATCCAAGTGGCATTTTGTTTGACATTGTGTCAAATACGTGTGCAAGTGACAAATTGGCATTAATATGGTTTCTATGGAAAAATAAAAAGGAGTTTTTTTTATTTGTTTTAAATGTTAGGCTTTCAAACATAGCATCCTTTACAAGGCATAAAAAGGGAAGCACTTAGCACTCCATGCATGTCATATTTTTGGTAGACCTTCCTAGAGATCACGGAGTCCTTAGAATATAAAATACTTGCATATGTTGATTTAAGATAATGATAGTGTTTTGGTTTTGATGGAAAATATGTTTCAAAGGGGACACAATGATATTGAAAAGGCACGGTGGTAAAGGTGTCGCCACATGTTTTTGATCACATGGAAAAAGGATCTAGGGCTCGATGAAAATAATTTTTAACATGTGAATCTTCTCAAACACAAATTATTGTGTTGGCTATCATTGTGAAGAAAACGCACGAGGAGTTATGGTTTGTAGATGATGATTATGCTTTTGTTTGGACAAGATAATGCTCAACTGGTTTTAGTGAGAGGAGAATGGTTTACAGGCTACATTTTTCTCGAGTAATATTCTCTAGTTGTTTTTGTTGACTGGTAGTTATTTGTTTGATTAAAACTTGCAGAGAAGGTTGTATTCATTATCAGCTGTGTGAGTATTCAAACAAATTTGTTTAAGTTTTTGAGCAGTTTGTTAAGGGTTTCTTGAGTATTGTGTTTACGTTTGATAAGAGAAAATGGGTGTTTGTTTTCTATGAATAATGGTACCTAAAATGTCAAAATATTTGGATCTTCAGTTTTTATTTGTTAAGGGAAATGGACTTTTGTTTCAGTGGTTAATGTTGTCTAATTCTTCGAAATCCTTTTTTGGGTTTACTGGGTTGTGGTTCAATTTCTCCATGTGGGTAAAGGTGTTTTCTTTTGACAATGGGTAAATGGTAATGTCGTTTTGATCGAGCATTTTTTTACTGTGATTATTTTAGGAATGTTGGCTTATGTTGGTTAAAGGTTGAAGGAACAGGTTGTAGTTTTGAAGAAACAGTTTTGTGATCATTATTTTTACTTGTCTTTGTACACAAGCAGTTTTGAAGACAGTTAACAGGTTACATGTGGCATTATTTGAAAGGCAGTTTATAGCAGTTACCATTCTTGGAATGTTTATATAAACAGTGATTTATCAGTGTTTGATGTTCAGTGCATTTCACAGAGTTATCATGTTGAATGTATAAATAGAATTTTGTAAAGAAGTTTTACAAGCATGATGCAAAACAAATTGTGTCACTAATATATTTTTTATTGAGAAATGTATAGTGAAGTTAAAATGATCAAGTCAATGAGATAGATTGATCATTGCCAGTGAGGCACATTTAATGTCAATGAGACACATTGCTAGTGAGGCATTCTTCTAACCAGTGAGATTCTTTGGTCAGTGAGACCATTTTTTCTAGTGAGGCACTTTGTAACCAATGAGGTTCATTAAGCCAGTGAGGTGATTTTATGAGTGGTTTTTCTACCCCAAGATGGATTTCCACTCAGGAAATTCACTATGTTATGGGTCTTTATTTAGTTTAATTTGTGATCTTAATGTTTCATAGTTATAAATTTTTGCACTTACATTTATGTAATTAAGAATCAGTAATTCAGATTGGTACACATGTTAGCTCTTGAAACATAATTCATATTGTTCTCAAAGGTTTTAAAAAGGGGTTTTAAATGTCAACAAATTGAATTAATTTGTCTAGACATTCATTCACCCCCCCTCTCAGTGTCTCATGTACTCCAATAGGAGGATAGGATGAAGTTTGATTTGGACCAATTTCCTTAGAAGTTATATGAGACAAACTTTTAAAAATTCCATCAAATCATTGATGAATTTGAATGCAACTTTGGTTGATACATTCAAGTCATATTCTATTGTCAATTATGAATTGTTTACAAAATTGAAATTCAGATATTATAAGTTAGAAAAATTTGCATTTCCATCAGATGAACAGTGGAGCATGCTACAAAAGTTGGTAGAATAATTTGATAATATGAGGTTTCAACCCAACATTATGTATAGTTATTTTTGAGCAAGACATTGTAATACTTCTATGTATTTCTTCATTTGAAGATCAATATAAAACTCAAATCCATTTATGTGTTCAAACTATCTATATTGTTTAATTTATTAATTTAAGAAGACTCTAGTGTCTATATGTGTACTAAACATTTCGTAATATTATATATGTTAAGTTATTGTTAGCAATAATTTAGGTGAATGCACATAAAACTTATTAGTATCACACAATAACAATATAAAATTATTAATAATATGCTAATTAATCATTGAAAATTGAAAATTGTGTTTAATAAATCAAATTTGAAAATAATATTTAAAATTTAGATTCTAAAATAGACATCGGATTTAATAGTAGTATGTAAATTTATTCATTTTTAAATTAAATTTTGAAAAAATGCATATCATGATTCAATGATAGAAATATAAAATATCATCAATGACAGTTTGGATTTTGGAATAAGATTCATGAAATATAGTACAATTACTTAGTTACTATTAAATCTCTTCTATTTTCTAAATCATCTCCTCACTCTGGCCATGAGATTGAGATACGTCATGATTATGTTCTTCATTTCCTTCACTTTGCATGCATCCACTTAATTGCATCTCATCACTACCACTGCATGTGTTCATTGTGTCACTATGGTTTGAAGTGGTACACAATCCTCTTCTTTCACATATGGACCTCTAGATTGTGAACGTCCTTTCAAAAGGAAATCTTTAGATACCATACCTAGGTATATACATCCTCAAGCAATTTTCTAATTTTTTGTCTATTTTGTTTCTTATCTTTGATTTCAAGAACCCTAATGCATTGAAAACTCTCTAACCCTCCACTAACCCCAATATCATGGTTTGACATAAATTAGCAAGTTTGAAATATTCTAATTTATTGAATCACACAATATTTCACTCTAACTCAAGGTTTCCCAAAGCTTTTTTATTGGTCCATCTTGAAAGGGACTCTTCATGAGATTAAAATGTTCAATCATTGATGTTGCAAAATAGGCCAATTTATTTGTAAGCTTAGATTTATTTATTTTATATTTGTTGTCCAGTGAATTTTGAACTTTTGGAAAAAATTATTGGCCAAGGCCTTTATCTTGTTATGAAAATCAAATGGTTGATGGTTGACCCAATATTGAGGATACACAACAAACATGACTTTGAGAAATTCATTGTGAGGGAATCGATTTCTAATTCTGAGGAAAGAGATCTCACAATACTCTTTAAAGTAGTACTTACAAAATTAAATATGGTGTCAAATCACCCTTTGTAACAATTACTTCTTTGATAGCGCATTTGATCCTAGTAAAATGGTGTATTTGTATCTTATATCCCCATACAAAAACATAACTCTCCACTTACATTAAATTGTAAAATATTAAATAGGTTTGTTGACATTTGTCATCAAGTGTTAACTACTAAATTTTGGACTTATAAATGATTGCTCTAATAGAAATAGATTATTGAGAGTCATTCATATCATTTTATGTAGTTTAATATATTATAAAATATACATAGTTCTTTCTTGGGATTTTTCACAAGAATGTTCATTTCTTTCAACATGGAGAGAATATCAGATAAAGTTAAAAGTGTCTCTATGTCACTTAACCTATGTAAGAGGTCAAGAGCTTTGTTTATTGTATGGAAATGTTCATATATTACTCCAATCAAGGATTAATATTCTAAAAGACTCATTGTGTTGGTCCATACAAGGAGATCCATCTAATATCAACATTCTTAAGAAGGTTTTTTTTTGTAGTTATTCCCTTAGCAAAATATTGAAATTCCATAAACTTTTTGGGACTTTGATAGAAGTATGAGTAGAGCCTATAGACTTTATTTTCAACTTTTGATATTGTAGAAAACTCTCATAATTTTAAATGTTAAATTCATTATGTGGACCATGCAATGAGTAGTAATCATGTATGGTGAAGAAGTAGTTTTTAGCTGTATGCAAAGAAAATTCATGTGACCTTTCATTATTGAAGCTCCATCAACCCCTATACACACCATTTTTTGGTAATAGTGTAATCATCCATACCTTCAATTTCGTTTAAAAAATTATGAATCAATTCAAATAGCTTTTGTGATGTTGCATTCTCCTTCATTTTATAAACAAAGAATAGATGAGATTGGGAGACATATTTGTCTACAATATACATGGTGCAGGAGCACCCTTCCTTAGGTTGTTTAGAAGGTCATGTCTTGGAAAACTTTGTTTAGGCCACCTAATCAATCTAAGTATGTTCATTTTGTGTGTAATCCTTAGTGGCATTTTTTTGGTTGAGTATGAATCAGATGAAGATCATGTTGACCATTGAATAAGTGTCTTTGGGTTTTGGCTCCAAAGGAGGTTTAGACCTTAGGAGTTTGTTTTTCAAATTTTTGAGAATATTGCTCAGTTGAAGCTACAAATGGCCAAGGAGAGCTCAAAGAAGAGAATAAATGATTTAGAGACCCTATTTAGGGGTGGTTTCGGCATGGAAGTTAGGTTGGAATCATTCGATTTTGTATTGAAGTTTTGAGTTCAAGAAAGCAATTGTGTTTTTGTGTGAATTTTCTGGTTTTTGCCTTGGAGTGGTATTTCAATGGATTAATCATGGCACTGTAGTGTGGGTAGGATGTAATGTAATTGTTATTCAAGCATTGTGTGGTAGTAGTTAGCTTCTTAATTCAGTTTCAAGCATTGTTTATAGTTGGGTTTGGTTTCATACTGTTGTTGGTCTGAACCAGGCAGTTTTAGAAGAATGGAGTGTTAGTTCACTTTCCCATCATACAAATCGTATGACCCTTTGGTAATAGTGAATAGACTCCATGGATGTACATATTTTAGGGTTAGGAGTCCTTGACAACACCAGAGACACTGTGGAAGTCTTCTCCTAGGCAAGCCAGGGAAGAGCCTGGCTAGGAAAGACCAAAGTGCAGAGCACTAAAAATTGCATAGGTGTTAGTTTAAGGAAATTTTCCTTTTGGAGAGGGAATATGTGAGGCTTACCAATCTATGGTAACAAGGAGGAGACTCCACCAATCCATCTGGTGAGGGAAAGACTTGACATTCTGTTGTGTGGTCAGGAAAAGGGCTTAAAAAGGCCTAGTTTTGTCCACTTCCAGGTTAGAGCTTTGTACGGCTAGTTGAGGCCCAAGGCCCCAATAATCTTTGAGTGGTGGACATGAGAAATAGGAATCCCAAGAAAATAATGGGGGTTACTTGGGAGAACCTCGTGGAAAATTATGATCCCTCGAAGAAGAAAACCTAGGTTCTAGGCCTAAAATGAGGGTTTGGTGAAAGCGACCAGAAAATGGAGCTAGGTGGATCCCTACTACCCTTGCTAGGATGGACTAAATCCTTTTAAAGCACCTCCACACCTCTATAAAGCTAAGTTCAAGAATTGGAGGGTTAGTAGCCTTTAGGGTGGATTAAGGGCTAAAGCAAGTGTTACAACATAGCACCAAGTGTTGACTTGGAAGGAAGAACTTGATTGATAGTTGGGTTGGAAAGGAGAACTAGGGGAACCTTGGAAGGAAGGGGTCCTATAGGTTATCTAAGGTGTAGTAAAACACCCTAGAGGTCTACTAAGCAAGACCTAGAGCATGAATCAGTGATTGATTCATCCAACCTCCGTATCAGATTGGTATCAGAGCAACAAAAGATTTGGGATTGATTGTTGTATGTCAAAGCTTGAGTCTAGTGGTTCTACAACCTCGGTGACAAATATAGAGTTGTCCAAGAAGGTTGAAGATCAAGAGGAAGACAATAGAAGATTGAGGGAAATAATAGCTCAACTTGAGCAAGCAATGAATAATGTGCAAACCAAGACTGAGGAGGTCAGTGATAAGTTGGAAGGAAGGGTACCCAAGAGTGAACAGGTTGCAGAGGAAGACAAGATCCCTGAACCTGACCCTATTCTACAAGAGGAGCCTTTCCTGAAGCCATTGAAAGCTATGAGTGGAAAAGCACTTGAAGGCATACAATTGTTTAGTGGGAAATTGGAAGCTGGTCTAGTCATGGATTGGATAGAGGGAATGGAAAACCATTTTAAGTGTGATGGAGTCACTGAAGCACAAAAGGTGAAGGTGGAAAAGTCAAGATTGAGAGGTTCTGCCTTGACATGTTGGAAATTCATCCAGACAGAGAGAGAAAAGGAGGGCAAGAAGCCTATTTCTACTTGGAAGGGAATGGTTGCCAAAGTGAGAGAAGCATACATGCCAGATGATTATGAGATTCAGTTGCATAAGAAAAGACAAAGCTTGAGACAAAGAGACCAAGATGTGAATTCTTATATTGAGGAGTTTTAAAAAAATTGTATGAGGTCTAATGTATTAGAGGATGAAAGCCTTAAGGTGGCTAGGTATCTTAACGGCTTGAAGTGGAACATTCAAGAGGAGATGACTCTTCTAAGTCCCAAGACATTACACCAATGTTATCAATTGGCTATAAAGATTGAAGAAAGAAGCAAGAGGAAACAAGACCAGGCTTCCAAGAGTAGAGGGAAAGGCAGAGATCAAAGAGGACATAGAGGTGGATACCAAGGTAGAGGGACTAAACAAAGAAATCAGGGAGAGTCTAAACTCACAGAGCATGGGAGTGAAACAACTTCTAGAGGAGGTTATGGAAGAGGTAGGGGACCTCAAGGAGGTTCTAACAGAGGAAGAGGATCAGGCAGAAGTAACTCATACTTTGCTAGTATGAAGTGTTATAACTGTGGTCAAGTAGGGCATCCAGCTTAAAGGTTCTCGGAGAAAGCATCTTCTTCAAATACAAAAAAGAGAGTAGCATATGCACAAGAGGACACCATGAGTATCAAATCACCAGAGGTTAGTCACATTGAATCAGAAATGGGGGAGAGCTTGATGTTTAGAAGGGTTCTAATTAGATAACCAGTTAAGGAGGAGCCAAAGAAAAGGAGAGCCTTATTTAGGGTAAGATGCAAAATACTTGGAAAGGTGTGCAAGGTTATACTGGATTCAGGGTCTACTGATAACATTATCTCAGAGGAGGCAGTGAGGAATTTAAAGTTGGAGAAAGTACCCCACACTAATCCTTACAAGGTGACATGGTTAAATAAAGGGCAGAGTGTTCTTGTCAATGAGCAAACAATGGTGGAGTTCTCAATTGGAGGGTACAAAGACAAGCTGATTTGTGATGTGTTTCCTATGGATGCATGCCATATTATATTGGGTAGGCCATGGCAATATGACAGAGGAGCCATCTATGATGGAAAGGAGAACACTATCTCATTCAAGAAGGATGGACAGACATTCAAATTGCAGTCACTGTCAAATGAGGAAGAAGGACAGTCAAAGACCCCTAGTGTCTTGTTAAGTAGTGGCAAGGAGTTTATCAACACTCTACAACAAGGAGGGGAAGGATATGTGGTCATGGTGCAACCCAAGGAAGAAGACAAGACCAAGAAGATAGTCATACCAGGAGCAGTCCAGAAGTTGCTTGAATAGTTCAAGGACATAGTTAGTGATGGAACACCAGCAACCTTACCTCCAAAGAGATCCATTAGTCATCATATTGACTTCATACCAGGGGGATTCATTGCCAAACAAAGCAGCTTATAAGCTCACACCATATTAGAACCTAGAAGTAGCTAGGCAAGTGTAGGAGTTGTTAGACCAAGGACTAATTAGGAAGAGCATCAGTCCATGTGCAGTACCAGTGGTCTTAGCAACCAAGAAAGGTGGTAAGTGGAGACTATGCACCGACTCTAGGGCTATAAATAGAATTACAATTAGATATAGGTTCCCTATTCCTAGGATTGAGGATTTGATGGATTATCTTGGAGGGGCACAGTACTTCACTAAGTTAGATCTCAAAAGTGGATACCACCAAATCAGAATTAAAGATGGGGATGAGTGGAAGATAGCCTCTAAGACAACTGATGGGTTGTATGAGTGGAGAGTTATGCCATTTGGCCTCTCAAATGCCCCTAGCACATTCATGAGGCTCATGAATGAAGTGCTTAAGGACTTCATAGGGATATTTGTGGTGGTATATCTAGATGATATACTCATCTTTAGCAAGACAGCATAAGAACATCTAAAGCATGTGGAGTTGGTTCTTACAAGATTGTAGGAGGAGAGGTTAGCCATCAACCTAGAGAAGTGTGAGTTATTCAAACAAGAGCTTGTGTATTTGGGGTTTTTAGTATCCCAAGGATCATTGAAGATGGACCCAAGCAAGGTGGAAGCTATCCTAAATTGGCCTACACCAACCACCGAGATAGAGGTAAGGAGTTTTCATGGGTTAGCTCAGTTTTATAGGAAGTTTATAAGGAACTTTAGTGGTATATGTGCACTAGTGCTTGATACTATCAAAGGTGGCCTAAAGACTAAGTTCAAATGGACTCTTGAAGATGAGAAGGGTTTTTGATAAATTGAAACAAGAAGTGGCAACTCAACCCATCCTTTTGTTACCTAGCTTTGATAATTTATTCACTATGGAATGTGATGCCAGTGGAATTGCAGTAGGAGGAGTACTAAGCCAAGAAGGCAAGCCTATAGCTTTATTTAGTGAAAAGCTCAATGAAGCTAAGAAGAAGTATTCTCCCTATGACCTAGAACTATATGCTCTAGTACAGTCACTTAGAAAGTGGAGGAATTATCTCCTACCTAAAGAGTTTGTAGTATTTACTGATAACCAGGCACTTAGCTACATCAGCACACAAGAGAAGTTGAGCAATAGACATTTGAAATGGATGGAGTACCTCCAAGCCTTCACTTTTACCATCAAACACAAGAAGGGACAGTTAAACAAGGTGGCATATGCACTAAGTAGGAGGTTGCTTACAGTGCAAGAGATACAAATAAAGAGCATTGGGATAGAGAGTTTCAAGGATCTCTATGGGGAAGATGAAGACTTCTCTGAAGCATATAAGGTCTATTCTAATTTTGAGAATCACTTTCATAGTCAATTCTCAGAATATACATTGCAAAGTGGAATTTTGTTCAAGGGGAATCAGTTATGTGTTCCAAAAGGTTCAATGAGAGAGAATATCATCCAAGAGAAGCACAATGGTAATCTTAGTGGTCATTTTGGTATCAACAAGACAATGGAAATAGTGCAGAGGTTGTATTATTGGACCAAGTTACCAAGGGATGTCAGAAGGTATGTGGAGCAGTGTGTAGTTTGTATGCAAGCCAAGGGGGGAGCTAGCAACGTAGGTTTGTATCAGCCTATACCCATTCCTAACCGACCATGGGAATGTATTAGCATGGACTTTGTGGTAGGACTCCCTAAGACAAAGATAGGGTTTGATAGTGTCTATGTGGTGGTAGATAGGTTCAATAATATGAGTCACTTTGTTCCTTGCAAGACCACCCATGATGCTAGCTATATTGCTCATATTTTCTTCAAAGAGATTGTGAGGATCCATGGATTTCCATTGAGCATTGTCTCAGACAGGGATGTGAAGTTCATGAGTCATTTTTGGAAGACTCTATGGAGCATATTAGGTACTAACTTGTCTTTTGGATCAGCCTACCATCCTTAGACCGATGGAAAAACTGAGGTGATTAATAGAGTGTTAGGTAACCTTCTAAGATTCCTAACCAAGGAGTATGGACAGACATGGTACATGGTCATATCACAAGCTGAATATGCCTACAATGACAGTGTGAACTGGACCACAGGCAGAAGTCCTTTTGAAATAGTGTATGGAATGCACCCAAGAGGTGTGTGTGAGCTCAAAGATCTAGGAGCTATGGAGCATAGGAATGGCCATGTTGAGGATTTCTCTCAGACCATGAAGGATATTCAAGAGCAAGTGAAAAAGACAATTACAGAGGCTACTCACAAGCTGAAAGCTAAGGTGGATATGTCTAGGAAAGATCTACAATTTGCAGTAGGGGACTATGTCATGGTCCACCTCAACAAACCTAGGTTGCAGAAAGGAAAATCAACCAAGTTACAGATGAAGAGAGTGGGACCATGTAAGGTGTTGGCTAAATATGGAAAGAATGCTTACAAGGTGGAGCTACCTGTAGACTTAGGCATTTCACCAATGTTTAATGTGGCTGATTTGATCGGGTATAAAGGGACAGTCACCGACATGGACCAGAATAGTATGGATGTCTTGAAGGATGTGAGTAAGATAGCCTTACCTCCTAGATACAAGTTGCAAGCATAGAGGATCTTGGAATCCAGGGTGAAGAAGTCTACCCGACATAAGGAATACATGGAACATCTCATTCAATGCAAACGCCAACCAGACTCTGAGGCTACATGGGTGGATGAAGCTTAGTTCAAGAAGTAGGGTATTGATTTATCTCTGATCTCTCCCCACATTCCTTAGTGTTTGTGCAGAGGGGGGGAGAATGGTGCAGGAGCACCCTTAGGTTGCCTTAGGTTGTTTAGAAGGTCATGTCTTGGACAACTTTGTTTAGGCCACCTAATCAATCTAAGTATGTTCATTTTGTGTGTAAGCCTTAGTGGAATTTCTTTGGTTGAGTATGGATCAGATGAAGGTCATGTTGACCATTGAATAAGTGTCTTTGGGTTTTGGCTTCAAAGGAGGTTTAGACCTTAGGAGTTTGTTTTTCAAATTTTTGAGAATGTTACTCAGTTGAAGCTACAAGCAGCCAAGGAGAGTTCAAAGAAGAGCATAAATGATTTAGAGACCCTATTTAGGGGTGGTTTTGGCATGGAAGTCAGGTTGGAATCATTCGAGTTTGTATTGAAGTTTTGAGTTCAAGAAAGCAATTGTGTTTTTATGTGAATTTTCTGGTTTTTGCCTTGGAGTGGTGTGTCAATGGATTAATCATGGCACTATAGTGTGTGTAGGATGTAGTGTAATTGTTATTTGAGCATTGTGTGGTAGTAGTTAGCTTCTTAATTCAGTTTCAAGCATTGTTTATAGTTGGGTTTGGTTTCATACTGTTGTTGGTCTGAACCAGGCAGTTTTAGAAGAATGGAGTGTTAGTTCACTTTCCCATCGTACAAATTGTATGGCCCTTTGGTAATAGTGACTAGACTCCATGGATGTACATATTGTAGGGTTAGGAGTCCTTGAAAGCACCAAAGACAGTGTGGAAGTCTTCTCCTAGGCGAGCCAGGGAAGAGCCCAGCTAGGAAAGACCAAAGTGCAGAGCACTAAAAATTGCAGAGGTGTTAGTTTAAGGAAATTTTCCTTTTGGAGAGGGAAGATGTGACGCTTACCAAGCTATGGTAACAAGGAGGAGACTCCACCAATCCATCTGGTGAGGGAAAGACTTGGCAATCTGTTGTGTGGTCAAGAAAAGGGCTTAAAAAGGCCTAGTTTTGTCCACTTCTAGGTTAGAGCTTTGTACAGCCAGTTGAGGCCCAAGGCCCCAATAATCTTTGAGTGATGGACATAAGAAACAGGAATCCCAAGAAAAGAATGGGGGTTACTTGGGAGAACCTTGTGGAAAACCCTAATCCCTCAGAGAAGAAAACCTAGGTTCTAGGCCTAAAATGAGGGTTTGGTGAAAGCGACCAGAAAATGGAGCTAGGTGGATCCCTACTACCCTTGCTAGGATGGACTAAAGCCTTTGAAAGAACCTCCACACCTTTGTAAAGCTAAGTTCAAGAATTGGAGGGTTAGTAGCCTTTAGGGTGGATTAAGGGCTAAAGCAAGTGTTACAACATAGCACCAAGTGTTGACTTGGAAGGAAGAACTTGATTGATAGTTGGGTTGGCAAGGAGAACTAGGGGAACCTTGGAAGGAAGGGGTCCTATAGGTTATATAAGGTGGAGTAAAACACCCTAGAGGTCTACCAAGCAAGACCTAGAGCATGAATTAGTTATTGATTCATCCAACCTCCCTATCAATACACATACACACATACCCAATAAGTATTATCTATTATTATAACTTCATCTAAAAATAATGCAATAAAAGTTGACTTTTTTATTTTTTCCTATAAATCTTGTTTTTCCACCTTAACAAGACAAATTGTTTATTCTCATATATTTTTATTAACCAATGTGTATTAGGAAAGTTAGGAACTCTCATAAAATTAATAAACTATTATATTTTGGGTAGTTTTTCATAGGATGCCCTATGATCAAAATATTGAAAACAACACTGAATTGAACAATTTTTATCATTTTTTCTTCTTCCATCATCTTTCCAAATTGAGCTTCAATTGAGCCTCTGTGTGCAACAAGCTTCACCTTTCTTTACATATGCACATAATATTTGAGGGCATGCTTAACATGAAGCCATTATTCCTTTTTTTCCATATTATCATTGATTTTTCCTTTCCATCTATGATTTATTTTTCATAAAATTTACCAATATGTTTTTCTATAGTGTCAAGTTTTAACTGCAACTTCTTTTCCCTTCTATATTTTCAACTACAAATATTACACTTGCATTATGTTATAGGTTCATCTTTGTTTGCATTCTCCACTAGTTCAATGAATGGGTACTTTGACACCTAGTCAGTCTAAAAACTCCTTGTCATGTCTCACTCATGCCCTGTTCTTTATTTGGATTTTATTTTCCCCTTTCATATAGGAACACCATCTATAGTATTGTCATCCAAGTTAATGAACTCATTACACCAACGTTGGGTATCCCCTAGAACATTTTTTGTGGCATTTTCATTTGAGTCAATTAACTCATTTTGATCTTTCTATGAGGTATTGCCTTGTTCATTAATATTTGGTGCAATTTTTGATGTTGTAACTCCATCTGATGGACTACACACATTGTCAAAGTACAATATTATGGTTTTTCATATTGATGGCCTCCCTTCACAACTCTTAGGAAACTTGTTGTTGAAGATCTCTCACAAAATAAAAGAGCTACAAAATGTGTTTTTACTTAAGAAGGAATCATAGAATATAAATCCTTGGGCCTTAGATGTCTCCACATTCAATATATTTTGTAAGAATGAAGTAAAAATAGCAAAGAGATAAAGAATATTATAACACTGTAAAGAAATTATCACTTACCTTTAGGTTTGCATTGACTCGCTAATGCATGTAGTTGTAACTTTCCTATGGTTCGAATTGAGAGCTTAGAACCAAAAAAATGTGTAAAATATTAATCAATGTTTTAATTGTATTTAGATTAGTTCATATTTGGAAAATTTTATAGGATTTTAAAAAGTTATAGTAATAATTTGGCGAATATAAAATGGTACATATAAATGTTAAGCGAATCGGACCTCGATAAAACACGTACATTTTTATTTTCAAGGAAATTATGGCCTTAGGATTAGCATGGAGTTATAATGGTATTAGCAAAATGGGTCCTCATATATAGTGAACTTTTAATGTTATTGAATAATATGTGGGTAGATTAATACATGCATCTATAGAGTCCCTACTAGTGTCTAGTAAACTTGGTGGTGATCACATAATTTAGAGGGGAAAACCTAACTGAAGAATCCAATTAACATTTGGAAAGACCTTCATTGAATTATCAATTAGGGCTAGTAGGCTTGTGATGGTATTGACACTGTATGTGCTTTCAAAGACTAGAAACTACCTAAACCATTCTAGTAAAGATACTATACTTGTTGGAAAGTCATAAAACTGTAAAATAGTAAGGAAAGTAAAGTTGTCTCTATAGCTATAGGTGCCTACAGTATAAGAATGTAGCTAACTATTGTTCAGAAGTAAATGTTGGAAATCGAATAACTATTAATTAAACTTTTTCTACACTCTAGAGTATGAAAACTCTAGTAATTACAATATATCTGTGAAATAGAGATTGCTCGTGCATTTATCAATGATTGAAAACAAAAGAAACCTATTAAAAAACACTGCATTTACAGAGTAACAATTTAAAAAAAACTCAAAGGAAAGAAGTGAAGGACAGTTATCTTGAGTGGTCGTTGCTCAAGTAGCTATCTTCACTAAACTAAAACCAAATCTAACTCCTTATATCAAATACAATCATAGTAACTTAAACTCATTCATTGCACAAATCCAAAATATCACATAAGATTTCAATTAAAGATCTTATTCATATATAAAATAATAATTGCATGATAAACATAGTTTGTATTTCAATTAAAAACTAAAAGAGTATCTAGTAACTGCTAAAAATATTGACTAGCTAACTCAAGACTCAACCAACGCGGTGTACATATAGGAATGAGGGAGCTTATTCAAAATAAGACTCTAAATTGAAACCTTTAATGACCACTCCCTAGATTTCAGAGGGTGGCAAAGATTCAGTTAACTCTAAATGCAACTAGAAAAGAAGAAGAGTCCAAATTGGATTGTGACTATGTTTGTAACAAAATGGAACGTGGAATGCTCAAAATAAGTTTAGAATTCCAATCACAATAGGGTTCTTCCTTCTCCAGTGTTTTTGTTGATCGTCATAATGATGCATCATCTCCTTCATTAAATGTATTCATGTTGTAGTCATCGTGTTCAGTTTATTCTAGGAATCCCATGTTTCGTTGTTTAGGAACTCCTTCGGCTACAGGCTTCATGTTGTAGTTGCTACGGGCTACAGTGCCTCCTTTGACTATAAGGGGTTAGTTCACAAAACATGTACACAATACTAACAGCCATGACTAATAATAGATATTCAATCATAATTTATACATATTCACACATAAATCATGCATTTAACCATCACATCATAATTATATTTCCATATACTTAAAACCAGGTTCAAGGTTTGCATAATAGGTATCAAAGATAGCATAATGTATGAACATGTATAGTAAAAATGTCTTGGTAATGTTCATAATCATTTATAAAAGATATAAAAACTAACTATTATCTAGACTCGTCATTTCCCCCAACTACTTTTTGCTTGCCCTCAAGCGAATCAATAAGGGCTAGAGGTTGTAGTGTAGTGTGATTTTTATGAGATCCATGATAGTGTTCACTCATTTGATTTGCTTTAGGTAAAAACATTTGTAGCATGAAAGTCTATTTATTCTTTAAAGTTCAACCTACTCACATTCCTCCATTTTATCTCATGTCCAATGTGGCAATGGATAAAGGAGTATTGGTGGTTGGAAGGTAAGTTGCAACCATTTAATTTCTTTGTCAACAACAATATCCATATACTTGCACACTCTTTCAATCATGGCCATGATGTTATACGTTGTGTTGAAATAATGAAGAAGAAACCCTTTGATGTGTTGTCATTAATGCCAACATTAATTGTTGACAACTTTATCTAATTTGGTAAACAATTTTGGTGACATCTTAATCTGATAATTTGGTTCAAAATTTCTTGTGTTATAAGATTGGCTTATGAGGTTATAATATGTTGTTCAGGACTACTAAATGCACCTATGATCAATATTTTTGTGATTTTGGATAAACAAATTGAAAGTTACAAGTAACTGAAGTTTGGAATATATTTTTTGGCTTTATACAATGTAAATGGGTATGAGTAAGCATTCCTTCGATGTTTGGAATCAGTTTGAATAATTTTTGGAGATGATTTATAGATGTCAAACACTATATATTCCATATTGTGAGTGATTATGTGATCAGATGGATCATTGGTGTGTGATCAGTTGACTTATTTTGTGATTAGGTTTAATTCCTTACCGATGTAATACTTGATATGTGTTGAGAAGATTAAATATGTATTGTAGATGTTAAAGGGATATATCTTAGGTCCATGCTGACTTAAACTAAGTTTTGCACAATTGATTTGAGCGAAGAATTTTCTATATTCAAATATGAAGCCGACAAGGTAATTTTGAATTAAAATAGGGCTATATCTAATTAGGTCAACCTAATTGATGTATGCAAATGTAATTGGGTATATATGTAGGACATTTTTGAGTTGTATAGAGAGATGAAATGTAATGTGATGTGTGAACTTACAAATTTGTATGTGTATGATTCGAATAAGTGTAGAATTGTGAGTTATTGAACGACTACTAAGCAAAGCAGTATTTTTTAGAGCTTCAAAGGATTTGAATTCAACACAAGGAAGGTACACTTTGTATCAGTTCACATTTTGGTCGTATAGCCATTTCTGTTTTGTATCTATTTTTGGTTGTGAGCCTTATAAGGATAGTGTGTCCTAGCAGTGAGCCCTTGTAATATCTTGTAACCGATTATAATATATTGTGAGCTAATCCTCACTATGGTTTTTCCCTTTTTGGGTTTTTCATGTAAGAATCCTAGTGTTTATGTGTTATGTGACCTTGTGATTCATTTAATTCTTTCATTCATAGTTACAGTTAAATATGTTTTGATTATTGGATGGATTATGGTTTAATGGTTTAATAGAATATCGACTCACCCCCCTCTCAGTATTTTGGGTGTTCAACACACTAAATGTAGCTCTTTCCTCTATAATTTCGGAATCAAACTATCCCATCTCCCCTACACATACTTGTAGCAATGATTAACCAATCCAACTGTCAATGTCTTCATTCTATTGTAATCTTGTATCCTTAATTTCATGATCTTTCCTCCTGGTCCCCTATGATCCAAAATTTGTAACCATTCATTTATGATTGCATCAGGGTTCTTGGATTATTTTCTCATTAGGATAGAAACTATTTTTTCTCTCTCCTCATACTCCATGAGTTCACCCCTAAATCTTTCATTTCTAAAGTAAGATGTCAGTGCCTTGACTTGTAAATCCCCCACAAACATCAAGAGGTTCCATTAATTTGTCTCCTCCGGTACTACATAGTTATGCAGATAATACTTGAACAAAGTTGGTCTTGCTCATCTAGTGTAGAGTCAGAAAAAATATTAAGAAAATCAAATTTCATGCTCATGGAAATTGCTTGGTTGCTTATTAACCTGTTGAATTGGAGACTCAAAAACTTTTCCTAGAGAAACAAGGCATAATTTTTGGTTAGGGGTCTACACCTAAAAATTTGGGAAGCCTTATCTACTACCTCTTCCACTTTAACTACTAACTTACTCAACTCAATGTCCTTACCCTCTGGTATCTTTGTTTGCTTTGCCATCATTTCTTCCTTTTCTTTTTTCTAGTTTCCTTTTGTTGAGATAATTCCTAAGTAACCTTCCATAGTTGGTACCCAGGGGATAGAGTTGTATGATAAATTGAGGTTTTTGTAATAGGGGATCTTTGATTTTCAACTGCAAGTTCTTTACTCCTTGTTTTGACCATGGCAATTTGTGCCAACAGGTCCAATTTTTTCCCATGTCCATATGTTTGTATTTTCTCTTCTAACTCTTGTATTTTTATCTCCCTCTCTTTATCCTTTTTCTCATAATGTTGAACCAGTTCCTCAAATTGTTTAATCCTTTCTAGAGCTTCTTGTTGCTCCTTAATATTGTTGTCCTCCAAAAAAAATTCCTCTTCTTCCAAAAAATTCTCATCACAACCCCTTGTATAATCATAACCCTCATTACTAGGGCTAACTGGGGTTTTCTTTCTTGCCTTATTAGCAACAAATACATCATTTGAGTGTAGCTCAAAGGTGGTATATATATACCACTTTATTTTTATAGGCGCATGTACATTCTCAAAGACATTTCCTTTTATTTTTGAATCAATGTCAACAATCATAACATTTTCTTCATGTTGTCCTTTGTCCCTTGTTTCCTCTTTTGGTTTCTCTACACTTCCTCTCATAAAATTTTTCTTCTTCAAATGACCCGAATCCCGAGGTGGGGTAGATTTCCTTTCTCATGTACCCTTCTTTTTCTTTTGTACCTTATAAGGTGTAGATGAACTACCTCTCTTTTTCTTGGTCCTAGGTGTTTTAGAGGAAGATGGAGTCTCTTGTGTTGTAGGTTGGCTAGAGGATGCATGTGGTAAATCTTACAAATATTTTTCCTCAGGTTCACCTTGGTTGTGGATAGGTGAAGCCATAGGTGAAACAAGAGGGATTTCTCTTATAGACCTAGTAGGTGATTTTGGGGCCTCTGGCACTGTAGGTTCCTCAAGGATATGACCAATGTCTTGGAAAGCTACAAAATCCTCCCAAAACACTTAGGGATGTTGAATCCTAAGACTTATTTTTACTGACAAGGTTATCAAACAATAATGTGATAAGGTTGAATCATTTTTCTTCCTCTAATATTCTGATCCCATTCTTTTGAGAAAATTGTAAAGATAATTGGACACATTGACCAATAGATTTTTTTAGAGATGACTTAACAACTTGAAATGATAAATATACAATAGAGATAGCCTACCATCACATATAATTTACTTAATGATATAAGAGGCACATGATGCCAATGCTAGTCTTTTGGTACCTTGTGATGAGGAGTCTAGGTTCTCTCTTGGCTCTCCGAACTCATCTCTAGATGCAACTACATTTGCTCGAGCAAGAAACTCAACTCCAACCCTCAATAGACTTGATACTTGTGCAATGGTGACCTCTAAAGCATCCACCTTGAATCCCTTGATTGTGGCCTCACAAAATTGTAATGTGGTTGCAAATTGCCTCGCCATTTCTTCATTGTACTCTATCAATTTGAGGAAGTAGTATAACCAACCAACCCTTGTAAAAATGGGTAGACACAATGTGTCCTCCAATATATTTTTGTGGGTTGATGGCTCTCTTCGGATAATGTCACCTCCCATGGTGAAATAATCTACCTTTACTCAATGTTTAATAAATTCAGCTCAATTTCAACTTAGTCACCTTCAAACCCTCTCTACTTTTTTATACTCACATGCACTTTTCCATTGTAACAACACTATAACTCTCCTATTACATCCCTTTCTCCTCTGTATCAGCTTAATTAAACTCAAATTGGGTTAAAATTGCCTCAAAATCTAGGAATTGACCACTAAATTAACAGCAAAAGGTTACAGGTACAAAAAGTATTAAGACAAAAAGGGTTTGCATGTTTGTTCTAAATTTGTCTTTTGGTGGCGAAAAACAAAAAAAATTGGTTGATATATTACCCTCCCCCCAACTTAATTTTTGAAGTGACCTCACTTCATTTCATGTAAAAAATAGGCAAAGGGTGTGATTTTAGAATCATATGGAAATAAATGTAATGAATTGATAGCATGGTAAATTTAGTGTAAATACATAATGAAATCTTTTTGAAATCCATGTTAATGATGGTAGTGTAGTATGTGTACCTATCGAATGTGATTAACTAAACACCATGTGTGTGAGGATGATTAAAGAGCATCCAGAATATGAGATTGATTTGACAAAAGTTGATTGCAATGTATGGTTAAATGAATGACAAGGTGGTGTGTGTAATGAAATGAAGTGGAATGTACGAATGACAAGATATGAATTGACAGTTTGAGAGCTTGAAATTCAAATTGGAAATGTGGAATGGGATGAGCATGTTGCATGTACTTAATATGATAGGATTATTGTTGCATGTATGAGATAAAGTGAAAGGAAAGGTGATGAAATACAATTAATGTAGCGTAAATTTTTAAATGCTCTGACAAACAGTGTTGCAAGTACCTTCTGCATCAGGTCCCAAATTGAACTGTGACAATTCACATGTATTAAGCTATAGGTCACTACTGTAATAGGGCCCAAAATGTTTTATAGAAGCTTTAATACATGAAGCTACAAGTTCCTTCAATAGTATGAAGCATTCTTGGAAGAAGATTTTGAATCATAGTAACTATGTTGTGTGTGCATAAAATTATGTGATAGTAAATTATATCTGAGTAACCTCAAGATATGAATTATGTAGGTCATCTTCTGAGTTACTATGAGAACCGGTTGTATATGTTGTTGATTTTTTGTCTTTTGATTGATTATCTATATCTGAACTATTACTTTGACCAATAGATGCATCATTGAAAGAAGTCATCTTTTTGAGCTGGTTGCTTATATATCTTCAATTTGTGTATTTACCAGCAATGTGAATCTAACTACATCTATAGTTTGTAACTTAACTACTCCATTGGGAAATATTTGTTGAATTTCATAGGGTTCCAACCATCTTGACTATAACTTACTCATGGTCTCTATACTTGGAATCATATAGTAAATTCTAGTCACCTATAGTGAACTCTTTGACCTTTATAAACTAATTATGCCATTTGGTTCTTTGTTTCTAAATGATCTATGTATGATGCATTACCTCCATTCTGATTTCATCCAATCCATTTAGACTGTGCAAAATTTATTTCTATTCTTTTGTCAAATCCATACCTAAATCCACTGCTATCCTAAGTGCCTTGTACTCAAAATCTATTGGCAGAACTATTATTTTACCATAGACTAACTCATAAGGTGTGAAACTTGTAGTAGTTTTCCATGTTATTTTGTAGGCCCGCACTGCTTTGGGTAATCTTGAGGCCTAGTCTTTTCTATGAATTTGCACTGTTTTGGTCAGAATATTTTCAATCTCTCTATTTGTAACCTCCACCTGCCCATTGGCTTGGGGATGATAAGGTGTGGATTTTTTGTGTCTTATTGAATATTCTTTAACCAACTAATAAATAAGGTCAAAATTAAACTGTGGACCTTGATCAGTGACAATTTATTTAAGTACTCCATACCTGGTAAAGATATCTTC
This sequence comes from Sequoiadendron giganteum, assembly GCA_007115665.2. Classification (NCBI taxonomy): domain Eukaryota; kingdom Viridiplantae; phylum Streptophyta; class Pinopsida; order Cupressales; family Cupressaceae; genus Sequoiadendron; species Sequoiadendron giganteum. The sequence goes on from CM021103.1 coordinate 607,934,322, forward strand.
ATACAAGAACTTAGCTACATTTCCATCTCTGGCAAACTGTAATGCCTTGAATTGAACCCATTTTGTCAAATAGTTTATACATACCAAGATATACTCTTTGTTATTAGAGGCTAGTGAAATTGGACCAATGAAGTCAAGCCCCCATTTGTCAAATGGTGTTGGTGTTATCTATAACTATAAAGGAATTTCATCTGACCTTATTGGTTTTCCCATCCTTTGACATCTATCACAACTTCTGGTATACTTTATTGAATCATTGTGGAGAGTTGGCCAATAGTAACTTGTTGTCAAGATCTTAAATGTTGTTCTTTTGGCCGCAAAATGACCCCCACAGGGCTCATCATACAAGCCTTCATAATTTCAAAGACCTCATCTTCTCTTATGCATATTCTCATGATATTATTTGGACCAATATATTTCCATGGAATCATGAACATAGTCTGAAAAGATAATTAGCACTGCCCTCTGAAAAGTTGTTGGGGCATTACATAGTCCAAAGGGAATAATAGAATAGGCATAGGCACCACAAGGGCATGTAATTGTAGTCTTATCTTGGTCCTCTAGAGCTATCTTTATTTGGCTATAGACACTAAACCCATCAAGGAAAAAGAAGTACTTTTTCCCTACTAAGGAATCAAGTACTTGGTCAATAAAAGGTAGGGGGAAGTGATCTTTTCTTGTGGTTGTGTTCAGCTCCCTATAGTCCACACATACCCTCCATTTTCCTCCTTTCTTAGGAAAAATGACTAATGGTGACACCCATTGGCTATCATAATTGGGATAAATGAAGCCTACATCTAGTAGCTTTTGCAACTCAGTCTTGACTATTTCTCTTAAGGAAGGGTTCATTCTCCTTTGGGGTTGTCTAATTGGATTGAAACCATCATTTATATAGATCATATGCATGCAAAGTTTTGGATCAATTCCTTTTATATCATGGTAGTCCCATGCAAAGATTGTTGTGTGTGCCTACAGCATAGTGTTTAGAGAATTTTTGTTGTTCTTCAAATAATCCATTGTTGATGTTCAGGATTTTACCTGGCATAATTTCCCAAGTTTTTTATTTTGATTGCATAGATGAGAGATCAAGGCCACTAATGTTAGGAACACATTATTGTGGAAAAAGGGAATGGAACAGTTGAGATACCTCTTCTGATGAATTGACAGGTATAATTTTTTGCAGTGTATCCTACAAGCATGAGAAATGATCTTGTTGTTCTGGTCTCTACCGTAATTTTTTTGAATAATATGATCAATTATGCCATCCTCATCCTGGGTTCCTAACAAAGGGTTGCATTCTATTGTCATGAGAGTTTGCAATGAGTAATGATCTTAATCCAAGGTAGGCCACATAGTTTTCTCTAGGTTTTCATGAGGTTGGGTTGGTGGATAGAGAACCAATTTCTTGGTTATAGTCCAATTGGATATTATCATGTTTTCTAACCTACAACCTATGAATGCATCAGTTGTAGCTAACCATGGTCTGCTTAAAATTAGTGGATATCCTACAAGGTTGACCTTGGGCTGCAAGACTATAAAATTTGTAGGATACTCCCATGAATCTAATGCAATAACTAAATCCTCAATGATTCCTTCAAGCTTTATTGTTGACCTATCTACCAATTGTAAAATAGTTGATGTAGTTCTAAGGTTAGCTAACTGAAATAGTTGCATTGTCTCTTTAGTCATGACATTAATTGTTGCCCCTAAGTCGATCAAGGTGTTCTTGATAAGGGCCCCATTAATATTAACATCCACTACAAGACTCCCACGGTATGTGTATTTAGGGACAGTTATATTCCCTAGCATAATATCAGCAAATTAAAGTTCCCTAGGACATGAATTATATAAGGGTCCTTCCTCGATTTCTCCCTAGTTTATTAAGACATAGGTCCCTTATTGTCTTGGTATAGTTTGGGATATCTTTGATAGCTTGGATGAGGGGAATCTTGATACCGACATCCTTAAGCTAACCCAATAGGTCTATCTCAGCTTGGTTATGATGTTTTTGAATGGCTAAGCATTTAGGGAAAGGAGGATCTAGACTTGAAGTAGTTTGGGTTACTTAATTTGACCTAGGTTCTAGAGGTGAATTATCTAAAGCTTCAGTTTCAGGTTCCTCATCCTCCATCTCAATGAGTTAGGGGGGATGAAGGTCCAACTAGTGTCTTCCTTGACCTGAGGTGGGCATCACTCACCTCTACCTCAGAAGCGGGGTATTGTATAGCCTCGTTAGTATAAGCCTATTGGGCAAGCTTGTTGTTAGGGTTAGGTATAGGTTGGGAAAGTAACTGTGGTGTTCTAGGTGGCTAAGATGTTGTGTTTGGGGGATTAGGCATGATAGCCTTTTGTTGTGGTTGAGAAGGAACCAAGGGTTGTTGGTAGTTCACATTTTGTTACTGCCACTGCTGACCTTTCTGCCATTGTGGCTGCCACTGATTTTGCTACATTGACCATTGAGGGTTATAATTGGCACCTTGAAAATTTGGCTATAACCAAGCATTTGGTTGTTTCTAGTTCTAGTTTTTCTAAGGGTTTTTCCATTGGTTTTGGTTATTTGGTTGGGCCTAAGAATTCCAAGCAGAGAAATTCGGATTACCAATATTAGGAAAAGATATATTGAAATTAAGAGGGTCTTGTGGCATACCTTGTTTTGGATTCCATGACCTTCTTTGAGCAATGTAAAATATTTTTCCATATTCTCCTTCAAGTGATTGAAAATTAGTTTTTCTAACTTGTCCTTTGTAATACTAGCAACCCTCTTGCACTTGCAGTTTGTGTTCCTTTGTCTGTAATTGGGGCAATATTTAGTGAGAATAGCTTCAGCCTCTTCTTCTTTCTTCTTTATATGCAGAGTGTCCAACTGAGTAGCTAGGTGACTTATGATATCCTCCTTCAAGTTGGATAGTAGGTTACTTAACTCCACGCTTGAAACCCTATTGGATGTCTTGCCAATGGTAGATGTTCTTTCTCCTCTTGACCTTTTGGTGAAAGTCCTAGAGTAGTTTTTGCAGACCTTGCAAATATCTTCAAAGAGTAATTGAGACACATCACCTTGCCCAATAGTATTGAGGGCATCCATGCAATCTTCATTAACTCCTCTTAAAAACACAAGTTTCAATGATTCTTTTGAGAGCTTATTTTGTGGGTTTTTCTTCAAGAAAAATTGAAACCTTTCCACATATTTTTCCAATGGTTCATCCTCTTTCTGAGTCATCCTAAAGATATCATCCCTTCTCCTATCAATTCTTCTACAATAATCTTGGTATTTCTCCAAGAATTTCATTTTCATGGTGTCCCAATCCGGAACATTATTGCCTAATCCCATAAACCATCTCAGGGCAACATCTTTTAGAGTGGCAGGGAATAACTTGATCTTATGGGCATCAGACGTATAGTCATAGCTTCTACATGTTGGGATATGGTGTTGTACACCATTGCATAAAATGATTTATTATAATGTTTTAATTAAATAATTATTTATTTGTGATGCACCTTAGTGGTGTGGTTAATCACTCTAGGTAATTATTTGGGGACCACTTGATGTTGTATTGTAACATTGTATTATTATTTAATGTGTGGGAGACATGTGATAATAATTTAATATTAGGGAAATACTAAATAAAGTTGTCTTAGTACCCAATATTAAATAAGGGGTTAATGGTTTTGTATTCACATGGTTTTGTAGTAGGTGGTTTTACCTTACCACTAGTTGTATTTTGTGTGAGCTTGTATCTATAAAAACAAACACATGTGTAGTGGTTTAGGATGGCTGAGTGGGTTGGTTGTCATTATTGAGTCTTTCTGAGGAGTGCATATGTGAAGCATGGCATGGGATGTGTGGATTCATGTTTGGATACTCAAAGATGCATTGAGACGCTTGATGCTTCAGAGGTATTCATTGTAACTCTTGTATTACTTTATTGTTGAATAATATGATGGAGTATGGATGCTTTTGGAGGCAGGTTTTTTCCCTCTTGAGGGTTTTTCCAAGGTATATCTTGTGTTATCTTGTGGCTTGTCTATTTGATCTATGCATTGTAGTTACTTGTATGCATGTTTATATCTCATGGGTTATGTAGGAAATGGATTAAGATCATGGGTTAAAGGCAATATTCTTAACACTACATAGGACATCAAACTCGAACAAAAATGTGTCCAGATCTTTAGTCACCAATCCATAAAAGACTGGTAATGTTGAAGGAGTGATATTCTTCAGCATAATAGTCCTTTCTTGATTGGTAATTGGAAACTCAAAGGCCACCTGTTCGAGTGGATCATCCATTGCTGCAACACCCATTGTTTGGAAGGTCCCCTCTATATTTTCAATAGATATTGGTGAAAGGGAAAATTCTTCTTCAATAGAACCCTCACTCTAATAAATGTAGTCACCAATATCTTCTCTAGCTTCTTGTCTTGTTGAGGGGAGGAATCTTCCCAAAGAGTCTCTTTGCCTACACATATAATAGATATGACTTTGTATGGCAACATATCCTGCATAATGTTAGTAGAATGCCCTGGTATTTGATAAGATTAAACTTAATAGCCCTAATATTGAAAGAAAATTCTAAACTATTGAAAGCTTGAAAATAAAAGAAACTAATCTTTGAAAGTAGCACCATCCCCGGCAACGGCGCCAAAAATGTAGTCTCCCTACTAGTGTGTAGTAAACTTGGTGGTGATCACACAATTCAAAGGGAAAAACCTAATTGAACAGTCCACTTAGCATTTGGAAAGACCGTCATTGAATTATCAACGAGGGCTAGTAGGCTTGTGATGGTACTAACACTGTATGTGCTTTCAAAGACTGGAAACTACCTAAACCATTCTAGTAAAGATATTATACTTGTTGGAAAGTCATAAAACTGTAAAACAATAAGGAAAGTAAAGTTGTCTATATGGCTATGAGTACCTACAATATAAGACTATAGCTAACTATTATTCAGAAGAAAATGTTGGAAACTGACTAAGATGTTAATTAAACTTGTTCTACACTTCAGAGTACAACAAATCTAGTAATTACAGTATAGCTATCAAACAAAGATTGTTCATGCATTTTTCAATGCTTGAAAACACGAAGAACCTGATAACACAAACTGCATTTACAAAGTAACAACTAAAACAAATAAAATAACGGAAAGGAAAGGAAAGGAGTGAAGGATAGTTACCTTGAGTGACCCTCGCTCAAGTAGTTGTCTACACTAAACTAAAACCAAATCTTCCTTAGATCCAACACAATCATAGTAACTTAAACTCATTCATTGCATAAATCCAAAATATCACATAAGATTTTGCTCAAAGATCTTATTCATGAAATCATAATTGCATGGTAGACATAGTTTGTATTTCAATTGAAAACTGAAAGAGTATCTGGTAACTGTTAAAAATTAATTGACTGAAAACTGACTAGCTAACTCAAGACTCGACCAACGTGTTGTACATATAGGCACAGGGGAGCTTATTCAAAATAGGACTCTAAACTAAAACCTTTAATGACCACTCCTTGGATTTCAGAGGGTGACAAAGATTCAATTAACTCTAAATGCAACTAGAAAAGAAGAAGAATCCAAATTGGATTGTGACTTTGTTTGTAACAGACTAGAATGTGGAATGCTCAAAATCAATTTAAAATTCCAATCACAACATGGTTCTTCCTTCTCGAGTGTCTTTATTGATCGACATAATGATGCATCATCTTCTACATTAAATGTCTTCATGTTGTAATCATCGTGTTTAGTTTATTTTGGGAATCCCTTGTTCCACTGTTAAGGAACTCTTTCGGTTTTGTGCTTTGTATTGTAGTTGTTGCGGGCTATAGTGCCTCCTTTGGCTGTAAGGGGTTAGTTCACAAAACATGCACACAATACTAAAAACCATGAATAAGCATAGATATCCAATCACAATTCATATATATTCACACATAAATCATCCATTTAACACGCATCATAATTATATTTTCATATACTTGAACCAAGTTTAGGATCTGCATAATAGGTATCAAAGATAGCATAATGTATGAACATGTATAGGAGAAATGTCTTGGTAATGTTCATAAGCATGTATAAAAAGATATAAAAACTAACTATTATCTAGACTCATTAGGATCCAAAATTCCAAGTAAATCACTGCTAGAAACACGTAGTTTATTATGGTAAAAATATGTTACAAATGCCTCATAAAAAAAATTGATGGTGAATTGAAATACATTTGATCAAATAATTTGTAAAATCCAAAAGATTTGGGCCCTCGTCGATTGCAATATATTTGCCAAATTCAAATTTGTGAATATGAACTATTCGCCAATTGATGAAGATTTGCCACTAAAAAAATCGATGTAAAGGAGGTATCAAAGATTGATAAACAAAAACTAGAAGTTTATTTTAGATGATTGTTGCTAGTGTCCCACTTCATGTAGTTGAATCCCTAGGGTTCATTGTTGTCCACTTTAGGGCACTAGTGTCTTATACACAAACACTAGTGGCCTTTGTGAATGACTACTCCAAATCTAGTGGAGAAATAGAAGATAATTTTGTATAAAATTAATGGATAATAGAAATTGAAAAGCATTCAAATAATTTGAATAGATAATGAAGGTCTACAATATATCGACCTACTTGAGTATGTTGAATGTTTGTATGCTTAAAAAAAGTTGACTAATAGCATTATTATAAATTATAATAGAAAGGCTCTTTCCTTTTAATGTAACATGCCCTAATTTATATTAAGAGCTTTGATTTGCAACCTTTATTTATGATGGGATATAGTAGTCTAAAATTGCAATTCTATGAATCTTTTTATACAATTCTCTTAAAACTTTTTTTCTCAATTATCATAGAATGTGGAAGTTGAACTCGCAAATCTATTATATTTTTACAAATATATACATGAAAATTACTTGAGTAAATAACTTCAACAAAATGATAATATATTTCCAATTAGACCTATCAATATTTCTGCAAAATATTTTACCAAGAGGCTTAGATAATCATGACATATATGAAAACCTTATAATCCAAGGTTGGCTTCATAATACTATGTAATAGAGGGATTAAAAACATCAAGAAAAACACTACAAACAAGAGATAAAATATGATTTTTGGATTAATTACAACACAAGAATTGAGAATTAAAGGTTCAATATATGTAAACCAATCAAACTTTCTTATGATTTAGATCTTCTTCTTCATGTTTACCTTCTACATGATGTCCATCTTCAATGTATTGTCCAAACATCATCATAAGTTCACTTTTGAGTATTTCACTCTTAGCCATTTATAATTCATTTCTCATATTTTGGAAGTTTTTTAACTTGTTTCATATTTTAAACAGGATTAATTTCCTAAATTTTGGAGGATTTTTCACATCTCGACATTAATTAGATATTTGTTGTGAAGTTATTTATTCATATCCTACCATGTTAAAACAAAATCCCATAAGAAAATGATTTTTCACCCTAAGGAAAATTGCACATTCAAGTCATATAATTTTGGAGGATGTTTCACATCTTGACAATTATTAAATATTTGTTGTAAAGTTAATTATTCATCATACCATGTTAAAACAAAATCTCATAAAAAAATGGTTTTCATGAAAAGGAAAATTGCATATTTGAATCATATAGCATTATTTTTTAAAACAATGATTTCACAATTTACTATTTAAAGCTAACTAACCTTGTATATTTAACCATTTATACTTCTCACAACAATGGAATTAAATTCTTCATTTAAAAGAAATGACATCATCTAAATGTGTGATAGTAGTTAATTTTTTTGAAGGAATTTTTTTCCCACATTTGTATTCTAAGGAATTTAAAATAGATTTGAAAACCTCCCACTACCTTGCTAAGAGGAGTTTTATATTCAATAAGTCATTAATCCCAATATTTTTGAGCTCATCCATTTTTACCGTGATATCAGTCTTATCCATCGCCACATTATCAATTCCTTTCTCTACCTTTACCATCACCAGATCTGGTTATCATAGAGCCTTTTTAGGCAAGGAACTCATCTCCAGGAGGCTTTGCAGATTTAAACGGCCCAATCTTGCCTTAACAGATTATGCTCTCTTCTGAATCCCTCACTGCACACACCATGCCCACCACCAAATTTGTGTTAGTTCCATTGCAAGATAACAGAGCTATACCATAACCTAGCCGCCTTCTTGTTTAGCTATTTTTTGGATGTACTACTCACAAGGAAACATTATGGTTCCCTTGCTACATACATGTACTGAAAAGCAACATACTAATCTGTATGTACTAGCATTGTCCCATAGCCATCATTCTCAATAGAAGGGCGTACATTAAAAACTCAATTGGCAGAGGGTTTGAAATGTGAAAAACCAATCCCTGAAGAAACAAGTCAAGGTTGAGGTGTCAATGAATCCCTGAAGAACAGGTCTGATTATGAGGACAATGGCTGTTGGTTTCTCACAAGGAAGAAGACCTTAAGAAGAAATTCCTATACAATCTGCACTTGACGGGATCTGATGTGATAAGTTCTGGAACCAGACAACCCATCAGACTGATATGTATCACTCTAATAATTTCTCAATAAGGCTTGCATTGCTCTAATTGAATTTTTCTATTTAGAGACCGAGCTCAAACAATCTCCACTCACACGACAGGTTCTTCCCAAGACATGTATCATGAACAGAGGTATCAATTATCACTCTTTCCAGCTGATGATTATTAGGCAGGGGGAAGTTTGAGGATCAAATAGGGATGTTGGGCATATTACAATACAGCCACAAACAATGAATTCACAACATTTACTGTCATCATGTATACCACATGTGAGGGCAGATGCGAGAAATTATTAATCCATCATAGTGATTATCACTCTTTCCAGCTAACGATTATTAGGCTGGGGGGTGTTTGAGGATCAAATAGGGATGTTGGGCATATTAACAATACAGCCACAAACAATAAATTCACAACATTTTCAATCATCATGTATACCACATCTGAGGCTGGATGCGAGAAATTATTAATCCATCGTAGCGATGACCAATTGCAAGGGTTTTCTCGTAATCTTAGGAGACAAATAAAAGAATCGCTGGTTATAATTGTCCTGGTGGTAAATTGTAAATGTAAGATACTTCAACATTGTCTTTAGCATATCATTTAATATCAGAATCGAATATTCATGAATCGTGTTTTTGTTTTAGACATTTTATGTTTTCACCTTTGTATCAAATGACATGATTTTAGATTTCTCAATTTCTCACCTTCCTATAAGAGGTTTTATGTTTGCAATGATTGAAATATTACCTTCCAAACTGCCTACTTTATGGTCTAGGTTTGATTGGATGGCAATTGCCAACGGATATCATCATATATTAAGGGCTTCCAGCAAAAGAGGAAGAGAATCTGCATATACAAATTATTAAAACAAATGGCCACTGGATTTTATACACAACCTCAATGGATTGAAGATTTATATGACCTGTCTAACAAAACCAAAAAAGGATTTGAAGAACAGGTCTCATTATGAGGATAACGGTTATTGTTTTCTTACAAGGAAGAAGGCCTTAAGAAGAAATTCTTAAACAATCTGAATTTGGCAGGATCTAATCTGTTAAGCCTGGAACTAAACAATGCCTTCACACTGATTTGTATCACTCTAATAATTTCTCACTAAGGCTTGCATTGCTCTGAATGAATTCTTCTATTTGGAGACACAACTCAAATAATCTCCACTCAGATAACGGGTTCTTCCCAAGACATTGTATCATGAACAGAGGTATCAATTATCATTTAACACTGTTTCTAGCTGACGATTATTAGGCAGGACGAAATTTGAGGATCAGATAGGGATGTTGGACATATTACAATAGAGCCACAAACAATGAATTCACAATTTCTTTGTCATCGTGTATACTGTATACGACATCTGAGATTGGATGTGATAAATTATTAATCCATTGTATAGAAGACCGATTGCAAGGGTTTTCTTGTGATCTTAGGAGACAAATAAAAGAATCATTATTGATTATAATTATCTGGATGGATAAGTGTAACTGTAGAATACTTCTTAAAAGTAACATTGTCTTTAGCATATCATTTAACTTCAGAACAGAGAAAATCATATATTCATAAGTCATGTTTTTGTTTTAGATTTTTAATGTTTTCACCTTTGTATCAAATATTGGTTTTGGACTTCCCAATGTTTTCACCTTCGCATAAGAGGTTATGCTTACTCTCATTTGCAATGATAGAAAAATTACCTTCCAAACTGCTACCTAATGGTCTAAGTTGTTTGTATGGCAATTGCCAGTGGATATCATCATATATTAAGGGCTTCCAGTAAAACTGTAAAAGATGAACAGTATCTGCATATACAAATTATCGAAACAAAAGGCCTCTGGATTTTATATAGAACCTCAATGGATTGAAGATTTGTGTGACCTGTCTAACAAAACCAAAAAAGGATTTTACCTTTTCCAATATTTAAGAGTAACTCGAAGTTCAGTCTATCAATTATGTCATTGACTCAGTTATGAACTTTGGTGCAACTTGTGTAACCCAATATGAAGGTCAGATGAGATTGAAACAACCAGAGGCAATGAGTGATGCCAAGCTGCTTTAAAAACCCTCTTACTATGTGCTGATACAGATTGAGATGGTCCGCTACTATTATAACGGATATCAAAAATGTGAAATCTTGGATCAACAGATCCTGATGCTATGTACAAACCATCAGGTGACCATGTCTGATTGATGAGTGCAGATTGAGACTCACTACTCTCTTGTTTCCAACCAAATGCATGGATTTCTGACTGTCGTACTCGTATGTCAAATAGTCGGAGCTGCCTTTCAGGTGTGCTGCATACAAGTACCACTTAATTATATCAGAATGAAGCTTGCAGATTATTTCAAGATATCTCCAAACAAAGTTCCATTTCCTAGAAACCATAAAGCTTTATTCAGATCTTAAATTACTATTTAGGTCTTCTGTACCAATAATGAAAAACAGAAAAATTGCATGTGCAATTGCAGTAATAGATAACCTATCTCAGCAAAAATGGTTAAACATATATAGAAAAGATGATAATATTCCTCAAAGTTAAAACAAAAACACATGTATACATCATAGACAGATTTAACAGTAGTATACTCACAAGTTCACTTATTTATTCACCTCAAGAGTTAGAATTGAGTGTACTCCACACAGAGGCCGTGATTAATAATATACTAACGTCAAGGTCTTCACAGGCTAGAGTTCCAGAACACTTCTGAAGTATGCAGTCATTAATGTGACCAATACAATCAACACACGTCATTGATGTGACGGATGCAATAAACAGCTATTAAAAACAACCAGGAATGCACATATATGAAGAGAACATAAATTGCCAATTTATCATTATCATTATGTACACAATAGCCAGTAAAAATATATTTATGATTTCACACATCTCAGTGCCACAAATCCCTTTTAAGTTTGAACTGCATGCTTTCAATAAGTGTTCTTATTAATGAGAACATAATAAGACAGGAAGGATTAAAAACAAAATCTAACTAAAATCCAACCACAACAGTATGAAGAGAACATAAATTGCCAACTTATTATTATTTTACTGCAGTCAATGGCTAATAAAAACATATTAATGATTAACACCTTTCAGCACCACAAATCTCCTTTAACTGCATGCCTTCAATAACTGTTCTAGTACCATAATAGATGAAGATGCAGATCCACCAGAAAGGAGGGGGTACAATCTAACTACAATCCAACTGCTACAGTATGGGGATGATAAAATGCGTGCCTCATCTCCAATGAGAAATCTTATCTGCTGAAACTTGTGACTATTTTTAAGGACACGTTTTATATCGTTAAGCAACCTGAGACATTACTAGAATTGAGTTCCCTAATCCAAGTGTCCTCAAAGGTGCAGTGCATTCAAGGAAACTTTACCTAACTAAAGGGTCCTAAAAGAAAAATCATCCAAACATGTACTCCATCAGAGGGTGCAATGCACAGGGAAGGAGGAAGTGGCAGAGGGAACAGGAGGAAAAATAGAGGAGATATATCATAATATCAACAATATAATAACAAAATGATCATTATTTTACATGTGATTTTGTATGAATCAACTTCTCTGGTCTAAGTGAAGTCAAAGGTGCAAAGCATCCAGACATTTACCATGAAGACATAAAAGGAGAACCTACCCAATCATGTATTCTATTGGGCCTATAAAGCAAAGAACTACGAGCCTTCCTTTCAACTAGTGACAGAGACTGAAACCTGGGGTGTGTAACAGCAGTCTTTAGCCTTTATCATACATTATAAGGGAAGATATCAATTGATAAGTCATGATACAAGTTAAACACATTAGGTCATTAAACAATAGAGACGTATCATGCAACGCCTAACACACTTGAGCAATTAATTTTTTTATGATATATTAAGATTCTAAAACACTTGTTACTCCATAAGAAGAAAGAGGTAAGAGAAAATAAGAAATCCATCTGACTTACTTACCCTGTCTGCACCATAAAAAGGTTGAAATCGGCAGGATTTGGCAGAACTCCCATAGCTTTACTTTCCAACTGATGCTTGAAATCTGCTCTTGCAATCCGCACATCGAATCCAACAATCCTTTTGTCTGCACCTACTGACAGTACAATTTGTTTTTGCTGCAGCCCTGCTACTCCCATAACAGCTGAAGAGTGTTGGTTTCTGTGCAATGCTTTTGGTTTCCAACCACCTCCACCCTCTTTCTCAGTCCACATAATCACAGCATGATCACTGCCCCCAGTAGCAAAGCACAAATCTTCCCAGGGCATAAATGATATACTATTCACAATACCTCTTATATGGGGCTTCTCTTCTAAGAAGGTTACCTTTTTCTGCAATCCAACATCACAGAAAACATTTCAGCAGGTCATAATATTTAACACTCTAAAGTTAAACAGATGATACAGACAGCAAAAATAAATGGCCAAAAACCAAAGAACAGCCCTGGTGTATTCTCACTTTACACATGTGACTGCATGAGAGTGAACAAAATACATCCTTCTGATGGTGGAAACAGAAGGATGGCATTCAAATCAAGCATACCAAAATCTATATCGAATAATGCAGAACTAGAATAATAGGATCAGCTCCTTCAAAGGTCGAACTTCCAACAAATTCTAAGCAGTGAAATTTTTAAGAGAATATTGCACTGGAAAGAAATCAAGGAAGAACCATTCAATATTGCAAGGGAAAGAAATCAAGGAAACTTCCAGCTAATTCTAAAGTTAAACAGATAATACAGACAGCAAAAATAAATGGCCAAAAACCAAAGAACAGCCCTGGTGCATTGTCATTTACACATGTGACTACATGAGAGTGAACAAAATGCTTCCTTCTTAAGGAGGAAAGTAGAAACAGAAGGATGGCATACAAATCGAGTGTACCAAAATCAATTTTGAATAATGCAGAGCTAGAATAATAGGATCAGCTCCATCTTAGGTCAAACTTCCAACAAATTCTTAAGCAATGAAATTATAAAGACAATATTGCACTGGAAAGAAATCAAGGAAACACAACGTGACTGCATCAGGTAGCATAGAGACAGCATTCTTTTCATTTTGAAGCAGAGTTGCACGGAAACAGATATGTTATCAGATACAGATAGAGCAAATTTTCAAGACTCCCTGGTAAAGATACAGGGATGCATCATTTATAAAAACACATCTATATTTAATATTTACACATCAAAACTGATAAAACATAATGTCGAAATTTCAAGTAATTATTTATCCTTTTACTGTGGTTTCTATATTTATAACATTTTTTTATTTAAATTATATTTGCAATTTTAGTGATTTAAGTGTATATTCTGTGCAGAATAGTTTTTAGCTTGTTATGATATTTAATTTTTCTTGGTAGGTTTTGAAAAAAAAATTATAAACCCAATCCGATATGGCTCTAAATGTTGCAGTACCATATCCCAACATATCAGCTATGGCCTAGATATGGGCTCATATATGGATACATCTAGATACGGTATCCAGGCATATCATATTTGTATTCAATATCCGATATGTGTAATGTCCCCATTTTAGCTATTTGCCTTTCAGTGATTGATAGCCTATTTCCAAAAGCCCATAGGCTCGTCAGAAGTTAAATTAGGGTTTCCTATTTTATAGGGGCTCTGAAGCAATTTTGATGGCTTGCATGTTAGAGTTTCGGATGCTTGTCTAGTGGGGTTTTATGGGTTTTCAAAGAGCTTCGCAATGATATAACATGCAAAGTGAGTTGAGCAACTTTTTAGAATTTACTATTTTTAGTAAGTTTAAGTTTTATTTTTGGCAGTGCCATCTTGGGCAGTAGCATCAGCAGCCAACTTAGTTTCCATTTTGGGCAAAGCAGTTGGGAGTATAGTTGGTTTTCAACTTTTTAAGGCACATTTTGGTAAAATGATTTATTTCAAGTCATTAAATGTTATGTTTCCAAATTGACTCCTTGGCCTAATGTAATGACTTGAAGTTGTGTTAAAAGATGATACTCAAGGGTGGACGCCCCATGGAGAAATTAAAATGATTTTTATAATGTTTATTGTGCCTTGGAGTTTGGACGCCTAAATAAGGTGGAATAAAGTGTTTGGAAAATTTAAATATTTCAAAGAAGATGAATAGGCGTCCCCTTGGAGGAAAATGTTGGGAATTTGAAAGGTCATTACTGACTCTATAAAAAAGAGGCTTTGCTCATTCATTTGGTATCTTTGGAAAATTATAACAAAATGCTGCTGGATTGAATTCAGAACCCGGCTAGCAATTTGACTCCATTCTTCGGGCCTGAAACAATGGTTCCCTAGATGGTGGATTGAGAGTGTGCTTCATTCAGAAGTGCACATTGAGCTTCATTGTTGGAGAATTTGATGTATTTCTCAGATTTTGATGTTGTTGGCTCACTCATGGCTGAAAGTCGAATTTGCATACAACTCTTTGGGTGATTTTTGTTTGCTTGTGGGTATTGTTTCTATTCATTTATATGCTAGAGGCGCCCCTTTTGGTGCAAGGACAGAATTTAATATGAAGTGGTTGATTTCATAAGTGAGGTCGACCCTCTCCTAGGGCCGTACCACTCATTCATTGCATTGGAATGTGTGCTGGTTGTCTTTGCTGAGTTTGAGGGTTGAAAAGTGATGGTTTCTTGGTCACCTAGCCATAGAAGAGAGACACTTTCAGTTTGGTTTAAGTCCATGGTGTGTGGTAAGAGATTTGACACTTTTTGTGAGTTGATGTTTGCTGGTTCAAACTTTCAGTTCGCTAATTTTATATCAGTTTCATTTCAATCTTTGATTTTAGTTCATTACTTCAATAATTGAGAGATTCTAGAGAGAGAGATCTTCTATTTCTTGTGCTTCAATTCTAATTGTAATCGCTTGTAAATTGCAGTAGTTCTTTGCATTGTAAGTCTGAAAACAGTAGTACTGTTTCAGTCACTCATTACTGCTTACTTTTGCTTAATTCTCATATTTATAACCCCTGGATGGTTTACCACCAGCGTGGAAAAAAAACTTAATAATCTCTCATTTATACTCACTGAAATGTAGTGAATTCCCACTCACAAGTGGATGTCTGCCGCAGCGGATGAATTAGTTTGCTTTGTTTTTTTCTTCCCCCAACTAAATAAGTGGAAGTGTGGAAATTGTACATGGCTGGTTCACCGCTTCATGACTTTCAGCTGTAACTTACTTTCAGTAATTGAGCATTTACCTCCACCATATGCTAGCCCCTCACCCACATCAGGTTTTAGGGCACATTCTTGGTGTTGAATGTTTTCAGTTTGCTTATTACTTTGTTGAACTAACACTAATCAGTTGGCTTAGTGCTGGTTGTGTTGAGAAAATTCCAAGAAAAAATTGTCTAGCACATTTCAATATGTCTATACATTTATCTGAGCATAGAAAGGGACATATCAGACAACTCTGCTTTGCAGTGAACATAAATGGCATAGAAGCTAAATATGTTATATATTTCCATAAACAGAAATCAATTTTGCAGAATTTTTTTCATTATGATGAGTTTCTGTTTTACCTTGGAAACATTCAGATTTATAATTGATACTTGGTTGTCTCCACCATCTGCATTGTATGCCAAGAACAAGCTATCTCCATACGGGTGCCAGGTCATGTCTTCTGGCCATCTTCTTTGTACAGGAGACTGGCAGTCAGTTGTACTAAGCAATGATGCATGCATTCTGCCAAAAAGCAACTGAGATATCAAAACGCAATTACTTAGCTTACTTAAAAAACACAATTACTTAGCCTACTTAAACAACACATGTCAAGACAAAAAAAAATTAAAATTAAAAAATCGTTATAATGTCAGTTAAGTGTGCTACTCGAAGCATAAAAAACAACATATAACAAATGGCATACCCTTTGCCTTGAAGTTGCCAGAGGTTTACAAGCCCGTCCAATGCACTGCAGCAAGTAAACAAACCAAGAATTAAATTATAATGACTCAATAAAAATATATATGAAAAAAACATTATAAAATGGCTTAAACATTAAAAATCATTTCAAATAACATTTTTGCTTCTTCATATTAAAAATTAAATCATTGTCACCTCTAAATATTAAGTAGAATTATCGTGAAGAAATGCCAAGCAAACAATATTAGAAATAGGAAATAAAACATATTCTCTTCTGTTCCACTCAATTTTCTATCCAAATGATAGAGTGATAGTTGGCACAAAAAATTGCTTTCCACTCGCAACAAAAATGGTACCTTTTTTGTCAATTTGAGTGCAAAATGAGGAAATAAAATTATATTATATTTTTAAAAAGTTCTAGTTCTCTTAAAACCAAACAGATGGGCATGTTTCAATACTTATGGGATGCTCAATGTTGTCATAAGGACATCCAAGTTCCTCAAAATTTTCTAAATTGGTCAATGACATTTTTTAGTATATCTATATTGCTTCATGAACAATAATAATTACATCAAGCTTTGAAGAACAGAAATTGGATGGTATGCTGTCCTAAAAGAAAAAACCAGATGGGATTAGACAAGAGATGTGTATATGTGTATATACATATATATATATTATCCGAAATGAAAATATTGTCAATCACATGTCAATAAAATGTGAGATTACTGAGATTTTTTAAGCTCTGATACCAGGATCCTCTGTAAGCAGTGGTGGTCCCTGTCCAGTGGTACACATTTGAGTTCAATGTGAATTCACTGTTCCCTGCAGGTCCTGCCTGGGTTCATCTGAGAAAACCTGGGCAGGACCTGCAGGATCCTGGCCATACCCTGGTAGCCATGGCCTCAACAAAAAAAACTTGTCAATGAAAAACCAGAAATTTGATCGATCATTTCAAAAATTTGGTTGGATTGTTCCTCAAACCTGCTAATTGCAAGGATTGATCACCTGGACGTTTTGTAATTTATGTCTTTGTTCATCACTCTATGACTTCAGACATTTTTGCTTCGAAGGTTTGTCTTATGAGTTGAACTTTTTTCATAGTTTGTCGACTTGGAGTGATTGGGGATTGATCGCCACTTAGCATACTCAGGCTGGCCTGTAGTTTGCATCTGGTTGGTTTGTTGGAAGCTTGCTTGAAAAGATTGGATTTCTGTTCCATATTCTCTACAGGATTTTATCTTACAGTTTATGAGTAGTTCCATACCATTACCTGGTTTACTTTTCAAAGAACTTCTTCATGAGACACAGGATACATGGATTTCTTTTGAAGGGTGGATGCTAGCCAGAATAGTCTTTTCTGCCAGAGGATGATAAACAGTTTTAATAATTAGTTGACCTTCAGGAGAGAAACTGCATACAAAGATTTTGAATCAAGATATCCTACTTGTCATTGCCCATCATTCAGGCGAAAACATTTTTCAGGGAATAGAATTCCATCGTTCAAACTTCACATGGATAGTCTTTGGAAATGAAATCTTTTTCTTGCTTCACAAATTTCACGAGGTGACTCGAGTTATCAAGCATTCTATTTTGAACATATACCATAAACAGCGACAGTTTTGATTAATCTTTAACTTTTATCATTGAATTATTAGTCGAATTTTAAGTTTACTTTTGTATCAAGCATTCTATGGATTTCCCCAAGCCATACTAATTTTCTCAAGTGAAAAAAGTCAGCAAATGGCCATACACAGACTGGCAACTCAGTTTAGAACGTGACTCGATGGGGTGCCTAGGACCCTTCTACCCTAGGCCCAATAGTGGATATCTTGACCTCATGTGGCCCATGCCATCCATATGAGGTGGTCTACCTAGGAGGTGTCCCCTTTCCCTTATCCCCTCATCTTTCCAACCATTTCCCTCTCTCTATGATTTGACCTCTTGTGTTGGTTACCATGATGGACGGGTGAGATTACAATGGGTGCCCTAAAAATGCCATCTCTCCTAAGCCCAAAGCGCAGTACCATTGGTATCCCCTTGGCCTCCTTGGGACTACTCAGTCCCCCATTATGGGACTACTTGGTCCCCCATCTCGAGGTGGCATACCTAGGAGAGTGCCCCATCACCATTCCCCTCTTGTAATCTCAACCTCCTCTATCATGGCTAAAACATTCAAGACATATGGCAAACAAATATTAATCATATTTATTGATATAAGGAAACAGTCATAACAGCAATGTATCATTAGTACCTTGATCTTCTAATCACATATATTAAATGGTGCTACAACTGCATTACTGTAAAACAGATTTCATACCACCGATTCAAGAAATCAGACTGCTGTGCACATGCCAATTTATCATTTATTTCCAATTTAGAGGGTACAATCCTCTATTTCCTTTTATTTAATTCTCCTTCGATTGATATGTCTTCAATATTCAAAAGATATTACTTACAAAGAAACAAATAGATTAGTTTAATTGAATAATTACTAATAAGGATTAATAATTGCTGCAAGCATCATTATTGCATATATATCGATAATTATATTATCTTTACCTGTTATATCTCTTTCCAAATCTGTACCTACCTATTTAAGAGCTGTATATATATACCTCTTTGGTTCTCCATATTTCCCTGCTGATGTATATCTGCATATTATGTTTCTGCTGGTGTATATCCTCCTAATATTTTGTGGCTTGAATAATAAATATATTTTCTCAAGGTAATGGATGATTTAATATTCAGATGATATTCTTTCCTGCTGATCACAATTATGTATTGGTTCTCAGATACCATCGATGATTAGTGGTTTATTATTCAGAAGATATTTGCTGATGGTTTGATGCCTTTCCTTCTAATATTTTATTGTCTGAATAATGAATGTGATTTTGAAGATGGTCGCTGTTTTAATATCCAGAAGATAGTAATATTTTGCTGATGATTCCATTTCCTTTCCTTCCATTCCTTTTAGATCTATATCTTAATATGAAGGGATGCATCTTTTAAGAAGAGAGATATCCTTATGAAAGGATATGTCCTTTTGTTAACATTAATAAGGGGTCGGCCTATAATTAATATAGATTACTGTTTATATAAACTAATTCCAACCGCTGCCCTTGTCTAGATAAAGTCTTAAGTAATCACTGCCCATTATTATTGAGTGCTACCTCCTTGTAATCTTAATCGCTGCTGAGTATATTAACCTGGATCATAATCATTGCCTCCTTGTAATCTTTTAATCGCTGATGTGCATATTATTGATAATTGTTGCTCATATTCTTCCCTCAGACTTGGGCGATCTAACACACACACACACATATATATATATAATTTGAATTATATAACAAAGTGGTCGGCCAGCATTTGTTAGTTAATTTATTTTATCCCTAGGTCGGCCACCTTTTGAGAAATTTAGGTTGATTTTTATTAATTTCATTATACTAGTCGACCTAGATTTGTATTATAATTGCGGAGGCATAACAGTCCACCTTGCCCAAGATTGCTTGTCCTCAAGCAATCACAAACTAAGATTTGTGAATATCGCTCCTCTTTGTGGTGATATTAACTTTAGTTGTGATCCTTTGATAGGAGCTAGAAATTCAAACCAAATGATGATCGTTTTGGTTATGTTTGACTCTATGTCCTGGTAAAGTAGCCGTTAGTTTACTTGCCTCGACTTACTACCAAAATTGTCTATTGTTCTTCTATCTTATGTATTGTTTTCCAATAACTCTCGACAAGGCCAAGAGTTGGAATTCGCCAAAACTTGCTATTTAAGACAAGTTTTCTCTCATTTCATTACCACCAAGATCCTTTGAGCAAAGCCAATTTCATATTTGAGAAGAAAAAAAATTAAGTGTCCTTACTACATGTATTCTCTTTTCCTTGACTCACACGTTATAACCTTCTAAATCTATATTTTCTAGGTAATACTCAAGCAAGATGAGCAATAGTTTAGTATTCCTAGCCAGCAACAGAAAGATTTAACCCTAATATCCAATTCTCGTCCCATCTTCCAAATTGGAGGTTATAACTCCTCTTCGACATATCCCTCTGTTTGGTACTAATTTTATTTTCATATCTTGGGAAAGTATTGTTTTATTTTGCAGAATTTATTTTAAACCATATCAATTTATTCCAAAGCTTGATAGGTGAGAATGATCCTGGGATTTGTGGGTTATGGGCCCATAATGTAACTTGATTATATTGACATTCTTCATCCTAATTATGGATATAGAGCTCTCCATCAAGAAAAATAACTTAGGAGAAGAAGAGCTTGAATGAAATAATCTCAAAATATTTTCTACATCACTAGTTCCAAGATTACTAGATCAAAATTGTAGGTTACAAGGTCACCCCATGCATCACTATTGTTCTTACGAGTGGGGGACAGATTATAGATGTTATGTGCATTAGGGTCTTGTAGAACGAATTTTATTAGAACAATTGTGTCCTCCTTCATGAAGCTTGACGAATACACCCTACAAAAGATTTCCAATATTTCTCTTGAGATCTCCTAAGAGTCCAATTTTGTAGATTCCTAAAGAATGGAGTTGTCTTCATTACATTCTCTAAAAATGTTATTTTGGCTTTTAAGAGATCGATCACCCTAGGTCATGATGATACTTCAATGAACTATCAATGGCACTACGTGGATTTCCATTTAAGAATTGGAAGTCGAGTTGTATCGTTAGATAGAATTGAGTTGTCTTCATTACATTCTCTAAAAATGTTATTTTGGTTTTTAAGAGATTGATCATCCTAGGTCAAGATGATACTTCAATGCACTAGCGATGGCACTACGTGGATTTCCATTTGAGAATTGGAAGTCGAGTTGTATCGTTAGATTCAACTGAGTTGAGTAGTTATGACTGATTGTTCCTTCCTTAGGAATCTTTTGATATTTTGATTTCTTGATTTCTTGTTGAATAGGTGGGTGACGAATGTTTGATTTCTTGATTGATTGCTTATGTCAATGAATTGATTTATCCTTTATATCTATTTCTTGAAGAAGTCACCACCCTTCATTATAAAGGAGTCATAGTCTTTTGGAGGTTCACAGCTTTTCTCACATCACTATTCTTGAGAACTTAATTTAAGTCTCTTGCAAGACTATTTAAGGTTCTATTCTTAATTGGATCCCTCAAATGATGGTATGGATGAAATGCTCTCCCTTTTTGTATGACAAATTTGGGGGAGTCGCACCTTTTCACTTCAATAGCTACAACCCTTTATTATTGCATTTGGATACTAATGATAACTCAATTTTAGATAAGTTGATCTATTAGTGCTTCTCAACTTAAGAAGCATTTTGACAGACAAAGTTTTTTACTTTTTCATAATTTTTAAGCATAAAGTAATCATAAACGCCTATGGAGTAATCTTTGTTGAAGACACATCTAGCATGAAGCAAACACATGGATGTACTTAATACATGTAGCGTGCATGTGAAAGACACGTAAATACATATAAGATATGAAGTATGCATATAAATACACGCAAGACATGAAGTATACACCTGAATATACGTGGGTCACAAAGTATACCCATGAATACACATAAGTCGCAAAGTATAGACTTGAATACACGTAAGTCACAAAGTATACACATGAAAGGAACACTCATATACAAATACATAATTGGCCTACTTAAGAAGGTTGAATAGTTGATTCTAATTGAACACCATTTAAAGTAAGTATGTCCCATAGGCTGGCAGGAAGATGCGCTGATACCACTTGTAATGTCCCCTAATTGGATATGCCCTAAATTTGCCCTAAATCCTTAATTTTTAAATAAACAAATGGGTTAGAGAATACCTTTCACCTAATTGAAGCCCTGCACACAAATTAGAAAAAATTCACCACAATCACACTGATTAGTAGATTATAACCACTTAAAACAATAATACTAATTAGCCGATTATCATAATTAAATATTAGTAAACTCATGACCAAATTACTAATTCAACCACAAAGCATTTAATGTCCTTGGAGGGCTCAACCATAGGAGAGTATGAAAGAACATGACTTGATGGGGTGCCTAGGACCCTTCTACCCTAGGCCCAAGAGTGGATATCTTGGCCTCATGTGGCCCATGCCATCCATATGAGGTGGTCTACCTAGGATGTGTCCCCTTTCCGTTATCCCCTCATCTTGCCAACCATTTCCCTCTCCCTATGATTTGACCTCTTGTGTTGGTTCACCATGATGGAGGGGTGAGATTACAATGGGTGCCCTGAAAATGCCATCTCTCCTAAGCCTAAGGTGTAATATGTAAAACTGGCTTTGCACTTCAATTTAGAGATTAAACAATAACATTGCAATATGGCATACCAATTCTACACTTCAAATTAAAGATTAAACTATAACTAGCACACTCAAAAATGAACATCTGAAAATTAACAGTCTAGCCACAGTATACACAACAAGATTCCAACCCAAATTGCAATGAGACTTCAGGGCAATATCCAATTCGTTTCAGATATTCAAACTAACATGACACACAGAATATGCATAGTGTTGGACTAACCACCAGCATCTCCCTTCAGATTCGCGACAAGGTTTAACCGCCTCCCGTGGATCTTAACTGACACTTGTATTGGGCATTGACAAGTCGATCTTTTGGTGCAACGGCAAGGTCAACAATTGGTATCGGAGCCGGCCACGGGTTCGAACCCCTTGGCTGACGTTGAGGGGGGGATTGTTGGACTAATCGCCAGCATCTCCCTTCGGCTTCGCAACATGGTTTAACTGCCTCTCGTGGATCTTAACTGACACTTGTATCGAGCATTGACAGGTTGATCTTTTGGTGCAACGGCAAGGTCAACACAAAGAGAGTAGAACTATGAACATGGTGGATATTACAATTCATTTTTAGCAATTCGATAGACCTGGGAGCTAAAGGATAGGCGTATCTTTCCCGAATCTATACTCCACACAATTTATGAAGAGATCCGATCACAATCCAATTACTAGCAATGACACATCACCAACCTTAGAAATAACGGGCCTAGAAGTTCACGTGAATAGTATCAATGCTTGATGTAGCTCCTCACAATCGGACGATTGATGCCTTAGCACTGAAACCTGTCGCCTAAACTTGATTCGTCGTTCTCTGGTGTGATCTGCAATACTCGTGATGTTGCTTGGTAGTGGCAAAGAGATGCGACGTTGTAGAGTGACGATGTGGCCAAAGCAGGAGGCTCGGCCACAAGGCTTCGTGTTATATTGCTTCCTTCGCCCATCACATGAGATTTGAAGTGCACAATGAGTAGTCAAGGATGTATGCAAAATGAAAGCTAAGCACGAAAAGCAGGAGGAGAGACTACATCCTCAACCTAATGTGAACTCGCAGGAGACTACGTCCCTACTCAGTTCGCCATAGCCAATGCTCAATTTCGTGATGATGAAGACTAAGCAAAGACCTCTCTTAAATACATGCTTACTTAGGGCCTTCCAATAGGTCGGACAAGGAAATAAATGAAATTCAATTATGCTTTAAGTGCCAACTTGAAGCTGAATCAGCCAGAAGAAATAATTTAAATATTATTTATTAATAATTAAAATTATTATTAGTTATTAATATTTTAGTGTTCAAAAACACTTTTTAAATATTCCCTCCATTTCTTAGCCCAATTTGTTTGGGACATGACAGTCCCCTCTGCCAAATCGTTGCTTGTCCTCAAGCAACCTCAAGTTGGGGTGCTCAAAGATCTCCACACCCCCAAGTTGTGTCATTGATTGGAAGATTTTTCCACTTCACCAAGTATTCCGGGATGACCTTGTTTCGCAGCCTCTTCTCCCTTACATCCAACACGGTTTCAGGCTCTAATATTAATTTTCCTTCGTCGTCAAGAGGGGGCAGCTCCATTGTGGGTGCAACTTGATGTCCAAGCACCCTTTTTAGGCACAACACATGGAATATGTTGTGAATCCTGCTATCCTTCGAAAGCTCCAGCTCATAAGCAACTTCACCCAACCTCTTTAGGATCTTGTAGGGGCCATAAAATCGGGGTTTCAACTTCTTGACTCCATTCCCTTCAAGGGTAGACTAGTTGTAGGGCTGCAACCTGAGATAAACCATATCTCCCACCTCAAAAATCCTCTCAGTTCTATGTCGATCTGCATACATTTTCTGCGGATTTTGAACATGATGTAAGTTTTCCTTGAGGGCATTCATGATGTCCACATTTTGCTGCAACATATCTTTAGCACCTGGTACTCTACTATCCCCAAGAATCAAATTCATGAAGGAAGTAGCATCATATCCGTGAAGTGCCTTGAACGAAGACATACCAATAGACATATGATGTATGGTATTGTAGCACAATTCTTCTAGATTTAACTATTTCACCCAACCTAATTGTTGTCCTATCACATAGTAACTTACGTACCCCTCTATCCACTTGTTCACTATCTCAGTTCTTCCATCCGTTTGAAGATGGTAGCTAATGCTTGGAGTCAATTCTGTGTGAGCCAAACAAAAAGAGTTCTTGCCAAAACAAACTGATAAACCTTTTGTCCTTGTCACTCACAATGTTCTTTGGCAACCCATGGAGCTTAAATATTTCTCTAAAAAACAGATCAGCAACTTGAGGTGCCTTAAATTCAGAAGTAATGGCATGAAAATGAGCATACTTTGTGAGTCTATCCACCACCACGTAAATACAATCCTCACCTTGCACCTTAGGCAATCCAGTGATGAAATCCATGGAGATGTTTTCCCATTTCTGATTTGGAATGGGTAGGGGCTGCAACAAACTAGCAAATAAGGTGTGTTTGGTCTTGTTTTGTTGGCACACTGCGCATTCTCGAACATGCTGCAATATATCATTCTTCAATCCCTTCCATGAAAAACGTTCTCTTACTTGTTTGTATGTCTTATAGAAACCCGGATGACCAAAAAGAGGTGTGTCATGACAAGCTCTCATAATCTTCTCCTTGACCTTGGAGTTGGGTACAAGATACACTCGTTCCTTGTAGAGGATGAGGTCTTCAATTACTTTGTACCTATCATCAATTAACCTTCCTTCCAAAATTTCAGTAGCAAAGGAATCTTTGGCATACTCAGCTATTATGGCAATCCTCCAATCAGTAGATATATCAAACATAGAGCAGAAATAAGGCTTCCTAGATAGAACATCAGCCACATTGTTCTTTCCTTTCAAATATTCAATATCAAAATCAAAAGCTTGGAGTTTGTTTACCCATTTTTGTTGCCTATCACTCAAATCACATTTATTGAGGAAGAACTTGAGGCTGTTATGACCCGTCTTCACCACAAATTTCCCACAAACCAAGGAATTTGGCAAGGGCATGCATGATATCCAACATCTCTTTATCATAAATGGAGAAGATCTTCTCTGAATCTGTGAGCTTTTTGCTCTCATATGCTATGGGATGCTTATTTTGCATCAAAACCACCCCAATGCTCTCTCCTAAAGCATCACACTCAAGTACAAAAGGAAGTGAGAAATCTAGAATCACCAAAATAGGGCATGAACTCATTACCTCCTTAAGCTTATCAAAAGTTTGTTACACTGTAGGACTCTACGAGAATGCCCCCTTCTTTGTCAAGTTGGTTAATGGAGCTGCAAGTTGTGAGAAGCCTTTCACAAACCTTCTGAAGTAATTGCATAGGCTCGCAAATCCTCTCAACTGTGACAAGCTCTTGGGTCTAGGCCAATCCTGAATTGCCTTGATCTTATCCTCATCAACACTAACCCCTTGAACACTAATCTTATGCCCCAAATACAAAAATCTTGTCATCCCAAATTCACATTTTGACATCTTGGCATAAAATGAATGACGCTCAAGTATGTCAAGCACCTCCTCTATATGCTTCAAGTGATCCTCCCATGTCCTACTATAGATCAGGATGTCATCAAAGAAAACTAAACCAAACTTTTTCAATTGTACAGTGAATACTTGATTCATACATGCCTGGAAGGTGGCAAGAGCATTGGTCAACCCGAATGGCATGACCAAGAACTCATAGTGCCCATAGTGACACCTGAAAGTTGTCTTATGCACGTCATCCTCCCTTACTCTGGTCTGATGATACCCCGAACGCAAATCAATCTTGGAGAAATATACTTCACCATGGAGCTCATCTATCAACTCATAAATCCTGGGAATGGGATAGTGGTTCTTGATTATCTTCTTGTTGAGTGCCCTATAGTCAATGCACATCCTCAACGTCCCATCCTTCTTCTTAACCAGCACTACAAACGAAGCAAAAGGTCTAGAGCTTGGATGAAAGTGTCCCATGTCTAACAAGTCCTTGATTGCCTTCTCGATTTCTTCTTTGTACATCCTAGGGTGTCGGTAGGGAGTGGTGATGACAGACTTGGCTCCCTCCTTCAGCTCAATCACATGCTGGAATCCTCTATCAAGCAAAGGGATCTCTTGGAATACCTTGCACTTCTTGTCTAGGATGGACTGGACGTGAATGGGGTAGGTTCCTCCTTCCTTTGGAAGTCTAGAATATATGATCAAACATTCTGCTATGAAAGCTACCTCATCTCTCTGAAAAGATCGCTCCATTCTTTTGGCCGAAAACACCATCGAACCATTCCTGGAAAGGCCTCGAAGGACAATCTCTTTCCCCTCATGTTTGAACTTCAATTCCATGGTTTGGTAGTTAGTGGTGTACTCCCCAAGTGAATGTAGCCATTGTACTCCCAACACCACATTCGTATCACCAATGTCAACAACATAGAAATCATCTCTCATCCTGTGTCCTAGGATCAGCTCCATTTGTTGAATCCGACTGGTGCAAGAAAGGATGTTACCACCTACAATTGAAACATCAAATCCTTCAAAGTCTTATGCCTTCAATCGCAACTTGGCTACGACTCTCTTGTCAATGAAGTTATGAGTAGCTCCACTGTCTATCAATACTATCACCCTCTATCCTTGGAGAACCCCTTTAACACGAAGAGAATGGTATTGCGGTGCTCCTGAAAGTGTTGCCAGAGTGGCTCCCATATGTTCTCTTTCCAAGGTTATCTTTGGCTCATCCTCATTAGTAACTTCCTCTAATTATCCTCCCTCAATCTCTACTTCATCATCAGGTGCTACCTCAATGTAGTGGATTTGGCCTTTTCCCAAGCATCTATGGCCTTTGGTCCAAGATTCCCTACAATGATAACATAAACCTCTTCAACAAAGCTCATTCCTAGATATGTCTGTCCCGCTTGAATTCAGAGGAAAGACCTTAGGTGGAAGAGTAACCTTAGGGAAAGGTTTTCTTTGTTGCCTTGACGATGAGCCCTTGATCATGGGTTTATCCTTCTTGGTGGAGTCTTCAAGGTTTAGGGCCCTTAGAATGGCTTCTTCTATTGACGTTGGCTCCAAAGCCCTTACCAAACCCCGAAACAAATCTGATAGACCTTCGATGAAATGGAACATAAGCCTTTTATCCAAAACATCTAGAACCATGACAGCTAACCTTTGGAATTTTGAAACATAATCATCCATGGTACCAAGCTACTTCAATCTTGTCAACTCTACCATGGTGCCACCATTCATGAGCTATCCCTTCCAAGTGCAAAATGGCGAGTTTGATAGCTTCATCTTTAGTCATAGGGCTAAGAGAGAAATATGTATCCAACTTTTGCGCCCATGCACGTGCAATCACCTTCCCTGAGCCATCAACTGTAGGGAGTGAGAGCTTGCTGACTTTGTATTGAAGATCTTTATTCACTCGTTGCAAACATTGTCTCCCATCACTTCCAAATCCTTTCCTAGCATTGTTGAACTGATCAAAGGGGATTGTTGCTTGAGCGTCAGCATCTAGCTTCATGTAATCTTGCACAATACTACTGAAATTAGGCTAGTTCTAACCTTCTCCTTCATGTTGTACCTTTGCTCAAGGCAAAAAACTGGGTTGGGAGGGACTTAGAGTGGATCTATTTGTCGTTCTACTATGATTCCCTCCTCAAGACCGCTCAGAGTTTCCCTCATCAACATTGTTAGGTCCTAATTTTTTGTTGGTTATCGTAGCAATGAGGGTCTGCATCATTTGCAACAGAGTCTAATTCACTTGATCTTGTTTCTTCATGAAGGATTTGATCTCATTATTCTACTCCTCCATCTTCTTACCGCTGCCTCCTATTCCCATGTCACTACTCTGAGTAGAAGCCTCTAACCTCTTTCTCTCTCTCTATGGCCCTCAAATCTCTTTGACTCAATTGCATATATTTCTGATTGTCCATAGGCCGGCAGAATCAAGGCTCTAATACCACTATAATATGTCAAATTGGCTTTGCACTTCAATTTAGAGATTAAACAATAACATTGCAAAGTGGCATACCAGTTCTACACTTCAAATTAAAAAATAAAACTATAACTAGCACACTTAGAAATGAAGAGTTGAAAATTAACAATCTAGCCATAGTATACACAACAAGATTCCAACCCAAATTGCAATGAGACTTCAGGGAAATTACCAATTCGTTTCAAATATTCAGACTAACATGACATAGAATTTGCATAAAGAGTAGAACTGTAAACTTGGCAAATATTACAATTCAATTTTAGCAATTCGATAGACCTGGGAGCCAAAGGATAGGCGTATCTTTCCTGAATTTGTACTCCACACAATTTATGCAGAGATCCACCACAATTTGATTACTGGCAATAACGCCTTACCAACCTTAAAAATCACGAGCCTGGAAATTCACGTGAACAGTACCAATGCTTGATGAAGCTCCTCACAACCACACAATTGATGCCTTGGCACTGAAATCCATCACCTAAACTTGATCCGTCGTTCTCCGATGTGATCTACAATACTCGTGATGCTGCTTGGTAGTGGCAAAGAGATGTGACGCTATAGAGTGAGGATGTGGCCAGAGCAGGAGGCTCGGCCACAAGGCTTCGTGTGGTATGCTTCCTTCACCAATCGCCTGAGATCTGAAGTGCACAATGAGTAATCAAAAATGTATGCAAAATGAAAGCTAAGCACGAAAAGCAAGAGGAGAGACTACATCCTCAACCTGATGTGGACTCGCAGGAGACTATGTCCCTACTCAGTTCACCATAGCCAATGCTCAATTCCGTGATGATGAAGACTAAGCTAAGACCTCTCTTAAATACACGCTTACTTAGAGCCTTCCAATAGGCCGGCCAAGGAAATAAATGAAATTCAAATATGCTTTAAGCGCCAACTTGAAGAGGAGTCAACCAGAAGAAATAATTTAAATATTATTTATTAATAATTTAAATTATTATTAGTTATTAATATTTTAGTGTTTAAAAACACTTTTTAAATGTTTCCCTCCATTTCTTAGCCCGATTTGTTTGGGACATGACACAAGGCGTTGTACCATTGGTACCCCCTTGGCCTCCTTGGGACTACTCAATCCCCCATCTCGAGGTGGCGTACCTAGGACAGTGCCCCATCAGCGTTTCCCTCTTGTAATCTCAACCTCCTCTATCATGGCTAAAACATTCAAGACATATGGCAAACAAATGTTAATCATATTTACTGATATAAGGAAATAGTCATAACAACAATGTAACATCAGTACCTTGATCTTCTAATTGCATATATTAAATGGTGCTGCAACTGCATTATTGTAAATCAGATTTCATACCACCGATTCAAGAAATCAGACTGCTGTGCACATGCCAATTTATCATTTATTTCCAATTTAGAGTGTGCAGTCCTCTATTTTCTTTTATTTAATTCTCCTTCGATTGATTTGTCTTCAATATTCAGAAGATATTGCTTACAGAGAAACAAAAAGATTAGTTCAATTGAATAATTACTAGTAAGAATTAATAATTGCTGCAAGCATCATTATTGCATATATATATATTATATATATATTATGATAATTATATTATCCTTACCTGTTCTATCTCTTTTCAAATCTGTACTTACCTCTTTAATAGCTGTATATATACCTCTTTGGTTCTACATATTTCCCTGCTGATGTGTATCTGCATAGTATGTTTC
Source organism: Sequoiadendron giganteum (assembly GCA_007115665.2). NCBI lineage: Eukaryota > Viridiplantae > Streptophyta > Pinopsida > Cupressales > Cupressaceae > Sequoiadendron > Sequoiadendron giganteum. Next base: position 607,964,666 of record CM021103.1, read on the forward strand.
TGCTGGTGTATATCCTTCTAATACTTTGTGGCTTGAATAATAAATGTATTTTCTGAAGGTAATGGATGATTTAATATTCAGATGATATTCTTTCCTGCTGATCACAATTATGTATTGGTTCTCAGATACCATCGATGATTACTGGTTTATTATTCAGAAGATATTTGCTGATGGTTTGATGCCTTTCCTTCTAATATTTTATTGTCTGAATAATGAATGCGTTTCTGAAGATGGTCGCTGTTTTAATGTCCAGAAGATAGTAATATTTTGCCGATGATTCCATTTCCATTCCTTTTATATCTATATCTTAATATGAAGGGATGCATCTTTTAAGAAGAGAGATATCCTTATGAAAGAATATGTCCTTTTGTTAACACTACTAAGGGGTCGGCCTAAAATTAATATAGATTACTGTTTATAAAAACTAATCCCAACAGCTGCCCTTGTTTAGATAAAGTCTCAAGTAATCACTGCCCATTATTATTGAGCATTGCCTCCTTGTAATCTTAATTGCTGCTGAGTATATTAACCTGGATCATAATCATTGCCTCCTTGTAACCTTTTAATCGCTGCTGTGCATATTAATGATAATTGCTGCTCATATTCTTCCCTCAGACTTGGGCGATCTAAGACACACACACACACACATATATATATATAATTCGAATTATATAACAAAGTGGTCGGCCAGCATTTGTTATTTAATTTATTTTATCCCTAGGTCGGCCACCTTTTGAGAAATTTAGGTTGATTTTTATTAATTTAATTGATTTCATTATACTAGTCAGCCTAGATTAGTATTATAATTGCGGGGGCATGACAGTAAGACCTTTGTACTTCCTTTTTGCATATGGAACAGTAAGTATTTGCTTCTTAGACTGGATTTTTTGATCCAAAGTGGGTTTTCTCCAGGTTCAAATGTGTGAGTCCAGATTTGAGCATGTTTGGAAGTGTTTTATTTCCACATTTGTTGATGTTTAATCTCTGAGTATATGATTGATACATGCTTAGGTTGATTAAATTATTAAGCAAATTTGGTCCAAATCATTGCTTGATTGAGGTCTTCACATCAAAGTAATCTGTTGCTAAGGGGCACGGTGTGGCATAGCCACCCTGTTTACAGATCAATCTCCATTGGCACTGATTAATCTGCAAGTGTAGACAACAAAAAAATTACCTCAGGATCAACTTATGGCTTCTTCAGACTTGGTTCCTACATGCAAACAACCCAATCCTAGGAACCCATGGAATAACTAGGACATTTCCCCTAAATGAACAGGACACTCTAATGGGGGAGCAAACAACACACTTGGCCAAAGGAAATAGAAAATGAACATTTTTATGGAAAAACAAGAGATCTACACCAAAGAAATATACACAAGAAAGTTAGAAACACAACAAAAGCAAGTTTGTCAGAAAAGAGCAATTCTATGAAAATAATTGCCAGAAAAAACTATATAGTATATAGTGCTATGGCCCCAAACATCAATAACCAGCAAAACAGACTCAATGTCGATAAAATTGCAAGACAAATAAAAAAGGACCAGGCCAAAATAATAATAAGTGACTCGACTAAATATGTCTTTACCCTCAAAAATCAATGACCTCCAAACATCAATAATCATCTTCTATGCCGCTAAGCTTGTACATTCAAAATATGGGATAGTGGAAATTAAGGAATGTAAAGAGTGGAGCACAAAGTTTAAGGTCAAAGGTCATGTGTCAGAATAAAAGGTTTTTTTTTATCAAGAGGGGTAAACGCTTTTGACCCGGAGCTATGAACTGATGAGGTCACAAACGGGGGACCTCATCTCCAACATAAACACACAACAATTACACCCCAATGGGGTTTGAACCATAATGACAAGAACAACAACACAACAACCTAACCATCACACCATGCCATTATTGGCAAAAAAAAAAGTGTCGGAATAAAAGGTTGAAGGTCATTTGTAGAATGCATTTAATTTTATGTTGTCAACCAAACAACTTTGCAAGAAAAGCACACTACAGTTGAAAAGGAATGCTCCCCACTCATTTCATAATAGTTGATTTATTTCTTATCCTAAAGTTGCTTAAATTATAATTACATTCTAATATAATTCTCAGTCAGCCTCTGTCATGGGTTTGGTAATGTGAGCTTTGGTGCTTAGATGAGTATCCATGCAGGTATTTGATTGTTTGTAGTTTGTACTATGTAGTATGTTGTTGATAGTTAAAAAGGAATAAGTGTTTTCTTAATGATAATAGAAGGGTTGTTTTTGGTGAAAGAATTGATAATGGTTATTAAAGGGAGCTATTTAGAACCGCATCTTGTTTCTGCCTCTGCCATCTCATATGTCTAAACTCTAATGTCATATGTCAAAATATTCCTGATGGTCATTTGTCGAATGCATTTATCATTTTATGCTGTCAGCCAAACAACTTTGCAAGAAAAGCACACTACAATTGAAGAGGAATGCTCCCAATCATTTGATAAAAGTTGATCTATTTTTTATCCTAAAGTTGCTTATATTATAATAACATTCTAATATTAATCTCAGTCAGCCTCTATGTCATGGGTTAGGTAATGTGAGATTTGGTGCTTAGATGAGTATTCACGCAGGTGTTTGATTGTTTGTATTTTGTACTATGTAGTATGTTGTTGATAGTTTTAAAGGAAGAAGAGGTTTCTTAAAAGAAATAATTCTTAATGATAATACAAGGGTTGTTTTTGGCGAAAGAATTGATCAGTGATTAATGCAGGGTGCTGTTTAAATCCACATCTTGTTTCCGCCTCTGCCATCTCATATGTCTTAACTCTTATGTCATATGTCAAAATATTCCTGATGGTGTATATTTGATGCTAAAACCCATGTATCTCGTAAGTCCCAAAATGGCATTCAAGGGAACTCGGACTATGCTATAGCAAAAGTAAAAACAAGGCAATGTTCATTTTCTCTATTTATCATACCCCCATATAGTTCTAATAAAGTAGATTACAAACATGATGGGGATGCATTATCAGTATTACATGTAAAGTGCAAAAAAAGATGTGATTGTAAATATATTCATCCTTAAAATCTTTATAAGGTTGAAAATAAACAAAGAAAAGCCTTCAAAAAGCTACTAATTGAGAGTAAAAATTACAGATAAACTGTAACTCTCCAAAAGGTTATGAATAAGCTAAAACCTTGCAGAAGGTTCAAGGATAAGCCAAAAAAACCCTCTGACAAGACTGATTATAGTAAGAGCTGAAAAAACATCATGATTCATAAACTCTAGGCAATCAATCATTTTCACTCACTGCAAAGGGTTATGCATCTCGACTTTGGGATTTTGGAATTCATGTTATTAGCAGTAATCATATTAGTAGTTTGTTGAATCCAGATGGAATTTTTATTTAAATTTTATACTAAAATATCATTTTGGATTCAACCCAACTTGGGCCCGAGAGATTCGAAAACAGTATGGACAATGTGATTGGCCACCGACTTGGTCTCGACTATTTTGCAGAACATTGTTACTTCAATAATAATTTTAAACGAGTTTGTCTAGCCCCTTCGAAAATAAAATTGTCCCAAAAATAGGCATTAGTGGCCATTTCATTGTCATCTGGAAATATGAACATGGTATCAGACATAACATATGATTAGCCCTGTGAACTGTTATTGAGATTCAAATAAGTCAAATATTAGATACACACCCACATGTACATGGATTCATAATTTAATAGGCCAAATATTATACATATACACCCACGTGTATATAGGCTCATAATTTAATAAATGGTGTGGCCACATCCACACCCACATAACACCATTGTAAATTTCTCAACTCAATATGAAATTACATGCTAGAAAATGAAGGTATCTTGCCTTATTTTCCAAGATTTGTAAGCAAATTTACTGATTATACTGCATGGACCATATATATTCTAATGGTAAGCTATAAACTTTACAATATTCATGTTTTCGTTGGCAATAATGAAGTTAACTTTCTATTACCATGAGGCAATATTACAAGCCTGAAACTAGAGAACACTTTTCATTATGTTCCAAATGACAAATTACACTTTGATTTAAGGAATTGAAAAATACGCATTCACACAAGCACTGTTAATTTCTATTCCTGATAAATTGTACCTTACTAACTGTAAATTTGATAGGACTGATAGAACTGACACCAGCCCCTGATGTGACATAAGGAGGACTCAACCAAATGTTTAAAATACTTTTGTTAAGAATTTGATAGTTGATTCTGATTGGTATTGCCATGGCAATTAAAATACGTTTGTTAAAGGAAAGATGATATACCAATTTTTGGCTAAGGAAAAATGCTCACAAATTTGGATTATATACTTTAAATTTTGAACATGAATACTTAAGTTTGTGTGCTGTTTTTTTAAGATAAGACTGGGGGGGGTCTATAGGGGTCCCTTCCAAGAAAACTCAGTACATAACGAATTATAGTATAAGCATAACAAAGAAAACTCAAACCCAAACCCAAGCAGGGATGGTGGCAAGGAGCTAGAAAAAGAGGAGAAAGACCGTCATCCACAAGCTGAACACCAACTGTTGAAACGGGCCAACAACCAGCAGACCCAATGCCCATAAGCCCTCAAGAAAGCCAATAGACACCCTATCCATTAACACAGACAACAGCCCCAAAGCCTATGTCCTCACTTTTCAGCTTGCAACACCAACCACCTCCAGCAACCACTACCACTACCTGCTTAGGCACCATCTCTCTCCTGTCGCCACGATTACAGAGAGCTTTGGATTTAACACCATGAATAGTTTCAGACCTTTCCACAGCCCTATTCAGCATACATCCCGCTAGATATGGTGATGTGTAAGAACTACTTAGTTTTTCTGTCGGTCACTCAGCTGCTGTTCTCCTACAGTTGGTCACAGAAATTAGCAAAAAATCAAACTTATTTTTGGCACTGAATCTCCTTCAGCTAGGCATTGATTTTAATCCTTTATTTAGTGATTAAAGCTGCTAGAATAGGTACATATGTTCAGTGTGTGGATTCCTAAAACCAGGCGCATATATTTAGTGACAGTTGGCATTATATTCTAGTGTTTTATTTCTGCTTTTATAGTATTTTATTTTGGCCAGCACTAGTTGTGTTTTGTCATATTTTTAGAGAAATTCTATGTGATAGATAAACATGATTTGTCTCCTGATTTAAAGCACTTATACTCGGCTTTGGTGTGCCCAAGTTTGAAGGTTTTTTATTGCCCTTGTGTGCCCACTTTTGTAAGAGAAAAATTTAGGATTATAAAAATAATTCAAACAGCAAGTCATCTAATTTTATGTTTTTAGTATTATTTATTTTTTAATACTTCCAGGCTTCCAGCAGACTTATGTTTGCAGATTTAACATACTCAAGGTTGCAGTGTTGATTGAAGATTCACTCACACAGTTTAGGTCAATTTCTTGAGTGCAGAATCTGCATACCATGGTCTGAATTTTAACATGGGATCAAAGCCCAGTAGCTAAGATCTTCCAGGTCTGTGATTAGAATATGCTGCTACCTATGAGAAGGAGTTTCTGGAAAACTTCAGTACCATACTTCAATGATTGTAGTAACTTGGACCTGTGGAAGGTTGTAGGGTGCGATGCCCTAATTTATCTAGTGATTGGAGCGTTGATCTACACCTATGATAAATTAACGATACCATTTTTTTTCTCCAGCAGCTGAAAACATGACTAGTTTCAGTCTTATAGCTTGTGCTTGCCTAGAGGGTGCTTCCAATTTTACTCCTAGGAAATGTAGGTTCCAAATGCTAATAGAAGAAGCTCATCTTTGGGTCTATGTGGAGACCACGATAACAACTCCTGTTGATCCTATTCAGTTGGCTGAACATGACAAGAAGATGAACAAAACAAAGCATGTCATCTTTGAATCAGTGAAAGATTATTTAGTACCTCACATTGCAAAGAAGAAGATCGCAAAGGATATGTATGATGCCTTGACAGTTCTTTATCAGAGTGTGAACATCTCTATAAAGTATAAAATGTTGTCAAAAAACATGCTAAGTGCCACATGTATGAGTGAGACAAACATGGTAACCATCTACCTAATAAAGATCACAAAAACTTTGTAATCAACTTGTTGCAATTGGGGTCAAGGTAGAAGATGAAGAATTAGTGCCCATAGTCTTAAATGGTTTCTCTCCATCTTGGGATATATTTGTTTGAGGTATTCAATGTGAAAAGATTTTTACCATTGAAAAGCTTTGAAATGAACTTATCCAGGAAGAAATAAGACTTGAATCTACTTCAATCAAAATGAAAGATAGTCAAAACCAGGCCCTCATCAAGATAGTCAAAACCAGGCCCTCATCGAGAAGATGGAGAAAGGCAGCAAGAAAGGATTTCGGAAGGGTTAGAAAGGAAATGAGGAATCAAATTCTTCTTAATAGGTGAAGAAAGATTTGAGCTATATCAAGTGTTCCAAATGCCAAGAGTATGGCTACCATGCTTCTCACTGACTTGAGAAGAAAAAGGAGAAACAAGTAGTAGCAATAGAAGTAGTTTGCAAGTAGTGCAGAAGCTTCAGTAATGGATAAGGTTTCATCCAAGCTTGAGACAACCCTCTCCATGGTGTCATGTTGATCTAATAACACCATTTCTCTTCTAGGGTGGTTTTCAACAAACTTCAAAAGCAAAAGGCTAATATATAGGTAGAGCTTGGTGATGATGCCGCATATCCAATTACTATGACTCGAACTATTCTTTTCCATGTGCCTTCTATTGAGATTCTTGACCTTCATGACGTCCTATATGTTCTTGGATTAACAAAGAATTTACTTTCAGTTTCAGCCAATGATAGATTTCAAGTGTGTGGCTAAGTTCGATGATCAACAGGTTATCATCAAAAATCCCAGCCAAGATCCTAGTCAAGTATTGGTCAGAAGTATTTCCAAGTTATGTTGCAGTGATGTTGAGCCTTCCAATTTTGAGTAAGTAAACTCAAAGCAAAGATGGAAAGATGACATGACAAAGGAGAATAACTCCATTATTCAAAATGATGACATTGTACGTAGACCAGTTGGAAAAACACTGATTGATTCCAAGTAGTTGTACAAAGTGAAACATGCAGCAAATGGGAGCATGGAAAAATTCAAGGCCAAATTTGTTGCATGTGGGTTCTCTCAATAAGGAGTTGCCTATGATGAGACATTTGCTCTAGTTGCAACGTACACTTCTGTCAAGGTAATTATTTATCTTGCATCCAGTATTATTTAATTTTTTGTATTTTCAACATATTTGTGTTTGCAAGTTAACATACTCTAGGTTGCAGTTTTGATTGAAGTTTCACTTAGACAATTTAACACTAAACACCTCTAAAGCCCTTGACGAAAAGAAACCAATAGGTATTTGATCACCAATGTAGGTCCTAGTAGGAGGTAAGGTCCTTGATATCACCATTAATTGCCCAAGGCTCCTATTTCAAGGGACCAATTTCCAACACAAGTGTTATGAGAATACATGGAGCCAATGCAACAATGTCATCAACTTCTTCTACTTCACCTGCTCCAGAAGGAGATGAAGAAGTTCAACCCACTTCCTGACCTCCTCTGAAGGGATTGCCATTTCCAATTTAGCACAGAAATCAGCCACAATTGTCGCTCTAGACCTCACAAACCCATTATCTTCAATGTCTTTTTCCCCTAAAATACTCTTAGCAAGATTCAACAACACAAAATCCAGGAAACAAAAGATCTTCCAAAGCCGCTGGTCTGAAACCTTACCACAGCACAAAGGATCTATATTGTTCCCATTCAAACACTTGCAAACCATGCCACTGACAAAGAAAAAGCCAAATACCAGAGAAGTCTACAAGTCTACCATATCCACTACCACACCCCACACAAAACAGCCAAACATACAAAAACCACTACATGCCAATACACAAAAGCCTGCTAAGGAGGTGAATAGATGACTAAAAATAATCAAATAAAATCAACTCACATGCATCATATGCCATCTTCCTCAAATTTCGAATGACACAACCTATATGGATGCCACCAAGGGAAGCAGCAATTAAAAATCATCATAGCATTTCTAACAAGGGCTCTGAACATCAGAAAGACAGCTTCATCAAGCCCACTAAATCAAACCAAACCTGTCACTATGGCTTTTCTTTCAATAATTATAAAAGGGATTCAAGACCACCCAAGAATTACCTTGATTACCAAGCAATGCAAAAAGGGTATTTAGTCAATCCCAACATTGGCTAAAAAGTCCACCACACTATTACTTTCATGAAAACAATGAATGAAGACAATGTCCTTGAATTCTTTGCCAATAGACATGCTTCTTCTAAAACTCCTCTTAACATCCAATTCGGAGAGAGGAATTTTTTCAAACCTTGGACAAAATTAGCCAAATCCCATAAACTAACAAAGTCATGCAACCCATCAATTTAGTCAACAAAAGACCAATGACCACAACTTACCATTCTGCCTCATTGTTGGTTCTAGTTCCCAAAAGGTTAGAAACACCCATAATAAAGTCTCCAGATTCATCTCACAACATTGCTCTAGCTCTGACCAATCCTAAATTACCCCTAGACGCCCCATCAAAATTTAACTAAAGGAACTCATTAGGCAAGGGTTTCCAACAAGCATTTACTCTTAACATTTTTCTTTCCTATTACCCCATGAAAGGGGAGGACTAGCCACTTTCAACAGCAACAGATTAACATATTTCACAATGACAACTTCATCTTTGTCAAGAAAGAGATTATTCCTTGAAAATTGAATGTTATGCTCCAGTCGAACACCCCAACTAGTGCAAATAAAATCAATTTTCCAGATAGAGCCAAGCCCAGGTGTAACCCACAACCAACAACAAACATATTTAGCCAAAAAAGCCAAAGACATACCTCACTTTGAAACAAGATTGAACCAAATTGCTTGAGAGAATGGATAATGCAACAACAAATGATCCACAAACTCCAACTCTACCTTACAAAGAACACACTAAGGAAGACCATGGAAACTCCTCTTCATAAGGTTATCATAAGTGTGTATTTTATTCAATGTTGCAAGCCAAAGGCATTACATTTCTAAGAAGCGTAACTGCTAAGGTGAGGATTGTCAGACCAAGAATCAAACCAAAGTTTGCCAATGGGTTATCACCAAGATTCCGAGAAAGCTTTGCAGCAATGACATCCCTCAAATAAGCAATCAAAACCCCAAATGGAGGAGCCACCTAAAATTTAATCTGCAGAGAAAAAGTAAAGGTAATATCACTTCCCCAAATATTTGAGGTGCAACATCTAACACCAAAACCGATGCAGCTCCAAGAGGAATCTTCCAGATAACTTAGCACCTAGTACCAAATTCTGGTTAGCCAGATCCTTAACCTCAGCACGACCTTGAAATTTATTACAGCAAACCTTATCACAAGAACGAAGATGAAACTATTTATCTTCCCAAAGAAAATTCCTACAAAGGTAGATGATTTTTGCAGGCACAGTCTAAGGAATAGCCAAGACTTAAAGAAGGTAAATCAGAATTGCCCAGACGACTGCCTTAATCTTGATAGGGCAGCCGCAAGACTAAGCCATTTGCCACTCCACAAGGGGAGTTTACTTTGGCCGTGATCCACCATATCCTGCCAAATCCTAGTACAGGACTTACCAGTAAAAACCAGTGTACCCAAGTATTTACATGGAAGGGAAGCCACTTTGAAACCTAAAATCTCACAAATTTAGGGTTACAAATGAGGATAAGTATTGAAAATGAAGATTTTTCACTTATCCTTATTAATTCTCTGCCCCAAGGCTGCACAATAACAATCCAACATAGAGTTGAAGATCCTAGCTACTGTAGAAACTCCAAACAGCATTGTGTCAGCTACATATTGGAAAGGAGAAAAGAAGTCACTGTGTTGTTAATCAAATGCTACTGTCCTATTGTTGTCCATGTTTGCTAATTAAGTTGAATTAGTCCCAAGCAGATTACTCATACTATGTAAATGTGTTCTTAATGTTTTGTACCTCTCCCTCTGCAAAAGCACATGTTCCATTAGAATAGGCCTCTGAATCTATTTATTTATGTAATAGAGCTTAATTTGCATTCCACTTTAACGAAAGGACATTACCAAAATGTTAGGGACCCACCACATAGTTTGATTTTTCCCTGCATAGTCCATGTCAAAGTACATTTTTTTTCATTATGACGTAATGTCCCCTATTTGGGAATTGTAAGATAGGTCAAGATATAACTTACCAATTAAATGCCTTTTAACAAGATAAAACCTGATTTAGGTCCTGCAGTCATATCAGTCAATATATATATATATAATTCATAAACCAATTATTTCTAATAGGGTTAAATTAGGTGAAATCATCATAACTCATTAGATAAGCCATGTCACATCTATACTTATGTTTAGTATTCAATCACAATAAGTTTGAATGAGGGAGCATGATAGGCCGGCCCAAAGCAAACCCCACACTAAGCCCAAGAGCGGACCTTCACCCTCTTGGCCCCAAGTGGCAGGCACGTTGGACATCCAACATGGGGTAGTCTACATAGTGGGGTGCTTGTATCTGCCCTCCCTATTCATATCTTCTCATTCATCCTCTTATGACTTGTGACTTCTCCAACAATCAACCATGGTAGAGGTTGGGAACAAAATCGCAATAGGGTGCCCGGAAATCCTCCTATCTAAGCCCAAGACCGGACACTCACCCTATTGGCCCCAAGTGGCAGGCACATTGGACATCCATCATGGGGTGGTCTACTTAGATAGTGATCTCGTATCTGCTCCCTTTCCTTGCATTTCCTCTTCTCCTCCACATGATTGCTTGATGAGAAAACAAACACAAAATATATCAATAATAAATATATTATTACATACAATAATCATGATAGTGCATACCACAATATCTATTAACACATAAGATGGTTATATTCACAACAGCAACTGTAATAACTAATGATTCTGCCCTTGAGTGCAGATAACTAACTCAGATCTGCTCGACTGCCTTGTTCTTCCTATTATTCTGAATATGTTTGTTGCCTGAATGTAAATATATTTGTGAAGATGATTCCTTGATGCCCTTCCTCAAATGATTTACCTTTATTATATATCTTCAATGGTGGAAGGGAGAAAGTCACATCTATTCATTCTCATTCTTTCCTTGTGAAAGGACACCTCCTTTCAAACCCAGCGCTGACTTACAACCTTTTCATTTTATTGTTAATTATTAATTAATTATGCCTTTTCAAAATGGAGCGCTGCCTTATGGGAGATTACCTCTACATTAATCGCTGCTTTGGAAATTACACTTATTTCTTGAATATCGTTGCTCTTACTATGAATTGCTGCCTTGTATTCTTTAATGCTGGCTTTATTGATTTTCACCATTGCCTTTTAACATATTGTAATGTGCTCCTTAAACTATGTTTGCTGCTCCATATTATAATCCCTTCATTGCTGGTGTCTTCAACTTAATCGATGCTCCTTATATAATTAATTGCTAGCCCTCTTCTAGATTGTATGGTCAGCTAGTATGAGTATGGGTCGACCAAGCATAATTTAATTTATTAATGAAAAGTCGAACTCAATGTTTTAGAAGCATACTAGGTCGGCCGGCATAGAAGGATGCAGAGTAAGATGTTGACAGGGAGGGTCGGCCAGTAATTTACCTTGCATAAATCAATATGACATTGATGATCTTGCTATATGGTATATGAATAAAATGGGAGATCACAATCCACCCTGTCCAAGATTGCTTGTCCTCAAGCAATGCCAATTTAACCAAAACCTTTTTAATGTCATAGATATCTCTTAACCTTAAAGCAAGAACTTATATATATTAAGATGGGGATTAGAAGTATGACATATATCTATGTAATGTTCTATGAAGAGGTTTTCTATTTCTTCACCCATTGTGTTGGTTTGTGTAGAGTTACAGGTGGTGGCAAGTTTCTTCTTTTCTCTTTCCAAGACTCTTTGGGCTCTTTGGCTAAGTTGTACCACTAGCTTTCGTCCCTCGGGCTGGCAGGAACAATGCTTTGATACCAATTGTAACATCCCCTATTTGGGAATTGCCCTAAATCTTGCCCTAAAATCACATATTTCATTAAAATAAGAATGTAAGATAGCTCGAGATATAACTTACCAATTAAATGCCTTTTAAGTTTTTAACAAGATAAATCCTGATTTAGGTCCTGCAATAATATCAGTCACTATTATATATATATATATATATATATATATATATATATATATATATATATATATATAACTCATAAGCCAATTATTTCTATTAGGGTTAAACTAGGTGAAATCATCATAACTCATTAGATATGCCATGTTACATCTATACTTATGTTTAGTATTCAATCACAATAGGTTTGAATGAGGGAGCATGATAGGTTGGCCCAAAGCAAACCCCACACTAAACCCAAGAGGGGACATTCACCCTCTTGGCCCCAAGTGGTAGGCACGTTGGACATCTAGCATGGGGTAGTCTACATAGTGGGGTGCTTGTATCTTCCCTCCCCATTCATATCTTCTCATTCATCCTCTTATGACTTGTGATTTCTCCAACAATCAACCATCGTAGAGGTTGGAAAGGAAATCGCAATAGGGTGCCCGGAAATCCTCCTATCTAAGGCCAAGACCGGACACTCACCCTATTGGCCCCAAGTGGCAGGCACATTGGACATCCATCATGGGGTGGTCTACTTAGATAGTGCTCTCATATCTGCTCCCCTTCCTTGCATTTCCTCTTCTCCTCCACATGATTGCTTGATGAGAAAACAAACACAAAATATATCAATAATAAATATATCATTAAATACAATAGTTATAATAGCGCATACCACAATATCTATTAACACATAAGATGGTTATATTCACAACAGCAACTGCAATAACTAATGATTCTGCCCTTGAGTGCAGATAACTAACTCAGATCTGCTCGACTGCCTTGCTCTTCCTAATATTCTGAATATGTGTATTGCCTGAATGTAAATATATTTCTGAAGATGATTCCCTGAACCTTCCTCAAATGATTTACCTTTCTTATATATCTTCAATGGTGGAGGGGGGGAAAGTCACATCTATCCATTCTCATTCTTTCCTTGTGAAAGGACACCTCCTTTCAAACCCAGCGCTGACTTACAACCTTTCATTTTATTGTCAATTATTAATTAATTATACCTTTTCAAGATGGAGCGCTGCCTTATGGAAGATTACCTCTACATTAATCGCTGCTTTGGATATTACTCTTATTTCTTGAATATCGTTGCTCTTACTATGAATCGCTGCCTTGTATTCTTTAATGCTGGCTTTATTGATTTTCACCGTTACCTTTTAACATATTGTAATGTGCTCCTTAAACTATGTTTGCTGCTCCATATTATAATCCCTTCATTGCTGTTGTCTTCAACTTAATCGATGCTCCTTATATAATTAATTGCTAGCCCTCTTCTAGATTGTAAGGTCTAGCATGAGTATGGATCAGCCAAGCATAATTTAATATATTAATGAAAAGTCGAACTCAATGTTTTAGAAGCATACTGGGTCGGCCAGCATAGAAGGATGCAGAATAAGATGCCAATAAGGAGGGTTGGCGAGTAGTCTACTTTGCATAAATCAGTATGACATTGATGATCTTGCTATCTGGTATATGAATAAAATGGGACATCATATATGAGGGTTCAAATGATTGTTTGAAAGAAAGCAATTGAAATAAATAATTTTTTGTGCCTACTACTCAAATAAAATTGCTAGATATTATTGATAAATATTTTTCAGCTGCCAAGATCATAGAAGCAGATATCTTTAAAATATCATAATATATTCCGTTATGATTTTTTCAACAAGGTTCCCAACCAGACAAAACTTTCAAATGATTATGCCAAAAGCTATCCTTTGACTTGTCATTATTATTGCATCATAAATGCTAGTACTGCCATTTCTACTTATCAATGGATATTGTTGTTGTTAGTTCATTTGTAAACATGGTTGTATTATTAAGGTCATTGTTGTGATTTATATCATTCTTGAATCTTGATCAGTATGGTGTTCAGTAACATCATTATGATCAATTAATATGTGCATTATTGCTGTTGTCAGCATTATAGGAAATACTGCTGATCAAAATGATTAATATGAAACATTGTTTTTAAGACAAGACATTGTTGTCCTGAAATGCCTGGTATGATTGTTGCCTATACTGTAAACTTAAAATGTATTTGAAGACAATAAGAAAACCATTGTTGTCAATTGTAGTTACAATTTTAAGTATAGATTAGTCTCTTGTACTTAATAATTAGACAAACAGTAGGGTTAACAAGTCTTATTGAACTTAGTTATGTTTTATTGCACAAAGGGTTCATTATCATTCTGACGGAGTTATTTATTAATATTGTTAAAGAGATTTATACTACAATTGTCTGTAATCAGTGATCTCAAAATTAATGAGAAAAATCCATAATTCAAAATTCATGTTGTACACTGTCATTTACTTTCACTTTCTCACTCTCTATGCATTCAGGATGGCTTTATATGTTTAAAAAATTACTTAGTTCTCTTCTTCTTTTTTTAAATAATTCTGCAATTTATGTGTTCACAATATTTTCCCAGTTTTTTCCCAATTGTACACCAAGAAATCAAAATATCTTTATGTTTTGGTACGCTGAGAAATTTCCGAAAAAGATGTTTGCTTCTACAGTTAAGATTATTGGTAGATATTGGGATTAAAATTTTGCATTTAATAAATGATGATCAATGAAATCAATGGTTGTCAGGGATCTATAATTGCATTTAGGGATATGGTGAAATAAATTTCTTAACAGCCAAAAATAACAAGAGGCTATATATAAATCACCAAGAGCATCAATACCAAGCTACATGAATCATTAGCTACCACTGAGATTAAAAACTGAACAATCTCATGAATTGCAAACCAGCTTAAAGTAAAATATCACTCGACATTCTCCTAGAGAATAGAATCAGTTTCAAAAGCTTCACAAGAGTAACCACTGATAGAATATTAGTTATTACATAAAATAAACAAGTTAACACACATATTATACCTAGTTGCAAAGAGTTGATCATTGGTTGGATTCAACACAAGGCTTCTAAGTTTTCGCTTGTGCTGACTGGAGATCAGGCTTCCCGAAAAGAAACTAACTTTTTCTGGGCTTCTGCTACTACGTATGCTTGGAATCAATTCCAAGTGCTCCTTCTGCTCTGAAGCATGAAAAATACTATTGTGAGACTCGCATAACCAGAAAGTAATGTAGCATATAGCTATTTAGGAAAAAAAAATATATACTAAAAAGATGAAAAAAAGTAACTGCACTGTTTCCAGAAATCATAAAAAAGTAAAGGAATATGTTGAGTCCATTGATGGTAAGGTTAAAAGATATAGCTCAGATGATATATGTTGAAAATCAAAATATTCCCTGAGAAGAAGCAAAGTCAAAATAGTTACAAATTTACAACTTTCCACAAATTTGAACAGCACTACACAACAAGGATAGAAGTTTCTCTATCTCCTAAGACATACAAAAAATTGGTGTTTATTGGCGAAGAAGAAGATAAAACAGATGTGTTTCGTACTCTAGCAAATGTAAATTGTAAAAATATGAATCTCATTGGCATGCCACTTTCCAGACACAAACATCCCTAGAAAAACTTTCTGAGTGTTGCAGTTTAATCAGTGACAGGCAACATACCTAATTTCCTCTTTGGTCTCCTCTCTTGAGAGTCTCGGCTTTCCACCTGACTTGCAGATTTGGCAGCAGATACATCTCCCTTTGACTTAGGATTTTCAGACTGAGATTGACTGTGACTAGGAGTGACATTTTTTCCACTAGACGTTGGTATTGTCTTGTTGCCTTCGGTTGCCCTCATTGATGAACCCATTTTCGGTGCCGCAGAAGGAATTAACATTGTTGGCTTTGTCCGTAATAAAGAGTTGTTGTTACTCTCTTCTTGAGCAAGGCTTGATGACATACCTTCTGTTTTAACTTTGCTTGGTGAAACACCTTCTGTTTTAACTTTGATAGCTGTGTCATCTGAACTAATGGTCTTGGATGCCTCCTGACTTTTTTGTTTCGGATGTTGTACTTTAGTTAATCGAGCTTCTGCATCCGACAATTTTCTCTTGGCTTCCTCTAGCTGCAGATCCAAAGACAAACCAGTCAGTGACCACAATGATATTTCAATAATTTGAAAAAACTATTTCATCAGGAAGATCACATCAGACCTCACAAATTACAAAATAGTTTCCTTAATTACTGAACACCATTAACCAATACTTAAAAAACAGAAAATATTCAATTGCCATTTCTCCACCTCCAAAGTTAACTTCAATAGCATAACATTGAACATGAATCCATATCACTAACTGATATTACTAAGCTAGTTATAGCCTTCTATAATTCTGAATGCAATGAAGTTCACAATTATAAAATACTCAAAACCTCTCAAGTCAGTATTATTATTCATGAATCATCAAATATCGATGAGGAAAAAAACATTTGCATGGTATGCTTGTGTTGCTACTCGTTATAATAATAAGTTAGCTACAAACAAACTGAATACGAGCTCAAGATAAATCCAGCCTAACTACAAATTGGGGGCCCTTGGTGGGGTAAAAGGCGGGGGGCAGCCATGTGGCTGTGGTGGAGGGGTGGCTAGATGGTTGGGGATCAATGGTCTCATTGATTGGATCAATTCTCTAAATAAATATGCAGTATAAATCATGATTATAAAAAGCGCATCAATGACCCTATGCATATTTAAACAGGTTCTTTGGGGTTTTGTTCATGCCAAATTAGTGTGTAATCCAACTGCTTCTAGGATTCACATGTCAATCGTTTGCTTAAGCTGCGCGTGATCTTTACATCTCAGCCTTGTCTAGAAGTCTGTATAAGTGTATTTGTCGGATTCAGAGAACTATTGGACTCATCATGTATTATCTGGCTGAGATAGCCTCTTGATGACTGCATCTTATTTAATATAATCATTTACTTTTATTTAAAACACAAGATAGACCCAATAGACACAACAAGCTGAACAGAAACTAAGGGAACGCACAAGATTTACCGTTCTCCAGGTTACTTGACATGGCCAAAATATTTATCTCCTATTATAAATTAATCAGTTTCATTTAACAAATTTTCCATTCAGAATGAATTAAATAGTCCAGGACTCAAACAATAAACAATCAAAATTAAGTGATGCAAAAGGAATTGCAAGAAATTGATTAAAAGACTATCTTCTAAGGGTTAAACAAATACCCACTTGATGAATGCTTCAGAGTCCTTAATCGAAACAAACAAACCTACTTTATTCCAAAATTGCACATTGGTTTCTCAATCAAACCTATTTCTCAAACTCATAAAAAGTATGCAAAATTCCTTCACCTAAATCATAGCATACTAAAAGTCCTATAATTTTTACAATGCTGGGATTTTGTGAATACCCCTACAAACATTAAAGATTAAAAGGATGACCTGAGCTTTGACATTTTCCAATTTATTGGTCAATTGGGTGACCTCCTTGCGCCTGTGCTCAACCAGAGCCACTATTGCCTCTAGCCCTTCTGCACTTTCGGGAGAAGACTGCCTTCGATGGTTGTTATTGATATGACTGTTGTGATGGTTACTGTTTTTATTATCATCATTGGGTTCCAACTTAGGTCTCTTGAGAGATGTTTCCATTTACGGTATTGGCAGGTGGGTTTTTAATATTGTGTTCTCCTACTAATCTCAGTGTTGGAGGAATAAATTAATCGACTTCTGCTTCAATAAGATCACGACCACCCAAATGCAGAAAAAACAGCTCTTAATGAAGTAAAAGCCTATATAAATACCAACCCCTCAACCCAGACTTAGGAGGGAGGGTGTATTTTGTTTCTGTGCACTGCCATCAACGAATATGAAGGCCTGCCGATTGCAGAGAGAATAAAGCACAATTTGTACCAAGATAATTGGCCAAATGAAATCAAGGAAATCAGTTCATTTATTCAAGTCCATATATTGAATCTATTGCAGTGAATGCAGCAAATAGGGCAGAGACAACAAGTGCCTGTTTTTTACTTCCCCGGAACAAATATAGGGAATTTGTGATTCCTAGCTATGAAAGAAGGTTATATTAGCTGAATATATATATAAATTGTGAATCTACCCTTCATTACCCACCGTGTAAATCCGATTTTAAATCCAATTAGTTGGTAACGAATTATTTTCTCCAGTCCTTAACGTGGAGACATTACTAAGGAATGGTTTGAAAGCTCTTGACATATTTTGATGGCCTAAAGAACATCTACCCGGTCAATTTTTCCCTTGTTACTCTTAAGGGATAAAAGTGGAGGCCCTCTACTTCATATATTCATTTTACACTTTTACCTTCGACTCCCAAGGGATAAAACTGCATTCCCTCTACTTTTTTAATTCATTTTACACTTATTTTTATATTATTGTAATGTTTAATTCATTTTGTTTGGTACACATTAATTCTAATTTTGAATGTGTCATTCAGAACAGTTTTATTTATGTTATAGACATGATTGATATAAATTATTTAGGATTTCTTCTCACTTGAATGAAGTCACATATGTGGCCTTGTTTCTTGGACTAGGCTACATCATGACCTAATCCTATTCAAAATTTAAATATCTTACTATGGAGACTAACCTCTCAAAAATTTGATTATTACTCTATCAACTAGTGCACTAGAACACCTCAAGTTGAGCACCTAGAACACCTCAAGTAGATGTTTTAAGCAAGTAAATGGTCTTTAGTACTTCTCAAAAAATAATATTAGAAAGCATTTTTAAATCATTGCATAAAACATCTACATTATAAGATTGGCAATCTATCAACATCGACATCATAGGAATTACATCTCTTGTTTGGTGTGCCTTCAATTTTATTTCAAAAACAACACTTGCACTTAACTTTTTATCAGGGAAGGCAAAAAATCTTCCCTCTAAACATAATAAGCTTCATTATGCTTTTCAACACAACCCTTACTCAAAAATAGTCATTGAAGATGGGAACATAGGTCACATAATAAAAGATGAATTCATGATAGGTGAACTAGATTGCACAACATAAATGTATCCCTAGACTAAACCGTGGGCACAATCTAGTCCTATTCAATTCAGATGTTTGTCTAACATTTATCACAAGCTCCAAAACACATATCCAATACTAGAAAATCTAATTCCAAACGACAATCCTTTATTACTCAATTAGGCATCTAAATTAGTATGGGGTGTGATTTATTCCCCCACATTTTGATGAACCAACAAATTTGAACCTAACCTAGTGATTTTCCTTGGGATTTTGGATTCTTTCACTTGTGATTTGATATTTTCTAATTTTGTTCAATTCCTTTTTTAGTTTTAAAAAATACTTTGCAATCATTTGCTTATATTTTTATTTAGTTAATCATGTCTTAGAGTTGTATGTCAAGAAAGTTATCAAGGCATCATATTCTTATTTGGCACATCCCTAGACTCAATCCTTCTCTTGTAATGAACCACTTAGATTCTCCTATTGTCAAAAATGTTCATATTTTTCTATCTTGATTAGGAAAGAGATATTTGACCATGATGAACATTTTAGAATGTCGAAACTCAAAGAAAGAATGGCATGGCTCATAAGTTGCAACTCCTTAAGCAATATATTATTAGGCTTGATGGCAATGTTAACTCTTCAACACTAGTTGAAGATCTTACTCTTGTCCAAGTCTTGTGGAATTGATCTGCTTAAAGGGATTAGACAAATCCTTGGTGAATTTAACATTTCTCATGATGTTACATGTCTTTCCTAATCCAACATGTTTTCCTCCATTCTCCTCTCCCACTCGCAATCCCCCACTTTCCTCACTAGCCCTCCTACTTCCTTCACTCCTTCCATAATATTTTAATTGTATTCCATCAACCTCATTTCTTCCACACTCCTCCCATTCCTCACTTTATCATTACTTCCACCTCTGACATCCACCATTGCCCAACAATATTTATGTACCATCAAGAAGGAACTCAATGAAGTCAAATTTGACACATGATTTGACACACAATCTGTTGTCATGTGATCTACTAGTTTATCCATTTCCTATGGTATTTGAGTTGTATAATGGTAGAGGTGATTGCATGGCCTATATTGGAGTCTTTGATGTTATATGATTGGACATTTTACCTATTTTTTAATTCATTGAAATAATATGGTCTATAATGGTTCTTTTCACTTCCTTGTGGTTTAATTCATTTGTATCTTAATTCAAAAAACTATTTCATGTTCAACACAAAGATTGCTATAAAAGTAATATTTTTCAAGCTATAGAATTGTTGGGATATGTGTGCCATAAACCTTACAATCTTAATATGTGATTTATTATTTATGAGACCTCGTGGAAAAGGGCCTCCTATTTATGAATCGGCCATTATATCATGTGTGTGTCTTACTATGAAGTGTGTAAGTGTGTATAAGAAAACATATTATCATGAAAGATGTGTAAGATCATCTATGATGAAGACAATGGTGTAAGAGAATCTATGATGTGTGTAAGAGCTTGTAAGAGGGGGTTACATTATTGACTTGACCAAGTTGATCAACTTATGATGCATGTTATGATAGATCATAAGGAATTTTTGAATGGAGATAATGGAGCCAAAATGAAGTGTCCAAATTGGGAAGTTACATATGATAGCTTATGACATGGTATGACAAGTTTAAGAGAATATTCTATTTATAGCCTAGAAAACCAAGGCCAAGGAGGGTGTTGGAATTTTGGTCCATGATTTGGGTGTCATTCTTAGGTTATGGTTTGGGCCCATGCTTTGTAGCTTCATCTATTGGGTCTCCTATAAAGTGGATGCTAGAGAAGGAGATTTTGTGGTGAGTTTACAAGTACCACTATGTTGCCAAAATTTTACCAAATATAATGTTGGTAATACACTTGTAAGGGCATGTCCCTAGATATTGTATTGAAACCTTTACATCGATGATAATACACTTGATTCATACTTTTGAATGTGGATTTTGCAAGGGCTCTCTCCATGTGACCATTGTGTTATGAGTGTATTATTTTTGAAAGGAAATTATAGTAAGATATATCATTTTTAGATAACCCTCGTGAGAAAAAATACAAAGTATTCAAAATCCAGAATATAAAAGAATAACAAAGCATAGCACAAGATAACATCATATGTACCTTGGGAAAATTCTATTAACAAGAAATATCGACCTCCAAAATCACTCACAACTCAATTTATTATCTCAAGAATAAGATTACAATACATCTCCATGCAATGCCTCTAAATCATCAAGCAACCTAATTGTATTCCTCCATGTGAACAAGTAAATGAGAATCATGTGTCCATGCATTCTAATCCATTCTTCAACATATGCAACCTACAAGAGGTGCTCAATACAAACTTGGCCAACAAGTCAACCTCAACAATTACTCAAGTTCTTGTTTTATAGAACAAGCTTGCACACAATTACTATGTGTTATTATATAAGCCATATGCCCCAAAAGTGTGAAATCATTAAACCATGACCCCAAAATTAAATATTGGTACTAATTTTTCTCAATAATAAGTATTTGTCCAATGTGACATGCACATTAAACATTCATCTCAATGTCATACAACATATAAATATCCCCAAGAATGCCTAACCCATGTGGTATCCATATGTTGAAGATGTGCCACAATTAAATTATTGATTTTATATTATAATTATATAAGGTGTACAACACACCTTTACCAATAGTTTTTGTGTTATTTTTCCTTGTAACAATATGATTAAATTATTTGTGAACATATTTCCTTCTCATAAATTAGTGTAGGAAGTGTATTTTGGACCTTTTCTTTCTTTCATGTAGTATTAGAGCTTGATCACCTTGGGTTCTAGGTGTTGGGATAAGGTTTTTTTATCTAATATTAGTTTGAGTGGGAGCTTCCATAGAAGGAGATCCTATTGTAGAAAAATTGGAAACACATCAAGACTAGAAATGGGAAGATTTAATATCACTAAATTTGATCTTTAGAAGCTTGATATGGAGGATCTACTCATAGATTGAATTTTTTGGGTTAAAATATCTAGATCAAAACTAATTGCAATGTCATATGATGACTAAGATATATTGGAAAAAAATGTAGGAGCCTCATCAAAATCTACTTGTAAGATTTAATGCTATTAAATGCATAAACTAACCACCACAAAAACCCTCTAGAAATATTTGGGAAATTTGTACCAAGTTAAGTCCCTAGATATTAAAAAAATTACAAAATACGATGTACACTTTGAGGATGAGTGATAGTGATTTTGTGGTTGAGAATTCTAACACTTTTAATATAATCATTACCCAATTACACATAGTTGGATTGGATATGGAGGAGGAGGATTGATGTGTGACCCTTCTATGTTATTTGTTAAATGCATGGGATAGCCAAAGAATGATCATTGGAAGCACTAGAAAGAAGTTGGTGTTTGATGAAACTATAGTTTCCTTACTCTTAGAAGAGAAGAGACAAAAATATTTTAAATCTACTAAGAAGGCCTTGGTTGTTAGTGGAATATTTAAGGAGAAAGGAAATAAAAATTACAAGAAATATTTTGAAAGATCCAAATATCATGGGAGATCTAACTCTTCTAAAGTAGAAGGAAAATATTATAACTTCAAAAATAACAAGCACTACCACAAAGAGACTACAAGGAGAAGAAAAATAATGATTTTGATGATAATTCTAAAAAAAAATCTTACAATGATGCAACATATGACTTTGGCATGGTCTTGGCAATATATGCATCCAAGGGTGCATGGTTGATAGACTATAGAGCTTCCTTTCACATAATCTCCCATCTCACATGTGGTTTCCAAAGTATGAAGAATATGATGATGGGAAAGTGTCCCTCAATGAAGCATCTCATCTAGATATAATTGGTCATAGTATCTAGTCTTGATTAATTCTTTGATGGAAGAGTAAATGGGATCAATTAAGTTCTACACATCTAGGTTTGGCATATAATCTATTATCAATTAGTAAATGTAATTATGCAAATGTGTAAATTAATTTCATAGGGGTGTAAGATGGTGCGAATAGTTATGGTGTATATTAAGGATGTTCATTTGGTCACTCTATTTTAGCTTTATGCAAGAATTATTTAGTGCAATGGTTCTTTAGTTTCTATATTGAAGGGATTTGCCAAATATTCACCTTCACCATCAAAACTAGAAGTAAAGAAGAGTGTTGTATCTATTTTCAATGGTCATGCTTTATAGGTATCTAGTGATATTTTTCTTTAGATATCAAGTTATTTATAAAGAAGATAATATCATGGCACCAAAGAATGAGCTAGATAGGTCAAAAGGGTCTTTAGCTGAAAAACTAAAAAATTATTAAGGAGTTAACTAATTATACTCTTAAATTTGATTTTATATGAACACTTTATATGAAAAATAGAATTATGTTCAATTTCATTATAGTTCTCATAAATATTTTGAGGTGTTATACTTGATTCATTAAATGTATCTAGTCTTATTAATAGTTCTTCAATTTCTAAATCTTTATATTATGTGTCTTTTATTGATGATTATATTTTAGGACATGGGTATATGTTGGCCCGATAGTTGTCGTTGCACCAAAAGGTTGACTTGTTAATGCCTGATACAACTACCAGAGTTAACAGATCCATGGGAGGCGGTTAAGCCATATCACAAATCTTGAGGGGGGCATTGACCATCTGCCAACAATCTCCCCCTCAATGTTACCTGTGAGGATTCAAACCCAACACCTTTGGCTCTGATACCAATTGTTGGCCCCATGGTTTTCGTTGCACCAAAAGGTTGACCTATTAATTCCTGATACAACCACCAGAGTTAACGAAACCATGGGAGGGGATTAAGCCATGTAACGAATCCCAAGGGGAGCACTGACCATCTGCCAAGAATATATTTCTTGAAAATAAATATAAATTATTTACTTAGTTTAAAGTTAAGAATCTTTTGAAAAAATAAATTAGAATTAAGATTAAGGTGTTGAAAAGTGTTAATGGTAGTGGATTTTGTTATGTATATTTTCATAGATTATGTAAGGATAATGGGATAATAGGACATAAGATAAATCCATACACCCTTCGGCATAATGTGTAAGATTTGGCTATGGAGATAGCCACCCAAGATCAGAAAGGCCTAATAGAAAACACAAAGAGGAACAATGTGATAAAATAAATTATATTCTAATCAAAGAATAGGCTAAATGAAATCAATTAGTTTCTCATATGAGGGTGTAAGCACTAGTTTAAAATTCAAAACTAGGAAATAAATACAAATGATAATCTTCCTATTCTAAACTAAAACAAAACTTAGATAAAGCATGTAAATATAATTCAAACAAAGAAAACAAAACAAATTTTACCATAGAACTCCATTGCAAGTATGCTTTTCTCCAATTGGTTTGGGTTGTGGACGATCTTTGCATAAAAAATAATTATTTTGGTAACATACAATTAGGATAAAATGGTTTATCAAATGCATACTATAATATGTTTATTTATACTTTTTGGGAGGGGAAATGGATGGTGAATATGTGATGAGAAGATAGATAGTGGAGAATGAATGAGAAGAATTTCCTAGGATTAAGGAGAGGATGAAGGGTCATGATGGAATTTGTTTGAATTTATGAAGAGATAGGATTGTATTTATTAAAAATAGAAGTTTTTGCAACCATAGAATGCAGTGTACAAGTGTATTTAGGGGCCCCTTTATTCTTGGATTGTGTTGGAGAGAATATAGTCTCGATTAAACAATACAATTATTTAAAATTTTATCCATGTGAGGCAGAAAAGAACATAGTTAAATAATAAACTTATTTAATTATGTGTGAAAGGTGATTAATTAAATAATATTATTATTTAATTAGGTGGGGTACATTAGGTGAAGTGGATCAGCTAAATAATTTAATCACCTATTTAAATTTGGGTAATGTTGTACTAGGATAAATTTAGATCTCTACATTTTTCTTCTCTTTAATACAATATCACAACTAAGTGAGAATGTGTCAAAGAAGAATAATAAGTAGGAAAGTGGAGTTTTAGTGGTAGGTTTCCCTAATTTATTAGAGGAATAGGGATTATTATGGGGGTGATATCCTCTAAAGACATCTTGTGTGAGAAGTGTGGACCAAGAGATATCTTAAAAAGACAAAGATGAGAAGATGTGTCATGATGGAGAAAATATTACTTGAGAGAAATTATATTTGGATGATGTGTGCACCGTGGAGATAGAATTGATGATGGATGAAGATTGGAAATGTTGAGTGGTGCAACTTATATGATTTATTAGATGATTCTCTATTTCATAGATGCACATGATTTATGATGATGTCTGACGAGTATTTAATGCAACTATGATGGCATATGATTCTATGGATAGAGGATGGATAAATGAAAGAAATATGGGAAACGTTAAAATGGATGAATGAATGTTATCAAAGTAGCTTCATGTGCAAAGAGAAACCTATTATTTTTTGTAGCATTAGTATTATGCACCATGATATAATGGACATGATGATGGTGTGCTACATGTGTATGGACTAACATACAAAAAACAAGTTGCAAATAGCATAGTGATCCCAAAAGCACATTTTCAAGGCAAACCATCATTTGAAGGATGAGGATGACCATGATGGTGTGTTGTATGAAGCATTGGGGCTATAACAAACAAAGAAACATAAAACCAAGAAAAAAAACAATCAAAAACATGCAAAATATGTGAGCTAGTATCCAATTACATTTTGAAGGCAAGGGTGTATGGAATGATGAGTGGGAGAAGAGGATGATGGGATGGAAGGTATGATGGGGGATGGAGGGGGCATGTGGGAGATTTTTAACAGTGACTAATCATTGTGTAAGGATATAAAGGGATGTGATGTGATGATAGATGAAGGTGAAAAGGTCATGCTCCAATGGGGATACATGTGGTAACCATTCCCTAAGAAGTATTAGCAAGGGGATGCCCCCATTTGAGTGATAAATAAAGGAAAGGAATTCATGCATAATGAACAAGGATACAAATAAAATGGAAGGGATGGGTGAGGTATGTGAATGAATGGGGGATATGTGGGTAGGAATAAAAATAAGATAGTATGTATAGGTGAGGAATTTGATGGAGGGTGGTATGAGTAGGTGATGCATGTAAAGGGGATAATGGAGAGGGATATGATGAAAGATGGAAGGATGAGGAGCTTGAGAAAAATATCTAAGGTAAAGGAGGTGAAGGGAAGGGTGGATTAAGATGAATGAGATAATTCAAAGTGATTAATGCTCATATACCAGAGTGGTTGTCTTCTACTCATGACACTTTTTTACTAGGTTTTCATCATGGTACTTGCCTAAGGTGCCACAAGAAGTAGTTTTCACCATTGGAAAAAATATTTTTTATACTAATTTTTTAGAATTTTGCTTCTTCTTTTTTAGATTATTTTATTTTTAGAAGACTAGTGCTAAATTTTTAGGGATAAAAGTGCTTGAGATGTATTATATTAATGGGATTATTTAATACATGTCCATTTGGATTAGCTAGCTTGTATTTTCTTGATCAAAACTTGACAGTGATGGCATAGGGACCAAACTTGTTTGGATCAAACTCCCCTTTCTTCTCTCTATCATGAGTGATATTTTCTAGTTCTCCTTAAGAACAAGGTGTCCAACCTCAAACTCTCTAGTTTGGATGCATTTATTATAGCCATGATGTAACCTATATTGGTATGATTTGAGGTGATTAAAACTAGTGAGACGATGATAATCAAGGATTTCAAGCTCATGTAGTTGTGTTGCTCTATAACCCTCCTCTAACATGAGGTTCCATAAAGAAACACACAAATAGGGTAGCTCAACCTTAATTGGCAATATTTATTTATCACTATAGGCAAGGGGATATGGGGTGGCACTTGTGGGAGTGTGAATACTAGTGTGGTGTCAATCATAACTAATATCATTGATGATTTTATTGAGGATTTTTATGATGGTTTTATTAGATATTGTTGAGGGTGGTGTTAGCACATCCAACTTGCAAAGAAATAATGAGTTATTACTCCTTTTGAAAAGTATAAATTTACTCCAATGTTCCTTTTAATTCAGGTCTTGACTATGTGGGATAACAAAGTGGTCGTTGTTAACGTGTTTCAATAAGGGACCTAAGTTGTTAAAATTTCTAGAAATGATATTACTAACACGCACTTGAATATAAAAGATCTAAGACTCAAAAAATAAATTGCATATTCATCTTTTACAATAGATCTATATCAATTAAATGCTCTTTCTCAATGATCTCAAATTGATTTTAAAAGAAAAGTCAAAAGATTCACCTAGGTAACAAGAAAGAACTAAATGAATTATAAATTAAATAAAAAAAGATAAAATCTATTTCATTAGGATTGTGATAGAAGTTTAAATATTTAGCAGCCAGAGACGGCTTTGCATGAGGGTTTGATTTGAATCTGCTCTGGAGTTTGTTTGCGCATGTGAAACCTCCTTTCTGTGGAGGAGCCTTGAACCTCCTCCATGTTTGATTATCATTTGGCACTGAGGTGTCCCCTTCACTTGTGTTTCCTCATCCTATGGAGGTTGAGGTTTTTATGTTGGTGGTTGTGGTTGTGTGTGGTCTCATGTGTGCTTCTTGCCTAAATCTTGGTGGTGATGGATAGTGGTACGGACTCGTCGGGCAATAATGATTTGATTGCAGCAAATCGTCCAATCAATAATGGTGCCCACAAATCTTTCTGTGATATTGTTGCAGGCGAAAGAGGAATGTTGTCGTTGGGTGCTAAATTCTCACATGGAGATTTTGGCTATGGTGGAGAACGACAAGATAAGCTTCCCTTAGATCCCCCCTTGAAAGATATTTTGATTCCAAATTATGCTCTAGATGAAGCAATTACAGAGGAAGATAATAAATTGGCTAAAACTACAATTTTTTTGCGGTCGTCAACCCTAATAGGGTTCCGACCAGGAAATACATGGAGGAATGGTTCTCCAAAGTATGGGAAAGAAAACTGGGTTTGCACTTTTATTACTATCGAATGATTCAAAGAGGACTCTATGTTGTGTTTTTTTGTAACCCTAATTGCCAAGCGGAAGCAATTAAAAAATAGTTTTGGAATGTGGGCTCGGTGGTGTTTAGGGCCTTGGCTTGGAACTCGGAGGTGGTGGAGGACGAGGTTCTTGGCCCTCTCCAGCCCATGCTGGTTAACAATAAAACATGTCCCTTTGAGGCTTTGGAAATTTGTTTCGTTGATCATGGAACCATATGGAAATGTATTAAAAATTGATGACACAAAAACTCCTCTCCCGCACTCAAATGCTCGAGTGTTGGTCTCTTTGTCACCAGGTAAAGATTTACCGAAATTAATTGAAATGCACCTGAAATTTGGCAAAATTTGTTGTGAAATTGAAACCCTTGGGGGTTTGAATGTGTGATATTTATGCAAGCATGAAGGACAATAAGGAAGAACTGCCCTCTGATAAGAAATAAAACAAATTTGAAGCCCACCTTAGGAGGGTTTAACAAAAACAATTTTACAAATAACAATTAAACCTACAATTTAGAGGTGCAAGGAGAAAGTAAAGAAGGAAATGCTGGGGACCATGCACACCTTGGCACCTCTCAACATCAATCTGGTAAAGACTCTCCAACCCCTTCCTAGATTAACTCTATGCAAAATAAAAAATCTGAAGAGATTGCTCATAAATTTGAAGAAACAATTCTTGAAGAAAATTTAGACTCCTTGCTAAGTAGGGTAGAAATCAACTCTAGGAAAAAGAATAACCCTAATGAATAACGCATAAAAGAGGATGAGGGTCCTGAATCTGGTGACCTAACAGTTAAAGATAGAATGGAAAAAAATCCAAAAATGAATGCACAATAGTTATTTCTCCTAAAGCTAAGGCAGAGTAAACCTTCAAAAGGTTCTAAGCCTATCTCAGATAAAGTAATATACACCTTTAACTCAAAAAAATTCAAAGAAAATGGGGAGGTCGAATCGATAGTAGGTGCTTACCTCCAGAATAAAGGTAGTGAGGAATCATTACTTGCACCTAATGAGGAATTAAACACTTTGATAAATAAGAATGGCCTCCATGACCTGGATGAAACCCGGAAGGGGGAAGCAAGTGAAGACAAGGAGGTAGCCCAAGAATCCCACTTAAGTGAGTTCCTGGGGAATAACTCAGGAAGAGAAAAATCACATAGAATTATCTCATTTGTAGTTGGTAATAGAAAGGTGGATGAAATGATGATCCCTAACTACTCAGAGGAACTCCCCAACCTCCTTGGTGGAGTGATGAGCTCAGATGATTATGCATCACAATCTAGCATGGACTCTGTAGATGACATAGGTTTCTTATCCAAGGATGTGACTGATGGGGAAGAGACCCCCATGGAAAGCACCATAATAAAAAACACTCGAAGGTACAGGAAGAAAAAGGGCATTGATGCTTCTAAACCCCTAGATTTTAATGATTCCTCCCACCCACAAAAAGATAAAAGAAAGAAACTGAGTGGGATCATCCCTCCTAGTGCAAAAAGGGTGGAGGCTAAGGTCAGGCTTCCTAAATGTTTTGATAAATTTTGAAGTAATAAAGAGCCCTCCCCCCAATAATTGATGCTAATGGAAGTTAACTACATTTCCAGGAATGTTCGAGGGCTAGAAACCCTTGATAGGAAACATGTGGTTAGGAGGTTCCTAGCCCAGAAGAAGGAGAAATATTTTGTCCTTTTACAAGAAGTTAAAGCCACTGGTTTCAATCTGGAAACTAGTCTAAAAGTTATTTGGAGATATGCAACACAATTCTCTACCAGGCATGAAAAAGGCAAAGGAGGAGCCTCCCTCCTTGTTGCAAAAAAATGGGCTCAATATGTAAGTAACTTTGGTGCTTCCCCTTGTAATAGAGTGGTCTGGGTAATCATTAAGAAAGATAAAACTTACTTTGAGGTATGCTCGGTGTATGCTCCCAATGATTACAAGGACATGATCGCCCTTTGGAACTGGCTCTATTCCCTGCAAGATATTCCTTGGATCATTGGTGGGGACTTCAATTTTGTGGAAAAGGATGAGGATAAATGGGGTGGATTGGGGTTTAATTGGAAAGGCAATGAAAGATTCTACTGACAAAGAATGAAATCCAATCTAAGACTTGAGGACCCCATAGAGGGGTAGAAGAAATATTGCCAAGCAATCTAGTTCACATGGCGCAACTCACATAAAGGAGGCAGGAGGGTCTACTGTAGATTGGATAGATTCTATGCCAATAAGGATTTCTTTTCAGCATCCTTGGTGTCTGAAGGTTGTAAGGTTGAGGTCTGCCCATACTCTCTCTCAGACCATCATCCCATTAGGGCCAAATTATGTTTGAGAAAAGAAATGCCTAAATTTGATGGCTATTGTAGTAGCTTCTGCCTCAATACCTCTCTCCTAAA
Organism: Sequoiadendron giganteum; assembly: GCA_007115665.2. NCBI lineage: Eukaryota > Viridiplantae > Streptophyta > Pinopsida > Cupressales > Cupressaceae > Sequoiadendron > Sequoiadendron giganteum. The sequence goes on from CM021103.1 coordinate 607,995,134, forward strand.
GGATATGGACTGCAGGAATGTTGTTCTGTGCCTCAGGCAAATCAATAAGTGTATGTAAAAATCACTATCTCCCATTGATAGATGGACATTGAACATGGAAGGCTAGAAGGCTCTTTTCCAGACACTTGGGAGAAAAAAAGCCAAGGATAGTCGAAGGTATGAAACTCTTCTCCAAGATAGGCTTCTTCAATTAGAATTTGAATTGAAAAATAACCCTAAGGATGTATCCCTAGCTAATAAACTAGTTGAAGCCAAAGAGTCTCTCAGAAGACTCCAGAATAATAGGATCAAGGGACTAAGAGTAAGAGCTAAGATGAACTAGTTGGAAAATGGGGATAAAGTAACAAAATTCTTCTTTAGAGTCATAAAAGAGAAGCAAGCCAAAGAATAGATAGATTACATCTCCATTGAAGGGTCACCTGTGACTAAGCAAGAGGAGATAAGGAATCATTTCTTTCAATTCTATAAAGCCCTTTTTTCCTTACATGAGGTGCTGGAAAATAATATTCAAGCAAGAAATCTCATCAAGAATCTCATTCCTAAGAGAATCATTTTGGAAATGGCAAAGGACCTAGGGAAAGATATTTCAAAAGGCTATCCTCTTGCTCAAGAATGATGAATCTCCCAGGGCTGATGGACTTCTGGCTAAATTTTATAAAACCTTTCTTGACTAGATCTATGATGACATACTTTTGGTGTTTAAGGAGGCCTTTGAGAAAGGATCTCTTGGCAGCAAAATCAACAAGGGTGTGATCAAACTGATTCCAAAAGAAGGAGACGGGTCTTTAGTCAAGAATTGGAGACCCATCACTCTCTTGAATGTCTCTTACAAGATCTTGGCCAAAATCCTAGTAGATAGAGTGGCCCTTGTCCTTCCCTCCATAATAAACTCTACTCAAACAAGATTTATAAAAGGAAGGTATATACTGGAGAATTTGATTACTAGTTGGGAGGCATTGAATTGGGCAAAGTTGACATATCAGAAGGCTACAATGTTGTTGATTGATTTTGAAAAGGCATACGATAGGATTGAATGGGATTTTATATTTCAAATGCTACAGGCTTTTGGGTTCCCCGGGAACTTCTGTCACATGGTCAAAAGTCTTTTCTGAGATGCTACTGCTCAGGTTGAAGTCAATGGGGTGTTCACTCAAGAGATCCCCTTGGAGAGATCTATAAGGCAAGGATTCCCTCTAGCCCTTGCACTTTTTGTCATTGCGTCGAATGCTCTCCACTATCTACTGAGAGAAAATTCATCAACTCCAAGGGTAAGGGGTATTAGGCTTTCAGATGAAAATGAATTACTCAACCTCCAATTTGTAGGTGATACTACTATTTTGGTGCACCTGGAAGAAAGGAATTTTGCTAACTTGATGAATAAAGTGAAACTCTTTTGCTTAGCCTCAAGGTCTAAACTTGCCCCTTCTAAGTCTTGGTTATTGGGTTGGAAGGACAACCCCCTAGACTGGATCAATGAAGATGGAATACAATGGGGAGACCCATAAATAATTGTAAGATAGCTGGGAATCCCTTTTGCGGTGGAGCCAGATCTAAACGAAATGTGGCACTGGATTCATGAGAAGATTGAAAGGAAAATTTCCAAATGGAATAGGCAATTCCTCTCGCTAGCTGGCCGACTGCAAATTTTCTAGAAGATTCTCTCCTCTTATAGCATTTACTTTGCCTCTGTATGGTTTTTCAAGTCTTATCAAATCAATGATATCCAGAAAAGAATAAGAGCCTTCTTCTCGTCAGATGGTAAAGGGAAAAAGAAAAGACATACAGTTAAATGGGAGTGGTGCACTATTGAAAAGGCTAAAGGTGGGATGGGTTTGAAAGATCTAAAATTTTAGGGCATCGCCCTGGCATCAAAATGGATCTTAGGGGCCTTGGAAGGGGAGGAACCCTGGAAGGTTCTAATCCGACAGAACATAAGCAAAGTTCTTCCTAATAGGACAAAGGCTTGGAAAGAATTGCCTATCAGTGATCTCCTTGGAAGTGAGGAAGCTATGTCACCTGCAGGGTCCAATGTCTTTAAGACTATTTGGAAGGCTTGGGAAGTGATGAAGAAATCTTGACAATCACCACTTCACCAATGGGGATTTGGGGACTATTCACTCTCACAAATCTATATGGTGGAATTTGAATCATAAAGGGAAACCCTTGGCACTAATCCAAGGCTGCTTTGCAAAAGGGTGGGCTGCCAAAGGGATCAGACACTTTAATGATATCTTTAAAAATGGGAGATTGAAAGGGTGGAATGAGTTGAATAATGAATTCAACCTTCCCCCTTCTAATTAGATAACATACACAGTTCTTAAAGAGGCTTGTGGCTGGTTAAATTTCCCTGTGATAACTAAGAATGAAACTAACCAATACAAAGAATTCCAGTGGAAAAATGGATCTAATATAAAGAATACTAAGGTTAAAGAACTATACAACTTTTTAACAAAGCACATTAACTTAACTAATCATCTAAACCAAATCTGGAATTTATAGTGGGATAAAGACCAATGGAAAAAAAATTACAAAACAATTGGAACAGGCAACTAGAAGCTAAACTTGCTTGCTTTAGATGGTTACTGAATTTACAAAAACTTTATTTTAAGAGTAAAATAGATGATATCTCGGACTGCAGTTTGTGTAGAGTCCTTGAGTTAATTGTTAATATCTTCTTTGCTTGTTCATTTGCTAAAGAAATATGGGGAATGTTCTGTTCTATGCAAGAAATCTGAGCTACTAATGGAAGGTTGATGCTTGAGAAAATTCTATTTAGCCATAACATCAAGATGGGGAAAACTGCTAAGATATTTTGGTTATGCCTATCTTCTAGTATTTTGTGGTCAATCTGGAAAGCAAGGAATGAATATATTTTCCAAGGGAGGAAGAGGTTGCTTACTGAGTCTTCTCAGAGACTCATCTTCTTTAATATTGCTATGCAGGTTTACATTATGGTGGCTCTTTCCAAATACAAGTTTTGGAGCTACCTACAGGACAATAGGGTCACCATAGACATCATGGAGGCAAGATATGGACACATGTGGCCCGAAGGACATCCAAATTTTGATGTGTTTCTCATGGCTTTGCAAGCTTTTCACCAGGATATGACTGGTGTACAATTCGAAGGGACAGTGTAGAAGAACAAAGAAGGACCACCTTCAGTGGAGGAGGTGGCAGCAACACAGGCTTTAATTTCTCTGAGAGGAGATTAGGAGGCTTTGTAGTCTTCCAATTGGCAGTAGTATTTCCTTTTTGCTCTACAATTTTGTATATATAATGGTATACTTGTATATGCATATTTTATATATGATGTAACTAATCCTTATGATACAGGCACAATGGACTACTTCTCGATTGAGACATTATCTTTTGTAATTACTCTGTAAAAGGGATAGGCTATGGGGTTTTCTTTTTGATACATTGTAAGGTGGATTCTTTTTGTTATACATTGTAAGGGGGTTATATATATTTTCTTTTTGATACTCTGTAAGGGGGGATATATACTTCTGATATATGGTCACATGGACAGGATGATGGGATAAGTATCCTACGTATATGTTTTGTATTTTCTGCTCTCTCTATGCTTAATATAAAAATAAAATTATTTCATTAAACAATTCTAAACATTTAAATGAAATCTTAGAAACCATTGTTAAAGAAAATATTCATACATATAGTTGCTATAAATAATAATGCAATCTTCCAGGGAAATATAACCAAACATAATATTTTCAAATTTTATCCAATTAGAATGCCATCAAACATGCACAGATCTAAGACAAAATATTACTTAAATCGAGAATAATATATGAGATTTCATTAATTTGTCAACTCAAAAAATAAAACAATCATACCATTACCAATACACTAAATTAAGATGCGTGCAAAATAGGCATAATCCTTTGATTTATCAAAAATATGATCTTCACAAAGTCAGTAGGAAACCCACACTAAGAATGTATAGGTTTATCGTGCAACAATACATCAAAATCAGATCCTTTGAAATGATCCAAAAATAAATAAATAAAATATATAGGACACTGAGTTCCTTAAATAGTGGATATGAAAAAAAAGTAAAGTAAAGCTAACTTTAGTGCCTCAAATTTGATTGAGTTTAACTAAAATACAACTAAAAGCTAACTAAAGCACCTCAATTTTAGTTTTGAGACTAACTAAACTTGAACTAAATAAACTAAAAAGCTAACTGAAAGTCAGTTGAAATTAAATGCTAGATTTAATATTACATCTTGGGCGTTGATTTATTATAAAATTTATTCAAAAATAAAGCAAAAATGGGAACTCGAACTTCAGTCAACTAGAACAGTTGTATGTGAATGCAAAGATCACTTTGTTCATTTTCTCCATTGGTGGGCCTCAGTGATACTGAAGCTTTATTCTTTGATTGAAGGAAAAGTTTTCCATATGTTCCTATAGGCTGGCAAAGGCAATTAACTCTTCCTAGGAGTGGAGCCTTTTATTTTTATTCATCATTTTGTTGATTGCAACTTGATTAACTTGGTCCTACATAAACTTCTTTAACTCATCCACCATTTTAATAGAAGCCTTCACCAAAGCCGGTGTTTCCAAGAATGTGCAATCTAAGTCTTCAACAAATTATCTAATCTTGGTCATAGCTAATTCAACTAGACTTTTGTTCTTATTCAATTTGGATTTAGACCTATTCAAGACCTTAATCATCAATTTTGTAGCCTTCAACCATTCAAAAATCTTGTCCTAATCTTCTTCCTTGATCACTACAACCTTGATTAGATCTTTTGTAGGTGTTATCTTTATTTTCTAAAAAATGGGGATGTAATCCTCCCAAACCAATAATTATTCATCTATACCCACTTCAATTTGTTGGGCTAGACTATCCTCATCACCAATGCAGCGATAGGATTTTATTTCTTTCCTTAACACTCGATTAGCTAAGGCCAAAAAAATAAATTTCTATTGCTCCAGTACCAAAATCCATCCTTCAAGGTCGGAATGTTTGGCCTCTCCTTTTAGTGTAGCTTGCAAGGTGGACTTAGGAGTAGCTATATTTACTAGTCCAATCAAATTTGTAATACAGGTTGTCAATTGGGCCACTTGAGCTTTAAGGTCCTCCTTAGTATTTTTATCTTTCTACATCCTTTTTGGGATAGTAGAAAAAGACATCTAGAGAGATTGTTGATCTCCTTCCCTTATTTGTACTCACAAATCAACTTGCCTAATCTAGCAGTCTTTGGGCCTCATCTCAAATTCATTTTTTTCCACTAGAGGGATGGCTATTTGAGATGTTTTGTTTCCATGCTTGTCCATGGTGACTGTAGATATTCTCTTAGCCCTTTTCCTTCTTTTTACCAGAGATTGGAAGGCTTCTGATAATATTCCTAATCTCTTCTCTAAGCTACCTTCCACATACACCCTTTTTCTCCTCTGAATATTATGGTTAAGCCAGATAGGGACATTGGAGGACACATTTTTTGGAGAGAGGGGATGATTTATATATGTGGGAGCCTTTTGAGTCGGTTTGCTCAGTCTCCCTTTGCTTAGTTTTAGTTCCTATTTCCCTCTCTCCCCAGACTTGTTCAACTTGAACCTCTTTAACTTGGTCCACTTCTTGCTCCTAATAGTATTTTATTACTACACCTACAACAAGAACTTCTCTTTCAATCTTGCCTTCTTCTAATACTACCTATTTTCTCACTATTTTATTTGGCGCTTCCTCCTCTTGAATAAGTGGTTCATCTTCTTAAGAAGGAGGAGGGGGAAGTTCATGTGGAGGAGAAGGTGGAAGTGGAGGATGGGTGGGTGAAGTGGACTCATGAGGTGGAGAAGGTGGAGTAGATGGAGGAGTATCAAGTGGTAACACTGGAGAAGGAGGAGGTGAAGGCAAAGGGGATTCATGTGGAGGGGAGAAAGAATGAGTATGAGGGACCTCCCTTTAAGTATCTCTTTCTTTAATGGTTGCTCTGGCCCTCTTTCTCCTTAGTAGAGTTTATTTCTCTTCAATGTCCTCACTTGAATCGATGTTGATTCATTCTTTCTCTTTCCTCTTCTTTCCTACAACCTTGCGAGGTGAAGCCTTTTGGGTCTTGGGTGGTACATTGGAGGATCCTTCTCTTGCTTTGTCCTTCTTTGTGGCTTTAGTAAGTTTTGGAAAATCCATCATCAAAAAAGGAGACTTAAGCCATTTGAAAGAGCGATCTTTGACATTAGTTTCCCTTGTTTCAATGTTATCATCTTCCTCTATTGAACGATCTTCATTGAAGATTGGTTAGTTGTAGACATGTTGCCCACTGTACAGATGGGATCTAAGACTTTCCCATTCTCCTTGAGATCCGTGGATACTCATGCTTTGGTGCAGGTTTTAATCAAGTTTAATGTCAACCTACAATAATCTTCCATTCTTACCTCAAATTCCTCTTCATAATTCACCCAATGGTTTTCAATCGTAGGATCATGCACAAAGAAAGAGCCTATTACCTTGATGATTTTCCCAATTGGGTCAAACCTACATTTGGGATCATTGTAAATTTCAAGAGAGTATTTTTCCAATTCTACCTTTGCACTCTTTAAATTTTGCATGTTGATGCATGAATATACTCCAATCTTCATTGGGAAAGCATATGCATACTTGTACTTTCTAACTATCAATTTATGTTTTTCTATTACTTGCCTACAAATCTCCAATAGTATCATTTTTTCAAATGGATACATTGGAAATATATATGGATATTTTTAGTAGCTAACCACTCTAATGTATCTAAATGTCTTAAACAAAATGTGTACCAATTCCCCCAAATTTTGAGCTCAATCATGGCTTCAATAGAGATTCTTCTAGAGAAATCTCCCTCTAACCCTCTAATCATTGTATTTATAAAGTTATCATTGATAACATAGAAATTGGTGTAACTATCCTCTAACTTTAATTGAGGATAATGTTCATAAATTGTTACCTCCCCAAGCTGGAAGGAACCTACTCATTTTAATCCTAGGAAAGCAGCTTGAGCAACCAACAAAGACACCAAGTATGATTTCATGTAGAACTTGGTGGTTTGGAGGACAATCTTCAATTGTTCATGTACGTTGAATCATTGATCAGTGTAACCCAATCAATCTTATTGCTCTTGCTACCATCGATGGTCAAGATAAACTTAACCATCTATAGGTAGAAATATCTAGCATGAGGGTACCCAAACACTCTATTCAGTAAGGTAATAATGTCCTTAGTATCCTCTGGAATTCACTCCTGTGTAGTACCTTGGCCATCTTGAGGGTCGTCTTCTTTAGATTGAGCAACATCTAGTTTTTGATGAGGTTGAGACTGCTTGCCTCATTTTTCTCAAAGTATTCCACTGCTTTCATATCTATAGCCTCATATTAGGGAGAGGTAGGGATCCTAAATCTACTCTCTCAATCATATATAAACTCACATCCAACACTACCTCTCTCGTTGATCCCATTATTCTTTTGTTTCTATGGTCATAATAATGGCCACATGTCAGTACCAACTCTGGAGATTGTACAATTATTGGTAAGGTAGTTGACTCTACTAAGCCTAAATTGGCCAATGTGGTAGCCGCATATGTCCGTGTTTCTTCATCATAAATTATTCATTTGAATTCATCAATATCCACATGTCTTAGGTTAATGTCTTTGATTTTAGTGTAGGGAGAGAACATATTCGATTGAGGATGGTAACCTTTGTATTGACACTTCATTTATGTGAGATCCTTTGGTGGCATATCTCCAACATATAAAAACACCATGTGTTAAAATAATCCACAGTTAATACTTCAAGGAAGACAAAACACCTTTTAACCAATCTCTACAAAATGATAAATAACAGAATTAAAAGAAACATCTTGTCAAAAGAGTACCTAAGGAAAAACATGTATTTTTTGGGATCAAGCCTTGGGCCTAACCTTTATAGCCTACCTAAGAGCTAAAACAACCCGAATGAAGGAAGCTCAAACTTTAATTGTGGTCCATCGAGGGTTGAGAGTCAGGGTTATTTCTTTTTTCTTACTTGTAAGAATTCTATAAGTAGGAAGTTCCAATTAGTGACACCCGAAAAACTATTTAAGGCTTTCAAGAGTCAGGGATTGTGCATGTTGCTTAAAATTTGTCCATGAATTCAATGTTTGGTAAGGGGTTTCTCCTGATATCTGATGTTTAAATTTCTTACTCCTATTTTAAGGATCAAAACTTGGATATTTCATTGAAGATTTCACAAAAATACGCTTTGAAATAAACTTGTGGCAAATAGCACCTAATATACTTAAATCATTATGATGAATATTTTTCTTCTAAGGCATTTTGGGTTGGGCTTCAATGATGTAGAAGTTAATAAAAAAAGGATACGTTCGATTAGTGATCTCCAAAATTTTTTGAAGACAAGCTTTTCAATAAGGCCTAAAAGTCAGGTTTCAAGGATTGAGACTTTGGCTTACCCTCTATTGAACCATAAGAAAAACATAACTATGACCACCAAAAATTGATACCTAATCATTTTGAACATCAAAACTCTAAGGTAAGAAATGATCAGTCATCGAGAAATGATTAGTCGTCAGGTGTCAGGGCTTTGGTATAATGCTTAATATATAGGTGGCTAAATAATAAACCAAACTGCTGACACCCGACAACCGAAAACCAAAATTATTTTAAAACTTGCTAGGGCAAGAAAACACTCAGCAAGGGTGAAGCCTAATGCCTGATCGGATGACATCACAAACATCCTGGATTGACATATTAAGATCAAAATTGATTTGACAATGCCAAAAGATGAAAAAACAAAAGGGAACGAAGAAGAATAATGAAAACAAAGAAAACATAAGAGAAAATGAAAAGAAAAAAGGAAAAAACAAAAAGGAAGAACACCAAATAAATTTACAACAACACACAAAAACCAAGAAAAGACCATGAAATCACAAGGAAAATGATAGAAACCATGATACCAACCTAGAGAAAGAGCACGGGGGCAAAGGTGAACAGGGGCGAGCACAAGACCATGCACGAAACAAATGAGCACTGACACAATGAACATTGAACCGACACATACACAATGATAATGGTGGAAGGTAATAGGGACTAACAATTATAGAGGGGGGTTTGATATTATAACTCACAAATCGCTTCAATTGCACAAGGTGAATGAAGAAGTGATTAGTTATTTGCCTAAAAACTCACTCCATAAACCCCAACACCCCCCACTAATAACTTAATAAATGCACCTTGCCAACGAATTGAATGTGGTTGATGGATGTGACTTACATGATAGTCAAGGCGACAAGATGTCAATGTCGTTGGGCTTTTAGGATTAGGGGTTCGCTTCTATGAATACTTTGACACATGAAAGTCTAAATCAGAACCAACTGACATGGAGCAACCAATAGACATTGGAGTTTAGGCTTGACCCATTTGGTATACTATAATGGAGTATCTCGAATCCTTGAAACCCGATAAGACACCTAGAAGAAAGGGGAATGAAAAGGAAGAAGGAAAGAAGGGAAAAGGAAAATAAAAAGGGAAAAAGGAACAAAAAGAAACAAAAGACAAGTTAATAATGAGAGAAAACAACACATAAAAAAGAAGGGGGGTCCTTGTTTTGTTAGAAACAAAATGGGGTGTGAGTGCAAGGCACAACAAAGAGCAACCAAGAAACAAAATGCTTAAGAAGCATTTCCTCTTTAAAAAGTTTCAAGAAAACCTAAAATTGAGGGATTAAGAAACTAAAATTAAGAAAAGGAGCCCATGTCAATCTAAGCATTTGATACATTTATCCATCACAATAGAATAATTGAATCTCATAGTGTGTGCAAATGGTTTATTCCTTCAAAATAGGATACAAGTGAAGTAGAATGACATTTGAAATAATATTTTTTTTTATCTTTTCTTTCTCCCAACTACTTTAGTGTTACCACAAGCATATATATTTATTTTTAAGACCTAGTTTATGTGATGTAGACATAGATCTAATGCTACCTAGGTGTCCATAGCCCTAATAGATATACCTTTGATTCCCTTAGACATATCTCTACTATTAACCGGGCATCCATAGCCTCATTATAGATTACATGAATCACACATTTTATTGAAAAATTATTCATGATTTTCCTTATAATCTTTTCTTCCAAGCTATCACCTGGAGTTGGGTTGGGAATCACATTGGTCTTTAAGAAAGACAACCATATTTATATTTTATTGATTCCAAAGGTCATTACCTACCTATAATCCAAATCTTGATTTCCTTAAAGTTTGTATATAGTAAGATTCACACAACTAAATTCAAAGACTCAATAGCTTCATACCTTAGACTGTCTAGGACTTCCAAGCTTAAAAATGGATTAGTAAAATTTGAAATTAATCAAGGAAAAGGTTTGAAAAATAAATACCACAAGCATTATATGCCTGGTTGATATTTAGATCTATCATAGTCAAGACAACCCTCGAACAGAAAGGGAGGAAAAGAAAAAAAGAAAAGAAATGGAAAGGATAAGAAACAACATAACGAACATGATGAAATAAGAAAAGAAAATAAGAAAAAAAAACCTACCCTAATTATTTACAAGAAGTGACCTCCCCTAGGATCCAAAATAATGTTTGAGAAACTATACATTGACTAGCAATGGGGTTGGTTCTCCCATCATGGTGTTGATCCTAAAAGTATTCTCTCCTAAAATCTTAGATATTTGATAGGGGCTTGTCCAAAGTTGCTCAAACTTTGAATGGATTCCTTTCTTTTCTTTAGACTCATCCCAAATTAAGACAAGATCTAAGATCCTAAATGACTTTATCTTGGCTCTTTTGTCAAATCATCGTTTAACTAAAGTTTGATGCTTTGAAACATGCTCAAGAGCAGTGTTTCATTTCTCTTCTAAATCCAACAAATTAATCAACCTAACTTGAATCTTTTCATCTATTTCTAGATAATTCTCCATGAATTTTAAAGTGGGGATTTTGAGATTCATGGGAAAAAATGGGCTCTAAACCATAAATTAGCTAGTAAGGGGATGTCCCTAAGGCATTTTATTTTATTTTGGTTCTATTTTCTCATAATGTAAACTTGATGTGAGAATGCCATTTGTTTGGATTCTTATCTAAATTTTTCTTAATGACACCTATCAAGTTTTTATTAGTCAACTCTACAACTCCATTACCCTAGGGGTAATAATTTGAATAACTAAATAAATGAAAAAGAGGGGATGCTATCACATACCAAAGCAAATAGCATTCCAAACTTAGTCATTATGTGGTCCTCCAAGAATTGTATTACCACCTTTGTCATACTTTGTCTGCAAGTGATTGCTTCAAACCATCTTATGTAATAATTAGTAGCTACAAGAATAAACTTGTGTCCTGAAAATGAGTGGGGTATATCATTCCTATAAAATCCAAACCCCATTGGGAAAAAGGGCATACCTCATATACATGTTGTAGTTGCATTGACACATTCCTTTCTCTACTTTCTCTAGTTTGACATACATGGCAAGTTTTAACATGTTGAAGGCATCCTTAAATAAAGTGGGCCAATAATACCTTGCCCTTAATATTTGGCGAGCAATAGATTTGGTAGAACCATGGTCGGTACCAAATTTATCATGGACTTTTGTCAAAACTAAAATAATTTCTTCTTTATTTAAGCATCTCAAGTAATCACGCTCGTAGTTTCATTAGTATAAAGATCTAGTTTTTATCATATATAATTGGCTCTTGATCTTTAATGCTCTCCTCTAAGTTGAATTCATATCCTTTGGGCACTTATTTTATGTAAGTACTGAACCATATCTTTGTACCATACATCTATAGTAATGTTCTGCTATGTGTATTATTGACACACCAATTGTTTATCTGCTCCAACCAATGTTTTTGATAGCCCCTAACCTCTTAATAACTTCATTGGTTAGATTTCCATGTCAAAATCCTATAGAATAGCCATCCATCTGCCTCTTCACTCTCTAAGTTCATTTTGCATCAACATAGACTTGACTGCAACATCTGGAACTATGTTATCACTATGCTCCTTAGGATGTAATGTTTGAACTTCTTCATAGCTTTCACAATAGCAAAATATTGTTTATCTAGGTTGGGGTACCTGATCTTTATGTTTTTTGAATGGAGAGCTCATGAAATCTATTGGCCTTTTATCACCATCTTCTCCCTTTTGAGTTAAGACACCTACACAAGAATGTTTTGAATAAAAAGTATAGATGTTAAATGGCTTAGTGTAATCTGGACTTTCCAAAATAGGTGCATTGGTTATGATTTCCTTAATTTCTTGGAAAGATTTCTTTGATTCTAAATTCCATTTAATCTTCACATCCTTCTTTAACATATCATTAAGAGGATGCACAATTTATGCAAATCCACTGATGAACTTTCTAACAAAATTGATCTTTCCAAAGAAAGATTTCAACTCTTTTTTACTATTGGGAAATGATAACTTCAAAATGGATTCAATTATGCCAGGATCTATTGATATACCTTTCTCAAATATCATGTGGCCTAGGAGCTTCCCTTTAGTAACTCCAAAGATACACTTCTTTGGGTTCAATGAAATACCTGATTCCTTGCATCATTGGAGAATCTTATATAAGTCATGTGATCAACTTTGTTCTTGGAGAATATGGTGAGATCATCCATGTATATGATGATGCATTTCCTGATTAGCCCTTTGAAAGCTATGTCCATCACTCCCTGAAAGGTAGCTCTAGCATTTATGAGACTGAAAGGCATTATTCGATATGTAAAAGTTCCCCACTTAGTGGTGAAGGTTGTCTTTAATCTATTTTCCTCTCGTACCATGACTTGATTGTAACCAAAATATCCCTCTAGGAGTGAAATTATTTGGGATCCATTCACTATTTGTAAGACTTCATCTAGTGAGGAAAGTGGGTAATTATCTTTCTTAGATGCTCCGTTCATATTTTTGAAATCAACACACAATCGAATTTCTCTATTATTCTTCCTTACAGGTACTATATTTTCAACCCAAGTTGAATGTATTAATAGGTAAATGATTTAGGCGCTCAATAGATTTGAAAATTCCTTCTAAATCAAGGGCTAGAGTAAGTCATTGGTAGGTCGTTGCCTCTTCTTGAAAGGATTAGTCTCCTTCTTCATAGGAATGGTATGAGTAATTACTAAAGTATCATAAGCTTTCAACTCTTAATAACTCCAAGAAATGAATTCTCTATAGTATTTTAAGAAATTTACCATACCATTTCTTTCCTTATCTATGCAGACTTGACCAATGAAAACATCTCTCTTATCTTTTTCATCTCCTAAATTATGAGAATCACACTTACCTCATCTTGTATCAAAGGTGGTTTTTTGGGGTCTTATTGTATTATCATGGTCAGATATCCTCTCTAAAGAAACCATACCATTAGGTATGGTGTTAGTCTTCAAATTTATAATATCATCTTTGACCATTTTGAATGGATTTCTATCATATTCATCTATGATTTGGGTAGGAAAATTTCAAGAATTAGTAATAAATCTGAGAATATGTTGATCATCCTCAAACAATTAATTCTTTTTAATATTATCTATAATTGATGGTGTAGACACCATCTCCATAGAAAATGTCTTCAAATGAGACTCAATCATTGGTTGCAAGGAGCTGGTTGAGACAACAAGGGAATCTACAACGTAGTTCTTTCTTCTAACTTATGTTAGCACCAATTGGGAATCTCCTACGAACAAATGTTTAACTTTATTTTAACGAGCCAATAGTAAACCTCTGATTAATGCTTCATACTTTATCACATTGCTTATACAAGTAAAATTTAATCTGAATGCTCTTGAAAATGATTTACCTTGCAGTTTGATAAACTCAATCCCAACACCATTTCCCTATTTGCACTTAGATCCATTGAACCTAAGCTTCCACATCATTTTCTTCTCATGGTTTGGTGGTTCTTCTTTATTTATAGGGGCATCTTCTTGAGTAGGAGGACAGGGATTTCTTACTACCTCACCCTCACACTTATCTGACCTTTCTTCCTTAGGAAGAGGTCATCCTTCTCATGCAAGTATCTCTGATGGAAACTTGAATACACCTTCATCAATACTCTGCCCATCCTCTGATACTTGATGATCATGAGTTTCAATAACTTCATCTTGTTCTATCCAATCCTTCATCATTGATGCTTCATCCGAATCTATATCTTCCTACTTTTGATAACATATCATCTTCACTCTTTCCAATACATGGTAAGCAAGACATGAAAACTCAGAATGATCTTTATTATGAACTTGGCACCATCTTGGCAACAAAAGTACAAAAGCATCTGTATATTTACCAAATTTAGTCATATTGTCATACATTTTACCTAAAAACTCTTAGAAAATAAGATTAAAAGACTCAAAATCTTGCAATCCTTTGATGAGACTGTCTTCATCTATTTGTTCATTTGTAGCTAAGGACATCATCATCACATCATTCATTTTGTATACTCCTAAGTCCAATTCTATGAAAGCTACTTCATTAGGAGCATTGTACTTTGTTATCACGTGCTTCAATTCAGGTTCTACATCAATTTTAATTTGGTTGTTTAATCCTCTCCATGACAACCATAGTTGGGTGAAATTAGTGGAAAACCATCCTCAAGCGTTTAATCCATTCTCTATTGAGCAACATTACATACATCTCAGGAATGTCTACCACATGTATGTCAATATACTCTTGGACTCTAGGGTCTGATTCTAGTTGCATGTGTACATTTTTCAATTTCTTCCATGTCTTCCACCTCAATCTTGTCTAACTATACTACAACATTATTAGCAAGCTTAGGGATCATTCCCAACTTTTGACACATGGAATATGGAATCACATTACATGAGGCTCTAGAGTTAATCAAGAAGCTATGCAAGTTATTTCCAAACATTAAAACACTAAATAAGAATGGGGGAACTCCAATTTTTCCTTTGAATATTGTATCCATTGCATTAGAGGATCTTAAAGCCCGACCCTTATCCTTTGGACAATTATTGGTGGGTGCAGTTCGAGAGATGTCCAAAGATTTAAAAAATGCATATTTTTGGCTTGGATAACTCTACAACATGCCATAAATAAAGATATTAACTTTCTTCTTCTTCAGGTCTTCTACCATGTTATACTTTTCCTCATTTGGGCTTAGGGGCTTTGTAAATCTAGAAATTACTAAGTCTGGAATTACCTCCAAAGGGTCCCTTGGGAGCAATGGGATTATTGTCAGCATGGGGATCAGGTGGATTTGGGCCAAACCTAGGTGGAATCCTATTAGTTAATGGCTCTTTTTTGCTTCTCAGATTGTAATTGTTTCTACATTGCTAAAAAGCAAAGATATCAATATTTTCTAGCTCATTTTCACTCTCAAAAGGAAAGGTGAATTCCTCTCCTTCTACACTTTGGTCTTGAATCCCCTCAGTGAGTAACACATATGACTCTACCATCATAGCATGCATATTTTTGGGAGTGGACTAGGGGGTCCCCTCCATGATCTTATATACTCTTTATATTTTTGGGTGGTTAGCCTGATTATGATCAAAACTTTGATGAAACTTGCAACCTTGCAATATTGAATTAGGACAGTCCAAGGTATTTAGAGTTTCTAATGGATTTAGGACTCCACCTTTTTTTGGTCTAGTATTCCAAGGTCGTCTTGGTCTTTGTGATTTGAAATTTTGACCTTGGAAGCCTTGAAATTCTGATTATTACCTTGATTTTGGTGGTAATTCTAATTGTGACTATTTCCTCCTTGATAGGGGTTAACTCTTAAATGAGTGATTTAATTCATGACTTGAGATAGTGTTTTCTTTATAGCTTCAAATTTAGATGCTAAATGAGCATTATGTCTTGAATCTGGAGGTATTCTTGGTTGTTTGAAGAAAGCACCCCCTATCTAGCTTGTCTCGTTGGTGATGTTTATTTCTTTCCCATACCCTAGATATGTAATCATGGGTGTAGTGCAAGTTTTATGGCTCATTGGTTGGTAAGGTAATAAATTTTGTGATGAATTTATTGCTCCTAGGATATGGTTCATCAATGGTGTTTGATTTCTTCGAGCACTGTTTATCATAGGGATACGATTTGTCATTTTGGGAAGGCTTAAGGCTAGCAAGATTCTAGAAGGGTTGCCGTATTGAGTATCCATATGATGAGAAAAATAATTGACTCATTGTATACCTTATCTAAAGTGTCTTTGCTTCCTTTAGGTAATCTCCTCAAGAATATGATTGTTAGAGGATCTAGTGATCTAAAATGTGTTTGGACAACAACTAATTCTGGCATAAGGTATGGATCACCCAACCTTTTATAAGTCTTGTGGAATCTAGTATTTTAAATTCTAATAGGTTCATTTGGTTCCTTCCTACAAGACACAAATTAGTGATAAAAAATGATAGAATCTGTATACACCTTGAACTTATTTATAAATTTTGTTTCTAGATCCAAGCATGTGGTGATAGTTCCTCTAGGGAGGTTCAAGTACCAACTGTAAGCAAACATTCCTAAGGAATACAAGAACAATCTGTAAACTACATATCGATGACCTATCAAAGCCCTATTACAAATTTATTTGAAGGTTCTTACTTGTTATTTTGTTGTTCTAGATTCATTGTATATGTACTCGATACAAAAAAAAATGGGTTCATTGGCAACTCATGAAGAGGCCCTACCATGTTTAATGGGGAACTCTCATTTACTATGAAAAATTCCATCCTAAGTGGCGGTGATGCAAAATTGTTGTAATCTGGGGTAAGGTTGGTCTTATAGGTAAATTTAGAAGATCAAGATTTTGTGGATTTTTTGTAGGATTTGATGTTTCACCTCTGATCTTTCCTTTATCAATTCTCTACTTTTTGTATTGAGATAGTTCCCAAAAAATTCCTTTGTAGAAGACTTGAGGAATCTTTGGAATCATTTTGATGAGAAGGAAATAATGTTTTCCTATTTGACTAACTTTCAAGCCCTCTTCTAGAACCAATTCTATAGGATTTAATGTTTCACCTTTGATCTTTCCTTTATCCCTTCTTTGTTTCTAGTGCTAAGATAGTTCTAGAAAATTTCCTTTATTAGGAGAAGACCCAAGGACTCTTTGGAATATTTTCGGTGAGAAGAAAATATTGTTTTCCAGTTTGACTAACTTTCATGCCCTCCTTCTAGCATCAATTTTGTTGAGGGTGGTGTTATCACATCCAACTTGCTAAGCAATAATGAGTTATTGATCCTCTTGAAATGTAGAAAGTTACTCCAATGTTCCTTTTAAGTCAGGTCTTGACCATGTGGGACAACAAAGTGGTCATTTTCAATGTGTTTCAATAAGGAACCTAGGTTGTTAGACTTTATGGAAATGATATTACTAACATGCAATTGGAAATAACAGATCTAATACTCAAGAAAAGAATTGCATATTCAACTTTTATGATAGATCTATATCAAATAAATGCTCTTTCTCAATGATCTCAAATTGATTTTAAAAGAAAAGTCAAAAGATTCAGGGTAACAAGGAAGAATTAAATGAATTCTAAATTAAATGAACAATGACAAAAAAATTCATTAATAAATTATGAACATTTAAATGAAATCTCACAATCCATTGTTAAAAAAAATAGCCATACACACAATTACTATTAATAATTGTATGCACGCAAAACTGGTCTCAAGCATCATATTAATTAAATACTTGTTATTTGATTAATGTTCTTAATTCCTCTACAATTATAAATAAATTGTAAAATTTATTTATATGGTTCATATTTTAATTCTAATTTTCCAAAATTCACCTTCTTTCTAAAATAATTAAATGGACAAATTAAATCAATTTTTTATTTGATTGGTTTTCCCTCTTCCTCTTAAATTTGAATTTTTAAATTCAAATTGGCATATTCTTCTAAAATTGGTTAAAATGCACAAATGAATTAATTTGGCATCTTACTAATTTACCATCTCCATTTAAATTGAATTTTTAATTCAATTTAAGCACATTTCTACATATTTCCTCTAACCACCTCCAACTCACCTGCCACCTCATCACGTGTCTCACAAAAATGATTTTTTATAAATTGGAAAATATGAAATATCTTCAACCAATTTGCAACCAATTTGGAACTAACTGAGACACATGACTCCTCCTTCTCTGTGATTCCTTTTAACACTTGGCAATTTGTCTTGTTGAAGGGAACCATCTCCCTCATTCTCTCTAACCTCCTGATGCTTTGTCGTTGATGCCACAGGATCGCAATCTCGACTGTCCGTTGTTGCCACATCACCTTGAGGCTTAGAAAATCTATAAATATGACCCTTTTCTATAATTTTTCAACATAAATATTTGGGCAAGCTTATGCTGCTAAATTTTAGTGCATTTGTGAGAGAATTTGGAGAGCATTTTAGCTCATTTTAGTGTTATAATGGCAATTTTATTTTGGATAGTTTAGTTCATTTCATCTTCCATTTAGCATTTAAATTTGATCATCATCATCATCAATCTCAACATTTAGATTTTAACATCATTTCATCATAGGATCATTTAGTTTTTATGCATCAAATATCAAAAAATCCAAAAAACATAGGCATGTAGATTTCATTATAACATCTCGTATCTTGAGTTGTCAATCTTTGCAGGTTAATGTGCAACAATAATAAGATCTGGGAGCATAATTTATAGGATTCCTTGGGATTAAAGAACCATGGAATGAATTAGAAGGATAGTTGTAGCTTTATTTCTGCTATTTAGATTTCCTTTTAACTAATATATTGCATGAAGGGTGTGTTATATTGACATTGCAGATACATATTATATAGCACACATAAATTGGCGCCCATCATGGGGCCTAGCCCCATGATTTAATCAATTTTATGTTGAGTTTTATTTTGTATGTTCCATCAAAATATCTGAAATGGCACATCCAAATTTTTCTGCAACACATTTGGCTCTTGTTTCAACGCATTCAAACTTTTTTTCGGTGCATCAGGGAGTTTAGCTTTAATTCTATCATTTTTTTAGTTTTAGCACATTCGGTTTAACTTTAAGCACGTTCAATTGTTCTTTTAGTGCATTTAGTAGTTTAGCGCATTCAGTCTAAGTTTTAGTGCATTTGGTCTCTCTAATGGCGCATTCGGTTTTTACTATCAATTTTCCAGATTCCTGAAACTAATTAATATTTTTTTGTGTTGCAGGAACTCAATACATAGTTAGAGACTTTACATAAACACTTAAAAGAATGTTGTCAAAGATAAAAATTTGAAACTACCAATGATTGGCTGCATGGTTAAATCTAGTTGTTACTTTTTCTTTGGTTAAGATAGGAATCTAGTATAAATAGGGAGGTTAAATTTACACCATGCTTGTTGTATTTGGAATGGTAGGTGAGTATGCTCTCCCCTAAACTAGGTGATCAGAAAGCCAAAACCGTTCATTTTATTTGCATTTTTAACCTTAGAGGGCCCGCCTCCCCGCTTTGAAAGGAGGGAATGACCCAATCGGTAACATGCTCTAAGACGAACGACTTCCAACCAGGATATAAATGTGGGTTCTCAAGGTTAGTTTGAGTATCACGAGTATCATTCTGACAAGAAGGGTAGCAATGTTCTCTTGCCGCATGGATGGTACCCCATGAATGAAAAGTCCTTACTAAAACCATCTTGTTGTAGTTTTCCCAAATTAACCTATCTATTCTTTGGTGCAACAATGGTCGTTACGAAGGAACCCACATTTTCACAAATTTTAGTAGAAATGATCAACTTGCCATGGGAGATTCATGGGAGTTGGAAGCTTGGTTGGCCTGAGAAGTGAGTGCATTGTAAGGGGGAGCCCATACAACCAAGCTTTTGGATTCATTCAATAAGAATATGTGGTTGGAGTAAAATCCGCATGGGATCAAAAAGAATACAGTCTTACATAGCCTAGGAAACATGCTTGTTTGATGTGTTTTACCAATGTGTTTTTAAACCAATTTCAAAAACAAAAATCACACCAACATATTCAACCATTTATTCAGAAGAAAATTCAACTCAAGTAGTCTGAATTCACTATCAAAAATCAAGAAAAATTTATCAAACTGTTGAAAACTAGAAAACACTTTCCAGTTCGGCGCATCTGAGGTCTGTTTCAGTGCATTCATACCATTCTCCAGTGCATTCATTTGTTGTTTCAACACATCTCACTTATATATTCCTGCCATATGCTCTTTCAGCGCATCCATACCCTATTCCAACACATTCAAACCATTCCCTAGCACATCCATACCGTGCTCTAGCGCATCCATAACTTTCTGCAGCGCATTTGAGTGTTAGCGCATCCATACCCTATTTCAACGCATCTGGTGATTTTTCAAATAGAAACTCGAATTTGAACTCCTTTCTACTAATCAACATCCAGTTTGGATTTCCCCTCTTTAACAATATTTTTATCATCCTAAAGTTTATGTTGAGGGATTGGAAATCAACCAAATTTGTCAAGAAATACCTTTCCAAGAGGATCAAGAAACCAAAGAAGCACCTTAGCTTTAAGAAACTTTTGAAAAAGAGACGCTTCTTGTATCAAAGTAGGAAAGTCTTGCTTGATTATAGAACCTTCATCCGTCGGTATCATGACTTTGATAGAGGGTATATCGACAGTTTTTCTTTAGAGCCTTTATCTTCATAAGCTTATTATCAATGAAGAGCTCTTTCACAAAGGCATAATCATAGTCAGCCAATTCGCCATTCTTTCATTCCTCAACCAGCAATCCAATATTCCAATCATCCCACCCAATTTTTGCAATAGATCCTAATCTTGTCGAAACTAGCATTCTCAAGTGAAAATACCTCATCTAATTTTTTATCAAACATCTCAAAGTGCCTTTCTCATCACATCAAATTTATGATTTAGCAGCTGCATTTCACCATCAAGATTTATCATCCTTCATCAGGATTCATCATCCTTCATCCCGAAATAAAGCTTGCTTAACCGGATTTTAATCAACCCCTTTGGCATTCTCAAACTTTGGTCAAATATTTAGAGCATCATCATCACTTGTATGCTCATTTAAACAAGATCTTAAAAGATGAAACTCTAAGAAAAAATAATTGAAACCCAAGATACCATGGTTGACCAAGAAAAAAACCCCTTTCATAATATCCGTTCAACTAACACCAATGAGGTAAATGAAGAAGATGTCCAACAAGCCCAACAAGACCCAAACTTCCATAATTTTTTAGAAAAGGTTTTTGAAAAGGATGGAGAAAGATACCTTTTGATGTTGGCAAACAAAGGAGTCAAGTTACCTGATGATTTTGATATTAACAAATTGAAAAGAAATCCAAAGAAAGCAGAAACCGAGACCCAAATTGAATCAAGCAATGAAGTGAAAAACCAACGATCCCATAGATTTTTTGAAACAACAAATCCAAACTCTTCAAAAAAAAATGCAAAACATGCAAACTGAGACTACTAAGAGATATTCCATACAATATATATGTCCTTATCCATTTTATCAAAGCATTAACATGATACCATTCCCTAAACATTGTGAATTTCCCAAATATGACAAGTACAATGGGAAAAGTGATCTAATAGATCATGTAAGGGAATTCCGAATGATGAGTCTTGAATTTTCCCATGAGGATACATACTTAATGAGATTATTCCCACTTAGTTTGGGAGGGCAATGCATGCATTGGTTCTCACAATTTCCTTCTAGGATCAGGTCATTTGAGGAATTAGTAAACAAGTTCATTACCCAATATTCGTATAACATTCAACACGAGATTACGATGAAAGACCTTTGTAATGTGAAACAAAAGAGAAGAGAATAATTCCTCATATTCTTACAAAGAAGGAGAAGGTTATTCGTAAGATATCCTTGACCCATACCGGAAAAGGAAAAGATAGAGGTATTCATTGATAACCTAAATGTTGATATGAGTTATAGACCTGACTTACAATGCCCTCCAACCTTCAAGAAATTGATTGAAAGTTGAATCAAGATTAAGGAGGCTTTAGTCAAGTGAGGAATTATGAAAATCTATAATGAAAACAATTCATCCAATTCCTTCAACAATGATAAAAACAATTTTTTGGCAAAAATATAAAAATAATGACAATTATGCCTCTATTGAAATGCATAATGCCAAACCGGTTTTCAATTTGTTAGGAAGTTCCTCAAATACAAATCAAAAGACCACCCAAACTACCTATAAAACCAACAATCAAAATGCTAATTAGGGGAATAATCAAAACAATCAAACATCATCATCCAAGAATCTGCCTTATCAAACATCAAACAATCGCAGGAAGTTTACGTCTTTCGGTCAATCACATGAATCCGCCTTGAGGGAAATTATTGTGGAAAATATCATCACTTTACCTAATACTCGAGGCTTTGAACCTAAGGTAAAATCATCTTGGTGGAATGATTCTCATTATTCTGAGTTTCATCGATGTAAAGGTCACCTCACTAACAATTGCATGCAACTGAAGCATAAGATACAAGATTTGATTCACAATAAAGTCATAATAATCGAGGAACCTCAAAAAAACACTGGCCATGGTGTATTCAAAAATCCTCTACCAAATTATGACAAAGGAGAATCTTCTAATAGCAACGACAAGGGAAAAAATGTGAACTATGTTCATGACACCACCATTCATCATATCTAGACCGTTGAAAATCACACAAATGACATCAATAAAACATTCGATCTTGTTGCAACTAATCATCCAGTCAAAAACACCAACAACCTTTCTAATCAAGTCCTCGATATCCTGCAAGATATGGTTGTAATGGATAATCAAGTTAGTGTCATCAAAATCAATGGAAGACAAGACAGTGTGCCTATAAACATGACCAAAAGGGCTCAAACTAAATATGTTTTAAAGGGGAACGCCTCCAAATTGCCTACTACTATATCTCATCAATACAACATTGTCGATCAACTCTAGAAAATACCCACACAAATATCAATATTGGAGCTCCTAAAAATCTCTCCCGCTCACAAAGAGATTATGGAAAAAGCCCTAGTCGACATGATAGTGCTGAATCATCTGGAAGTCTGTGTTTTCCAAGCCATGGTGGGACACCCAGTTACACCTCACTACTTTTCCTTTTCGAAAAATGATGATGTATCACTCACCCATCCTCACAACGCAACCCTTCATATCAAAGTTTTAATCCATAAAAGTCATGTCAAGCGCAGTCTTATAGACGAAGGAGCTAGACTTAATCTCTATACTTTAAAACTTGTCCAGCCACTAGGATTCTCTGAAAATGCAATAGATCCAAGAAAGAAGATCACAATCAAAGCATATGATGATGAAGAGAGAGCTTCAAAAGGTCTGATTATATTACCCATTCAGGTGGGGCCAATCCAGAAAAATGTGGTCTATCAAGTTTTGGATAAGGATTTAACATATAACATACTCTTGGGTCGTCCATAGATCCATGAAATGTAGGTTGTACCCTCAACATACCATCAATTCTTGAAGTTTCCTTGTAATGGCCAATAAATCACTATTCCTGCTGATTCAAATAGTCCTCAACAATGCAATTCCCTTAAGGTTGTCCAGGATGTATTTGTGCCTCATAACCGTGAAGCTCCTAATTCCACTTCTTATGTCTCCAATAGCTCCAGTCAAGCTAATCCTTTAGCCACATCCTCCCATGAAGGAAGTCCATCCAATTCATCATCCAAACAAGAGAAAAAGGAAGAGTCTAGCCCTTCTGCATCCACCAATTCTGAAGCCCAGCTTAATACCCTGGCCAAACAATTTGAAGAGAAGGTCCAAATCAAAGACAAAGGTGTCAGTGAATTTTCTATTGAACAATCCATCTGCCTCTCGCAATTAATGTCACAAAAATCCTATGGTCAACCATCAACCTCATCTCAAACATCCTCACAACCAGTCACACTTTTTGATAGTCGATTCATAAAAGCAAGCACCCAAGCAAAGGAATCTGATGACAAAGATGTTTTGAACTGGTTGTACAAAGATGAAACTGATTCTCATGCTGCAATAGAAAACGTCCAAACCACTCAATATGGAAAAGGATTTTCAATCTTTGAGAAGATGGGATACGATGGACAGGGACCTATCAAAAAAAGAAAAGAGGGCATCATAGAACCTATCCAACCCGTTATCACCAATCCCAAAGACAAAACAGAGTTAGGATACAAAGAACATCAGAAAGAAGAAGAAACAAAAGAAAATCTAAAGCAGAAGATTGTTGAATGAATTCTATAGCTCTAAGCCAGTGACCACTATGAAACAGATTCAAATGAATATGAGTGAGATTCATTGTCAGAAGAAGCATGTCATGAAAAGAAAATTGATGTAATCCATAAGTATACTCCCATGATTGAGGAGGGACATGGCTCAGGAATTAGACCACTTGAATTAGAATCGCACAATATCGGTGGCTCTAGTGAGGATGAGCAGACTCATAGTAAGATGGACCCCTTGGAAGAGAGTGACATTAGAGACCTCAACTTGGACCTAGTCTTGTTTGATGACAACATTACTATTAGGACACTTACGACATCTAACGTGAACCCATCCAATGACACACTACCATTACTGCATCCTGAACTAATAGACTGGGACCAAACTGAACCTATCAATATCCCCACCTTTTTGAACAATGAGGCCATTGTAAACTTCCTCTGTGTTGTTAACCCCGAAACAGTCTCCACCATTGAACATCATAGCTGAGCTTCACAATAGGAGAGTGCAAAGTTTCCTAGCTATAAAATAAATGAAACAAAAGAAGGATTTGATGGTGAAAACCATTCCATGGTAGTATCAGATCCAAAAATAATAAAAACAAAGAGCGCATCCGATGGTAAAAACCTCTTTAAGGCACCAAAGGATGGGAAATTTGGCACTCTCCCTGAGCACTTCTAGGAGAGATCAAAAGTCCTGATTGAATCAACATAGTCCATTAATGTCGGCAATGCAAAAACAGTAAGAACTCTTCATTTGGTAGAATCATTGACAAAAATAGAGAAGCCCAACTTTATCAAGTTCTTTGAAGAGTGACAAGTCAACTTTGCCTGGTCGTATGCCGACATGTCAAGGATAGATCCAGACCTCATTATGCACCATTTATCCCTTCCTTCAAGAATCAAACCAGTCAAACAAAAGTTGAGAAAAATGCATCCGCACATCGCCTTATTGGTGAAGGTTGAACTAAAGAAGTTGTTGGATTCATCATCCCGTTGACTACGTAGAGTGGATATCTAATATTGTACCTGTTTCAAAAGTTGATGGTAGCATAAGGATTTGCATTGACTTTAGGGATCTCAATAAGGTTTTCCCAAAAGATGATTTCCCCTTGTCCAACATAGACATCACTGTGGACTTGACAATAGGCCACGGCATGTTATCACTGATGGATGGCTTTTCTAGATATAATCAAATCAAGATAGCTCCTGAAGATCAAGATAAAACAAATTTCACTTGCCCATGGGGAAATTTCTATTGGAACATCATGCCCTTTGGGTTGAAAAATGCAGGGGCCACATACCAAAGAGCTATGACAACCATCTTCCATGACATGATGCATACTTTCATGGAAGACTATGTGGATGACCTATTGGAAAAATCCTACACTAAAGGACATATGGAGATATTAGACAAGATATTCACTCGCTTGGAGAAGTTTAATGCTTTCCTAAATCCAAAGAAGTATGTATTTGGGGTAACGTAAACAAAACTACTTGGGTATATAGTGTCAGAGAAAGGTATTGAAGTAGACCCCACAAAGGTAAAAGCTATAATGGAGATGCCTCCCTAAAAAAAATTAGTCAGTTGAGATCCCTCCAGGGTAGATTCCAATCAATCAGAAGATTTATCTCGCAACTAGCTGACAAGACTCATCCTTTCACTCATCTCTTGCACAAGAATGTTTCTTTTCGATGGGATGAGAAGTGTGAAGCAACTTTCAACCAACTAAAATAATACTTGATGATTCCACCAGTTCTAGCACCTCCAAAAAAAGGGAAGCCTCTTTTATTGTACATCGCCACTACTGACTGATCATTGGGAGCCTTGTTGGCATAGGAAGATTCAAAAAGGAAGGAAAGAACAATTTACTACATCATTAGAACCTTGAATGGATATGAGATCAATTACAACTCCATTGAGAAAGCTTATCTAGCTATATTGTTTGCTACCAAAAAATTGCGACACTATATGTTGACTCACATAGTTAAGCTCATAGCCAAGATTGATCCACTAAAGTATCTCCTAAGCAAATAAAATATGTTAGGAAGACTAGATAAGTGGGTAATAGTACTCAGTAATTCGACATCCAATATGTCGACATAAAAGCTATCAAAGGGCAAGCCATTGCTGATAAACTAGCTGTGGCACCACTTCATGATGCTCATCCCCTCCATATTGAATTCCCATATGAAGATATCCTGACAGTAACAACAAAACAATGGGTTTAATATTTTGATGGTTCCTTCACTCAACATGGATCAGGAGTGGGAATCCTATTCATCACTCCCCTAGGGAACACCATTCCAAAATCCTATCGCTTGATGTTTCCTTGCACCAACAACACAACCGAATATTGAGCACTCATTATTGGGATCAAGATAACCATGGAATTGAAAATTATAGAACTCTAGGTTTATGGGGATTCACAATTAGTCATCAATCAGGTCAACAATGATGACCACACTAGAAAAATGACAAGCTAATGCCTTACAAGAGAATGATTGATGAATTCAAGAAGTATTTTGTTGACATCAAATTTGGTCAAATTCCAAGGAGTGACAACAAGGTTGTTGATGCTATGGCTACTATTGCTTCTTTGCTACAAATTCCAAAAAAATGCGGTCACTATGAGTTCATGGTGGAGCAACTATTTACCCCCGCATACGATGACTCTGAGTCCCAAATTATTTGCCACCTAGACAATGCCAATACCTCCATCTATAGAAAGATTTACGCTTACCTAAAAGATGATATTCTTCCTCCTTATCTTTGCTGCAACCATAAATGAAATTTCATCTACCAATCTGCCCGTCATACCCTAATAACATATGTACTTTACCATCAAGGTCTTGATGGAACTCTTTTGTGATGTCTAGAAAGCGATGAGTCTAAAACAACTTTATGTGATGTCCATGAGGGTATTTGCAGAACTCATTAGAGTGGTTTAACCCTCTCCAAGAAACTCCTCCATCTAGGATATTACTGGTCAACTATGGAAAGAGAAGCCTTTCAATTTTTCAAGACATGTCGAAAATGCCAGATCCACGGTAATCTGATCCATGCACCAACACAAGAATTGCAGCCCTTTGCATCAACATGACCATTTTGTCAATGGGGGTTGGATCTTGTGGGTAAAATTCACCCACCTTCATCCAATGGAAACAAGTTCATTATCACAACCACAAAATACTTCACAAAGTGGGTTGAAGCCATGCCTCTGATCACCATCATAGGGAAGCAGATCTCCTCATTCATCCTTCACTACATCATCTATAGGTATGGTATCCCTCAATCCATTGTCACCGAAAATGGAAGACCTTTCAAGAATCAAGACATACAAGAACTTTGTAAAAAGTTTCATATCCAACATCAATTTTCTACACCCTACTACCCTCAAGGGAACGACCAAGTTGAGGCCTCAAACAAAACAATCCTAAAAATCCTAAAAAAGATCATCAACGATGTTGGACGTAACTGACATGTTCAATTAAACCCTGCTTTGTTGGCCTATCGTACAAGCATCCGAACACCCACGGGAACCACGCCCTATGCACTTGTTTATGGATCTGAAGCAGTATTGCCAATCGAGGTTGAGATACCCTCACTTTGGGTATCCTTGAAAGGTCTCATTATAGATGAAAATTATCATGTGTCTAGACTACAAGAGCTTGAGTTGTTGGATGAACATCATCAGCTGGTAGTGAATCACTTATAAGTCTATCAACGAAGAATGTCCCGAAGTTACAATCACAAATTCAAACCTAGGACATTCCAAGCCGGTGATTTGGTACTAAAAGAAAATCCCCACAATCAGCAGGATCGGGAAAATAAAGGAAACTTTGAGCCTAATTGGTTAGGTCCTTTTGTTGTGGTTTCAGTCTTCAGATCGGGGGCATATCAGTTATCTACACCCGAGGGGGATCTATTTGAAGAACCGATGAACAACCTTCACTTGAAGAAGTTTTATACCTGATGCAACTAGTGCATGTTAAAAGTTCTGAAAAAATCCTAAAAAGCAAAAAAAAGTCTTAAAAAAATCCTAAAAAGCAGAAAAAGTGCTGAAAAAAATATTAAAAAGCAGAAAAAGTCTGAAAAAATGGTCGCCCTGATGAAAACCTGGCAAACAAGCATCTTGGTGACAACATAAAATAAAATAAAATAAAATACAAAAAGAGAAAAATACAAAAAAAAGGTAAAAATAAAAAAATGGTTGCCTTGATGAAAACCTGGCAAATAGGCGTCTTGGCAACAACAAAAAAATCATAAAAATCTGAAAAGTGCAATAAAATAAAATTTTGAAAACTTGGCAAACATGCACTATTTGTGATGGGTCGACTTCTTCATCTTTTCGAGTGTGTGTTAACTGTTCACTTCTACCATCCCTGTGCATTCATGCATATCTTACAACGAGCTTCATGTCCATATTTGGCTAACACGATCCTCCCACTTTGGCTTGGTCTTCATTGTACATATCCATAATAAGTTTGGTTTGTTCTCATTGGGGGAAAAATCCTGATCTCGTTGGGGGAAAATCACCATTGAGCATAAATCAATAGGCAAGCAATCAAAAAAATGCAACATCAAAACAACAACCATATAACCATTCAAAATCTGAGCATAAAAAATCAATCCAATCCAATCAATCATTCAAATCAAACATCAACATCAAATCAAATCATCTCATCACTGGTGAATCAAATTTTGAATCATGGTTGGATTAACTTAACACAAATGTTCAAATGATGTATCGTGATTGTTGTTATCATTTCTCGAGAGTACCTCGATGATGTCATAAACTAGAGGCACTATGATCAAGAATGATATTTTTCTTTGTTTGTTGCTTGTGAGTCAATTATTACTACTATGTAGATTGTCATTGGACATACTCTACAAAGTATCATTGATGACATTCTGAATTTGCATAGGAACATGATTAACTCTTGTTTGTTTACACAAGTGATACTCATGTCATCTTGGTCTAATTATACCTAGATGCTTGTTTTATCTTGCATTATCAAATCTCAACAAAAGTTGTATGGAAGTTGTACTTAGGTCATCATGGTCTATTTTATACCATCGATGTTTGTACTAACTTTCAACATAATAAAATTCTCAATGATGACAATATGCACAACAAATAAGATTTACAACATTGCATGGATAGAATTGCATCTCATTTTAGTTTGCATCTGCATTATAGATTTTCTAAGCTGGTCATTCTCAAGGCTGATGTTATTTATTTCTATAGGATTGAGTATACTTGACATAACAAAAAAAATCATTCATTTGCATTTTCATTTTATTTCCATTTCATACATTCATTTGCATTTGAAAAATTCCAAAAATAAATCATAATACCATCATCATTCACAATCCATATCATTACATCACAGTCATAATAAATGCATTTATTTCATTCATTCATAATTCATCCATAGTCATCCATCATAATAACATCATAAGTTCATTCAACATCACAATCCATTTGGATTAATAATCATAATCCATTTCACATAGTGGCATAGAAAATACTAAAAATATAGAACAACACATTACATTTCATCTGCATCATAACATTCATCACATAGTTTCATAACATAAAAATCATACATCCATACATCTACATGTACCACATTTGCATCCATACATCAATATACATATGAAAAATAACAAAAATCACATTTCATGTCATTTACATCATATCATCCATCTCATAAATATATCATTCATAAACATTATAAAAGCATCATCATCCATACATGCATCCATAACATAATCATATCGAACATGACATAATCATATAAAACATAAATTAAATGCATCCATCCATAATAAAAGTCATCACATAAAATCATTAAACGTCACTACATATCATATAAACTCATGAAAATATGTCAAGTATACAATGATATAAAACTGATAAAGTGATACATCAAAATTATGGAACAAGGCCGAGTATCTGAATCAATGTATGAAATCAAGTTTATCTGGGAGATCCTGTGGTGCTGCCATTTGATGTGGCCAATCTCTATCCAACCCCTAATAGCCCTACCCCTGATGGTCCTATCCCTGGTGGAGTTTCATCTGGCGGAAGTGGCTGTGTGATCCCTTTGTTGGTAATGTGGGAGTGCAAGCATCCAGATCTGGATCTGGCATAGCTGACCCATTGTGCTACTGGTACAACCTCACAATATCTGCCTCTGTAGTATTTCACCTCCTTGG
Organism: Sequoiadendron giganteum; assembly: GCA_007115665.2. Taxonomy (NCBI): domain Eukaryota; kingdom Viridiplantae; phylum Streptophyta; class Pinopsida; order Cupressales; family Cupressaceae; genus Sequoiadendron; species Sequoiadendron giganteum. The sequence goes on from CM021103.1 coordinate 608,025,532, forward strand.
TGGACTATCTGAGCTCTCTAACCAGATCAACAGTACTTGTACCCTGTGCGGCTATCTGGATCTTGTCTACTATGGCCACAACCTATGCCTCTTGCCTCCTTGCAACATCCCTCTCTATAGTCAATGTAGCTACCTGGGCCTATAGCTGTACCATCTGTCCTTGGATCTACACCTGTGCCAGAGCCTATGCCCGAACTTGTGTCTGGGCCTGGGCAAGCTGTCTCTGAAGTGTTTGGACTTGTGCATGCAAAGTTTGAACTTGTCCTTGTAGCCCGACAATCTATGCTTGCTATCTTTGTGAGGGCATCCACACTATCAATGGCCTCCCCCTCCCCCTCCCCAAAGTTTGATGCACCACCACCTCCCCCTCCCCCGCCATCCCCTCCATCATCACCACTAGCCTCCCCCTCAGCCTCCTCACCTTCTCCATCTCTACCTCTGGGCTACATGGCCAACCCTACTCTCTTCCCCACCTTCAAAATCAATGTCGGCTCATCAAGACTAGAAATCCATGGAAACAAATGCATATGGAAATATTCTACGTAGTCCGCTGCCATTTGAGCATCTACGACCTCTGGATGATACTGCCAAAAAATTGACTGTAGGTCATAATACTCTATACAGGCCGCATCATAGTCAATCATTGGTCCCCACTCTGGTATGTCCTGCCTCCATCGTGCATAATGCACTACCCCCTATGGCATCCCTTGGATGCGACCATACTGTCGATGCACCTTGCCAAACATAAACCTCTCAAGAATATATGGCATCCTGCCTATCAGATATCTATTGCAAAAAGTGAAAGGTAAGTTTGCACCATCCTCTAGCCATGGCTCACAATCCAAATAAGGTCGCCATATCAGAATGTCAAATTCATCCAAAACTCACCTCCAATACTCTAACTTACCCAGCTTATGTTGGACAAGTGAACTCGAGTACCCAAAAATGTACGGTCGTCCTACTGGCCGCACCCTATCTCCAACTGGCCATGTGATGGCTATATGCTCTTAGGCCCAAAGTTATAAAAGTGTGCAACCTGCTGACAAACTATTTGCTCGAAGATACACCACCTGGTGCAAATCATGATACAAGTGTGCTAAAATGCATGATCCCCAAACATATCTTGTTCCATGAGCAATCATGCTCTCTAGCAATCACCCCCATCCAATTGAAAGGCCCTTCGACCTACGGTCGGGGTAGAGAAATCCACCAACAAAGCTTGCTAGCACACAGGGTAATGGTTGTTGAGTCACAATGAACTCCTGCCGGGATATCTTGTAACCTATAATTCCATCATTGTGAAACATCTATCATAGGGCATTTGTCCCTCCTTGCTCCTCAACATCATACATAACCAAGGTCCCCATAATCGATATCCTTAGTATTTGATATGCATCCTCTGAGGTCACTGTCATCTCTCCTGTCGACAAATGAAAAGTGTTGTGGTCGCTATGCCACCTCTCTACAAGTGTTGTCAGTAGCCCCCGGTTAATCTAGTACTAAGGCATGTCAATTAGCGAAGTCAAACTACACTGGTCTATGATGGAAAGATCTATCGAAGTCAGCTATGTGATCATATCCCATGTCCCTAGAAAGCGCTCGTGAAGTTGAAGGTTCCCTAAGCCACCCTCCTAGAATAAAATTAAAACATCAAGTCAACAAATAATTCAATCAACCTATCAATCAAGCACATCAATTTAATCAAATCAACTCGCATGAGATTCTGATCAAATCTCGAGGAGCACCTAACCTATCATTTGATTCTCATTTGTCATGAGATCAATCAATCAACCTATCCTATTCATCGTTCCTCACCTATCATGAGGACGATCATCAATCAATCAATCAACATCAGTTTATCTTGTCATTTTTCCTCGCCTATCATGAGGATGATTATCAATCAATCGATCAATTAACCTATCCTATTCATCATTCCTTTCCTATCATGAGGATGATCATTAACCTATCAATAATCATCATCCTATCATCGGCTGATGTGATAAAAAATCATCAAAATCTAAGAGGAAATCATGAAAATAATCAATTTTGGCTAGATGCGCTAAAACAGGGTTTCTAAGTGTTGATTTACTAGATGCATTGGAAAAACTACTAGATGTGTCGTAACAATGTCCGGATGCGCTATTTCATCAATGCATTGGAAAATGGATTTTATGCGTCGTTTCCCTGATGCGCTACATTATCAACCCTATGCGTGACTCTATCCTATGGATGCACTATTTGTCAGATGCACTAATCTTTTGACCTAATGCGCTAAAGCGGTTTTCAGATGTGCTAGTCTAATTAAGGGGTCCTAACCTAACGGGATGTGCTATTACATCCTTCCTATGCGTTGAAGTGGGTACCCTATGCACTATTTTTCCTACCCTATATGCTAAAATGTGGGAAAAATTCAATTTTTTTAAAGAAAATATAAACAGGAAAAATCAAAATTTGAAATTCAAAAAGTGGTTTTTCGGGTACATACCGGAGGTCCATATGCGGCCGGATGTTGGTGGCGGCGAACTCGCTCAAATCAGTGTGTCTAGCATGGAATTTTATCCATCTTTGCTCTGCAGGATCTCAGTTTTCAAAATGCTTAAGTTACAAATGAACTTATCCTTTACCCTTTTACCCCTTTTAAAGGTTAATTAAGGGTAATTATGGTGGCATTTTATTTAATTTTTCAAAGGGATCTTTTTATCAACTAATCAACAGTGTGGCGAAACTCTTCTAATTTTTAGGAGATAAATCAGGTCATTCTTATCAAATCTATCGATTATCAACACATCATCGAAAAATCATTTAAATCATCAAAAAAATTCACAAATCATCAAAAATTCAAAAATCCTTGATTTACCTCTCGAGGGGGCATCCTTTCATCATCACTGTAAAATCAGAGTTTGGGGCATGCCAAATTTTTTTATCATCACGATTGGAAAATTTATTCTTTGAAGCAATGCGGCTGCGCACATCACTTCAAAGAGGGGCAAAATGTATGCACACAAAAATGGTCTGGAGCATCATTTCCTCTACAATTATAAATAAATTGTAATTTTTTTTATATGGTTCATATTCTAATTCTTCTTTTCCAAAATTCACCTTTCTAAAATAATTAAATGGACAAATTAAATCAATTTTCTATTTGATTGGTTTTCCCTCTTCCTCTTAAATTTGAATTTTTTAATTCAAATTGGCCTATTCTTCTAAAATTGGTTAAAATGCACAAATGAATTAATTTGGCATCTTACTAATTTACCATCTCCATTTAAATTGAATTTTTAATTCAATTTAAGCACATTTCTACATATTTCCTCTAACCACCTCCAATTCACCTACCACCTCATCATGTGTCTCACAAAAATGATTTTTTATAAATTGGAAAATATGAAATATCTTCAACCAATTTGCAACCAATTTGGAACTAACTGAGACACATGGCTCCTCCTTCTCTATGATTCCTTTTAACACTTGGCAATTTGTCTTGTTTAAGGGAACCATCTCCCTGATTCCCTCTAACCTCCTGATGCTCTGTCGTTGATGCCGCAGGATCGCAATCCCAACCGTCCATTGTTGCCACATCACCTTGAGGCTTAGAAAATATATAAATAGGACCCTTTGCTACAAATTTTCAACATAAAGATTTGGACAAGCTTATGCTGCTAAATTTTAGTGCATTTGTGAGAGAATTTGGAGAGCATTTTAGTGTTATAATGGCAATTTTATTTTGGATAGTTTAGTTCATTCCATCTTCCATTTAGCATTTATATTTGATCATAATCATCAATCTCAAAATTTAGATTTTAGCATCATTTCATCATAAGATCATTTAGTTTTTACACATCAAATATCAAAAAATCCAAAAAAACATAGGCATGTAGATTTTATTATAGCATCTCGTATCTTGATTTGTCAATCTTTGTAGGTTAATGTGAAACAATAATAGGATCTGAGAGCATAATTTGCAGGATTCCTTGGGATTAGAGAACCATGGAATGAATTAGAAGGCTAGTTGTAGCTTTATTTCTACTATTTAGGTTTCCTTTTAAGTAATACATTGCATGAAGGTGTGTTATACTGAAATTGCAGATACATATTATACACCACACAATAATAATGCAATCTTTCAGGGAAATATAATCAAATATAAGATTTTTCAGATTTTATCCAATTAGAATTCCATCAAAGATGCAAAGATCCGAGACAAAATCTTACTTAATTCTAGAGTCACATATGAGATTCCATTAATTTGTTCAACTAAAAAAAATAAAAATCATACCATTACCAATACACTAGATTGAGACACATGCAAAATGGGCATAATCCTTTGATTTATCAAAAATGTGATATTCACAAATTCAATAGGAAACCCATGCTAAGAATGTATAAGTTTATTGTGCAACAATACATAGAAATCAAATCCTTTGAAATGATCCAAAATCAAAAATATATAGGACGTTGAATTCTTTAAATTGTGGATATGAAATAAAAAGAAAGTTGAAACTAATTTTAGTGCCCTAGATCTGATTGAGTTTAATTGAAATACAACTAAAAGCTAACTAAAGTGCCTCAATTTTAGTTTTGAGACTAACTAAACCTGATCTAAAGAAACTAAAAAGCTAATTGAAATTCAACTAAAATCAAACACCAAATTTAATATTGCAACTTGTACATTGATTTATTAGATTTATTCAAAAATAGAAATATGGTAACCCTAACTTCAATCAACTAGATAAGCTTCCCATGAATGTAGAGACCCCTTCATTCATTTTCTCCATTGGTAGGCCCCAATAATACTGAAGCTTTATTCTTTTATTGAAGGAAGAGTTTTTCATCTGTTCTTGTAGGCTGCCAAAGGCAGTTAACTCTTCCTGGAAGGAGTGAGGCCTTGTCTTTTTATTCATCATTTTGTCAATTTCAGCTTGAGTAACTTGACCCTACATCAACTTCTTTAACTCATCCACCATTTTACTTGGAGCATTCACCAAAGTTGATGTTTCCCAGAATGTGCGATCCAAGTCTTCAATAAATTGTTGAATCTTAGTTATAGCTTGTTCAAATAGACCTCTATTCTAATTCAATTTGGATTTACACTTATTCAAGATCTTAACCCTCAACTATGCAACCCTCAACCATTCAGGAAGCTTGTCCTGATCTTCTTCTTCAATCACTAAAACCTTGATTAGATCTTTCATAGGTGTTGCCTTTATTTTTTGCAAAATTGGGATGTAATCCTCACAGACCAATAATTCTTCATCTATACCCACCTGAATTTGTTGGGCTAGACTATCGTCATAACTAATGCAATGATAGGAATTTATTACTTTCCTTAACACTCGATTAGCTAAGGCCAAAAAAATATATTTCCTTTACTCTATTGTCGGAATCCATCCTTCAGGGTTAGAATGTCTAACCTTTTCTTTTAGTGTGGCTTACAATATGGACTCAAGAACAGTTGTATCTACTAGTCCAATCAAATTTTTAATGCACGCTATCAACTGGGCCACTTGAGCTTTAAGCTCCTCAATATTTTCATCTTTCTGCATTCTTTTTAGGATAGTAGAAACAAACATCTAGAGAGATTGTTTCTCTCCTTCCCTTTTATGTACTCCCAAATTGACTAGCTTGATCTAGTAGTCTTCAAGCCTCATCTCAGATTCAATTTTGTCCACTAGAGGGATGGTTATCTGAGTTCTATTTCTGTGCTCATCCATGGTGACTCTAGATATTCTCCCAGATTGACTTGTTTAATATTTCTTGAATGGCTGCTCTAGTCCTCTTTATCCTTACCAGAGTTTCTTCCTCTTCAATGTCCTCCTCAGTCAAATTGATTTTAATTCATTCTTTATCTTTCCTCTTCTTTATTGTAGCCTTGGGAGGTGAAGCCTTTTGGGTCTTGGCTACTACACCAGAGGATACTTCTCCTACTTTTTCCTTCATTGTGGCTTTAGTAGGTTTTTGCAACTCCATCATAAAAAAAGGAGACTTAAGTCATTTGAAAGAGTGAGCTTTGACATTAGTTTCCCTTGTTTTAATTTTATCATCTTCCTCTACTAAACAATCTTTATTGAATATTGTTTGGTTGCATACATGTTGCATATTATAGATGGGATCTAAGACTTTCCCATTCTCCTTGAGATCCTTGGATACTCAAGCTTTGATGCAGGTTTTAATCAAGTTTACGATCAATCGATAATAATCTTTCATTCTTACCTCAAATTCCTCTTTATAATTCACCTAATGGTCTTCAATTCTAGGCTCATGTAGAAAGAAAGATCCTATTATCATGCTAATTTTCCCAATTGGGTCAAACCTACCTTAAGGATCATTATACTTTTCAAGTGAGTATTTTTCCAATTATACCTCTACACTCTTGGCATTTTGCATGTTGGTGCATTAATATACTCCAATATTCACTGGGAAAGCATGCCCAATCTTGTGCTTTCTGGATATTATTTTATGTATTTTGTTACTTGCCTACAAATCTCCAATAGCATCATTTTTTTGGATGGATACCTTGGAAATTTATACAAATATTTGTGGAATCCAACCCCTCTAATGTATGTAAAATTCATGAACTGAATGTACCAATTCCCCCCGCTTTTGAGCTTAGTCATGGATTCAATGGAGATTTTTCTAGAGAAATATCCCTCCACCCCTTTGATCAATGCATATATAAGTTGTCATTGACAACATATAAATTGGTGTAACTATCCTCCAACTTTAACTGAGGATAATGTTAATAAATTGTTACCTCTACAAGCTAGAAGGAACCTACTTGGTTTAATCCTAAGAAAGTGGCTTGAGAAACCAAAAAATACACCAAGTTTGATGTCATGCAAAACTTGGTGGTTTGGAGGACAATATTCAATTATTCATGTACATCATCATTGATCAGTGTAACCTAATCAATCTTATTGCTTTTGCTATCATTGATGGTCAAGATAAACTTAACCATCCACAGGTAGAAATCCCTAGCATGAGGGTACCCAAACACTCTACTCAGCAAGGTAATTAGGTCCTTGGTATCCTCCTATAATTCACTCTTGTGTTGTATCTTGGCCATCTTAAGGGCCATCTTCTTGGGATTGAGTAGCATCTAGTTTTTGATGAGGTCGATACTGCTTGCCTCATTGTTCTAAAAGTATTCTACTAATTTCTTCATATCTATAGCCTCATATTAGGGATAGGCATGGATCTTGAAGACTCTCTCAATCATATTTGAACTCACATCCAACACTACCTCTCCTGTTGTTGCCATTATTATTTTGTTTTTGATGTCTTTATAATGGGAAAATGTTAATACCAAATTTGGAGACTTTATAGTTATTGGGAAGGCAACTACCTCCACTAAGCTTGAATTAGCTAATGTGGTGGATGCACATGTCCTTGTTTCTTCATCATATATTCTTGATTTAAATTCATCAATATCCACATGTCTTAGGTTAGTGTCTTTGGTTTCAAAATAGGAAGGGAACATCTTTCTTGGAGGGTGGTAACCTTTATATTGGTACTTAATTTCTATGGGATCCTTTGGTAGCCAAGCTCTACAAACTGCTAAATAAATTAGAATAAAAGGCAACAACTTGTTAAAAGAGTACCCAAGACAAAACATGTATTTTCGGGGATCAATTCTTGGACCTAACCTTTATAGCCTACCCAAGAGATAAAACAACCTGAATGAAGGAAGCCCAAACTTTACTTGCTGTCCATCAAGAGTCGGGAATTAGGGTTATGGATTGTTTCTTACTTGAAATAATTCTATAAGTTAGCGTGAAGTTCCAATTAGTGACACTCGAAAAACTATTTAAGGCGGATTGAGAATTTTTCTTAACATTTGTCCACGAGTTCAATGTTTGATAAGGGTTATTCCCGATATCAAATGCCCAAATTTCTTACTCCCATTCAAGGATTGAAGCTTAGATATTTCGTTTAAGATTTCACAAAAAACACGCTTTGAAATAAACTTGCAAAAAATAGCATCTAATATACTTAGATCATTTCGATGAAGCTTTTTCTTATAAGGCATCGAGGGCCAAGCTTCAATGATGTTAGTTAACTTCTACCTCAATAAGAAGTTAATAAAAAAAGGATACATCTGATTAGTGATCTCTAAAAACTTTCGAAGACAAACTTTTTAGTAAGGCTTAAAATTTGGGTTTTAGGGATTGCGTTTTTGGCTTACCCTCTATAGAACCATAAGTAAAACATAACCATGATTGTAAAAACATGACAATAGATCATTTTGAACATCAAAACTTTAATGCAAGTGTGTGCAAGTGTTCTAGTCCCTAAAAATGCAAAGCAACTAAATGAAGTGCAAGGAGAGAAACACAAACAAAACGCTCAAGATTGGCCTAGCTTAATTCAAACAAAATACACGAGAAATATCAAATTTTACCTTGCTTGAATTGTCTCCTTTGGTTGGCCCTTTGATGTCAATTTTGTATGCTCCTTTGTTGACAAAATGACATGCAACCTAGCTCAAAATGATGGTGATGCTATGAGGAATTCAATAGTGTGGTTGGATAATGGATTAGATGCAAGATGGGTGCCCAAAGTGTTGCAAAAATGGTGGTTGAATGCTTGGTAGTATGAGTGCTCAAAGTTTGCTAAGTGTGTCGATGATCAAAATGAGGCAAAATCCACCATATTAAGGGAAAAGGCCTCTAAAGGAGTAGATGGCCAAGATTCATCCAAGAGGAGGAGATCGATGGCTAGGGTGAGTTGAGACCTCACAAGCTATCTCATGAAGACATGTGGAAGATGAAGTGGAGAAGGAAGGGTGATGTTGAGATGAGGTGGAAAATATAAGTCTTGTTTCATCTACCCACATTATGGGATGATGCAATAAGAGAAGAATTTTAAAGTCTTCTAAAATCTCCCTTGGTTTTGGAGATTTGGCCTTGGGATTGGGGGAATGTTTTTTAAATAAGTCTTTTATTCCTCCAAGGGTGTTGGAGAAATAAAGTGGAATTAAAAATTCCACCTAGGATGCATGGGGGAAATAAAAGGGAATTTTAAATTTCTAAGGGAGAGGAGATAACTTCTCCAAATGTAGAAGGCTTTTAATGAGGGTTGACTAAGGGTACATGCCATAAATGGCATGGGGATTAGGTTAGGTTTAATTACTGATTTAGGTTGTGCAAATGAAGGATTATGTAGGTTAATGAGGGATTAAGGGAAAGTTTCAAGATATGGAGGATGTGACTATAATTATGATTAGGAATGTGCACATCATAATCACAAATTAATTAGACTAATCTAGATTAGGAGAGGATTATGGAGGATGGGACAAGGAGAGAGAAAGAATGAATTTAAAATTTGATTTTAATTCATTTGGAAAAAGTGACTAAATTAAATAAATTGGACTATTTATTTAATTTAGAGAGGAATACAAATAAGGTATTTAATTGATTAATATTAAATAAAAGATGAAATATTTAATTAATATGGTTTAGGGATGAGGAATAGAATAATATTAAGGTAAATTTGACCATATGGGGATGGTCAAATTTAGGTGTCTACATTTTGTCCCTCTTTGAAATATCATTAGAATAACAATGTTTCAAAGAAAAGTAAAGTGCGGATGACTCGATAGAAGAAAAAGATTTTAGAGTATGCCCCGATATTGTATGGAAATGGATAGGAAAGACGAATACAAAAATATGGTAGGGTATGCCCCCTTAAGAGGGTGAATGGGGAAGAAAAGGGCCCCCAAACAACTTCTCGATATGGAGAAATGAAGGGTTCCACAAGATAGAGGATGAAAAACCATGAAGAATGGCTTTTAAATGAAGGAAAACAGATCCATGGGGTGTAAAAGGTGGCCCACAGAAGAAAGGAGGCAGAAGGATTAATAAAGAGTAAAAATTATCCAAAATTAGTAAGGCTAATTAGGGGCAAAAATGAAAAGGTATAAATAGTAAATTAGAAAAATTACTATTGACCCAAAGTTTATTTACACACATGTCATCAAGAGATTGGACAAGAGAGAGTGAGATCTGACGAGGTGAGAGGTGATGAGGTGATGGAGATGGAAGACGATAGAGAGATGATTCACTGAGCGGATGAGGTTTGAGATTTCTACCACCTACGAGCGCCACCCTGACAGGTAGGATTTGAAACCCATCTTGTGATTTAATTTGAATTTCCACACATGTTTGTGATTTTGAGAGGGGTAGACTAGGACCAATCAAGATAACCACGCGAGGGAATATTTTCCCTTTTGTCAAAATGCATTCGCCTTTTCGACGAATGGGCAAGGGAACAAGCAAGCACACTTCCATAGCGACAGACGCTCTGATAGAGGGGCGATTATGAAATTGCCTCTCATTGGAATGGGTGAGCCTACTTATGTAGGGGTGAATGGAAAAGTGGACAAGCGATTGCAAAATCACCTCAAACGGGAAAAGGTGGGCACACGACCCTATAGGGGCGAATGCGCGATGGAAGGGTGATGGTGAAATTGCCCCTTGGGAGAAATGGCGATCATGAGATTTCCCAAAAGAGGGATGGGCAGATGCAAATACGCTCATAGGATAGAAGGTGAATGTGAATTTTCTAGTTTGGAAAAGAGGGTTACAGGGGTGAGTACGTTTTTTCCTGTAAGGTAAAGGGGTGAATGTGAGTTTGCCTCTGGTATTGAAGGGCGAAAATGCACCCAAGACAAGAAAGAGGTGGGTATGTCAATAGAATAGACAAACCTTCCAAATGGGTTAGCATAGGGCAAATGCATGAGGCAGTCAGGCAAACAAGCAAGAAAAGTGGAATAGGTGAATTCGCCTTACACAAAGGCGAATTCACCAAACCGAGGCAAGGATGAAAAGAAATGATAGAAAGGATTGGAAAAATGGTTGATATGGATGTAGAGCATAGAGTCTCTAAGGATCCAAGAGAGACACTCAACCATACTAGAGGCTACTCAGGAGGGGATGACGCCTAAAGATCACATTGCACTAGTGTAGGCAGGCTTGCTACACATGTTGGGATATCCCAACCTCTGTGCCCACATACCACTATTGATAGCGCTAATGGAGCGATGGAGTTTAGAGACCTTTGCCTTCCACTTCCCCATAAGGGAGATGACCATGACACTAGAGGATGTTTGGTGCATCCTGGGACTACTCATCAAAGGACACTTGGTGAGTGCCATGCTGAGTAGGCCACTGGAGAGGAGTTTGCGGGCAATGTTCGGTACCACGAAGGTTCCCCATCGATGGATGGAGCTAGACATAGATTCTTGCTTGCCAGTTTCACCACCACTACCATTGTACTTATGTGGATTGATAAGTGGGACCCTCCTCCTTGACAGGAGTGGGAGGTTTTCTAGCCTCAATATGATTGAGGTTGTGAGGCACATTGTAGAGTGGCGAGAGGGTGTATTTACATGGGGACCTTGCATGCTAACACAACTACAGGTATGGTGTATGCTAGAAATGATCAAAGAGTGTGACCCATGTCACACTACTATAGGTGTGGGCATGGGAGCACATTAGAGTCGCATACCCTGATATCCTTGTAGTTGGGGAGAGAGATGGATCTCTCCTAGTGGCATACTGGTATGGATGAGAGCATGGATGGACAAGTATGGCGGTCATATATGGATCAGTGGTTTCATTCCTAGAGAGTGGAGGATCAAATGTACATGGCATATCTATTTTTTTGGTGTTATCTAATAGGGAGAGATCCCTTCATTATTGATTTGTACAAGCTAGATTGGGTGACACGCCAGTTTAGTATTCAATAGGATATCCTCGCAGAGGCACAACTATTCCAACAGATCAACCAAGAGTCAAGAGTAGTATGGGGATAAAAGATTCCAGTAGAGTATGCTCGATAGGCATTGGAGTAGTTGTCAATTACAAGATAGACATGGAGAGGGGGACTTGATGATGTAGGGACCATAGTTAGATATGCAACATGGTGGCTGGAGAGATGACCCATGAAGATCACAATAGTGGATCCTATTGTGCCAATGGTGGGATTCAAGGAGGATGAGTAGTAGAGACATAAAAGGAGGAGGAGAGGGGACAAAAAAAGAGGTGAGGAGGAGGTGGGACAAGAGGAGGGAGTGCAAGAGGAGGGAGTGTAGGAGGAGATGGAGGTGGATGCCCTGACCATGAATGAGACAACCATAGTTGTTTACTAGGGGCCATCGGTGGAGGATACAATAGTGAGGTTGGTAGGCACATAGGCTCAAGCCTAAATTTTGTAGTAGAGGCTATGATAGGAAGAGGTAGAGAGAGATCAACTACAAGCCGAGGTTGAGAGGCTACAACAAGAGGTACATGGGCTATAGGATACAATAGAGGCCATGTAGTTGGACAAGGACATCAGGGTGGTAGGGATGGTGAGAGAGTTATGGAGTTGGGTGTAGAGGCTACAGGAGGAGAGAGACCAACTATAGGGGTGGTTGGAGGTGGCACGAGGAGAGAGATGAGGCATTGGCCATGGTAGAGTGGGTGGTAGAGCAGAGAGATGAGGCCCTAAGGAAGGAAGAGGATACAAAGGCTACAACAAGGGATGGGAGATTGTCCCAAGAGAGAGAAGAGACTGCTAAGGCATGAGTACAAAGCCTATAGGTAGAGAGGGATGAGGTAGAGAGATGAGCATCCCGGGTAGAGGTGCAACTGGCATCAATGCGATTAGCATAGAATTCTTGGGAGATGGAGAGACGAAGGTTGCAATAGTAGCAAGATAGATACTAGATGGAGAGGGAGAAATTATAGGCAAGTGCAGTGAGGGAGGCAGATGCAAAGACTAAGGTAGGTTATTACATGGGTGCATACTTTGGGGTAGTGCCTGATCCAACACGAGGTGATCCTACAATGTTGGTTTATAATTTTTGAGAGATTCTGATTTTTGTTGAAATCATATATTTTTAGTAAATATAATGATTTAAGCCTTAAAAAGTTACATTTTATGGAATCTAATTGAAGAGGGTTTGATCAAACCACCTTAGATCAAACCCCCTTGGATAGAACCCCACTAGTATTAAACCATACCTATAATAGAGTCTCCTTTACACCTATCAAAATGCTGATTAAAAACCACTTTTGATTTACCTTTTGGGGGATCAAATGAATTCATTTAAAATTTATTTTTTGTAAGTGTGTAGTATTTATTATAAGCTTCCCAAAAAGTATAATTTTAATTAATTTAATTTTATTATTATATGTATTTTTATTTCTTATGAATGTAGGATTTTCACTGAAAATCAAGCTCTTTGTTCTGCACATGTGGAAAAATAGAAGATTATCAATATTGTTTTGAAAAATATGAGTGTACCAGATATTGAAGTCCTTGATCCAACAAAAAATAAAATAAAATTTTGATACATACAAAAAAGTTGTGTTATACGGTCCGCCTATGTCTGAATTGTAATTGGTTTGAATTTGAAACTTGATTAAGGAAAAAATATTTAATAAAACACTATAAAACCAATTGGAAGCACTAGATATCGTAGTTACAAATCTAATTTGAAAAAAATAGAATTTTATCCTTCATGGAAAAAAAATTATGTGTTATACGGTGATCGTCACTCCTTAAAAATGGTGTTTATTGAAAAAACTAGTTTTCGAAGGAGATGAAAAAATAAGTACAATCTTATTCCAAAAAAATTGAAAAAAATATATTTATAACCTACAAACAAAATGTCACAAATCACTAGTTTGCATCATCTTCAAATTCCTCACGGTTTAGCCACTATAGGTGTCCAAAAGTGAAGATTTAGTTAGAAAAAATAGTTCAGTGTTCAGTTTGGCCAAAAATTGTAAACTAGTATTGTAGGATCACCCCACAGAGAGTGTTGTACGTTTGAGTAGTCCTATAGAGAGCAACAACTTCACATTCAAGGGCCACCCATAGTAGGGGATATAGTGATTACATGGAGACACCTCCACATGGCCGAGGACCTGGTTCAAACTCTCCCCAGTGGTCAGATGTGGGGAGCAACGGTTAGAGAGACAGGTGTACAGGTAGAGGGTCTCAGTTTTGATAGGTGCTTGGTGGATATTTGTACATAGAGGCAAAGTCAGCTTACAGGTTCTTTCATATAGATGATTTAGCAAATTTAGTGATTCTTTATTCTTTATTGATTCAAGACACACTACGTGTCAGATATACTTTCATGTATTTGTATATTATGATTCCTTTGCACTTGTACTTTTATTTGGTGGACTCTATATGGGTTGTGGACATGGACTATATGGAATTTTATGGACTTTATGATGGAATCGATGTGATGGATACTATATTGTTTGATATATATATGATATTATGGATGTGGATGACACTTTATATATGATTTCTATGTGATGTTGTGGATGTTTACTATGTATATGTGTATAATATGATTATGATGAATATATGTGATGATGATGATGGTTGATGCATTTATGATGGTATGTATGGAATGGATGATATATCTTATGACTAACAATTTGTGATGTAGGATGTGATGATTTATGATTTGTGTTTTTATGATGTATGGTATGGATATGACACTAACGGTTTGTGATGCAGGCGGTGATGAGATTACAAATTATGATGCATACATATGTAACATAATGAGATGTATCTATGACATGTCTTTATTATGGATGATGTATGGATTATGGATGACATTACAATGCTTTTATTATGGATGTATTATATGCATAATGCTATGGATGGATGATTATATGTGTAATGTAATAAGATGCACGAAATGAGGTGAACCTAATGTGATAAATTAAGGTGCTTAGAATAACAAATCTAAACAACTTAAAATGGCAATGAAAGTGTAAATGAAATAAGATGAAATGATAATGAAATGGATTTAAGATGCTTAGAATAAAAAATCTAAACAACTTAAAATGATAATGAGATGTAATGGAATGAATTAAAATTCTTAGACTAGCATGTCTATATTAATCTAAACAACTTAATGTGATAATGAAAATGATAATGAGATGCAATGGAATGAATTAAGATGCTTAGAATAATAGATTTATATTAATTAAAATGACTTAATGGGACATAAAAATGATAATGAGATGCAATGGAATGAACTAATATGCTTAGACTAATAGATCTATATTAATCTAAACAACTTAATGGGACAATGAAAAGGATAATGATATACAATGGAATGATAATGAAATGGAGAAATGCAGTGGATAATGATAGGATAATGAAATGAAACCTAATGGAATAAAAATAAAATGGATAATGAAACTAATAAAAATGATAATGCAATGCAATAGAGTGAACCTAAATGACAAAAAACATGCATAGTGGAATGAATGATGATGGGTGATAGTACACTTGTCCAAACTATAGGGACCCCGATAGGAAGAATAAGTGGGGGGAAACATTTGCACAACCAAAAAATCAAGGACCATAGGCTAGAGAACATGGATTGGGATAAAAACAATGCAATAGGGTAATGAAGGAAATTCAAATCTAATACCATTTTGTCATATTAAAACTTAATTTTTCTATAGCATAGGACATGATATGCCAGGGTATAAAGAACCAAGGCTAATTAGTGTCAAATGCATAGGACAAGCACAACAAACAAGAAGGATATCCCAACACCTCGAAGCCACAAGGGCGTTGGTCGGGCTTGATGTTGGAATAACCACAAGCATAAAGGATGCACCAACATAACACAAGACCACAAGAATCTTGGTGGGTACTACATGGGACAACAAGGAAGACAAGATCACACCAAAAATCAAGATATGCCCCTATGTTTACCAACCAAAGCGCACCATGATATGAGGGATCGTGGCGACCCTGACAAGGTATAATAGGAAGCTCAAATGATAGACAAAATGCCAAAAAGCACTAGAAGATCACAATAAATTTGAAATATCCTTTTTCATAGGGCTAGTAGGTGGATGGGATTGAAACAGTCCGATTTAAGGAAAGATACATCCTATTAAGACCAAAGATGAAGGGTAGATTAGGTGATCAACATGACTCGAGATAGTCAAAATGGATTGAACCTCGCAATACCAATAAACTTTGTTATTAGAAATCAACTGGATATGGACACACTTGATGACACAAAACAAATCCAAGACACACCCTACGGATAGACCCAGGGGCTTGAGGGCTGATCAAAGATTAGTCTTGACTATGTGAAAGCATATAGCAATCGCAGTTTGATAAAAGACTGATGAATAACCATGGATAAAAGCAAAAAGAGGACGACGAAGACTTAGATGGATAATGAAGCCTAACACAAATAGATGGAAAAAAGCCTCAGGGGCTCATCAAAGATGGTCTTGCCTACGTGAAAGTGTAAAGGCAACATAGTTCGACCAAAGACAAAATGAGACCTAATGATGACAAACACGACGAAAGGATCCTAGATGGGAAAACGAGACCAATGACATGACACCATATATATGCAATGAAAAGCTCATGATTTAGGATCAAAGATCAAGATTTTGGATAGCAACTTTAACCGTCCAATGGTCAATCAAAATACACCAAGCAGGGGACGATAGGATGCCAATGGATGATGGATGTGATAGGATGTTAGGATAAGATATACGAGGATAGGATGAGTGAAAGAATATAGGAAAATAGGACACAAGGTAGATAATGATCAAGCCCTTTAAAAATAATGCCTATTGCCAAGTTTTCACCAAACGTACTTATCCAAGGTGCCACCAAGGGTGGTTTTCACTATAGGACACATTATTTCTCTTTACTATTTTTGGAGTTGTTGAATTTTTTTTTTTTGGTATTTTTCAAGTAGGATAACCCAATTGACTCAGGTATAAAACCATTTCAAGTGTATGATATTGATGGGTTCTTCCAAGGGTTCCCCCTTAGGTGTAGCAAGCTAATATGTCCCAAAATCATACTTTGTAGTGATGCATCATGGACCCAACCAATTGTTGGAAATGGGATGCCATTTAATTGCAATCCTAAACATTATTTATTTCACCATATATCCTAAGTCCTTAGAATGTGTTCAACAACACTAGGATTAGGAAGAGATTAATATTTGATGAAATAATCATGTTAATTGACATTTGTAATTAATTCTAAATGTTAAAAGAATGTGTGGACACCTTGGAATTAGCTCTTATAAAATAGGAGGACATGGGCTCACATATGGTAGGGGACAACTCACCTTGAGTTTAGTTATCTAGTTGGTAAATTGAGTACACTTCAGAAATGCATCCTAGGTTCCTATAAAATAGGGATTTTGATTTGTGCATGTTGAGTACCTATAAAATAAGGTTTGAAGTTCAGTTGAAGTTCAATTGAATTTTCGTTGAAGTTCAATTGAATTTTAGTTGAAGTTCAATTGAAGTTTAGTTGAAGTTTAGTTCAGTTTAGTTTAGTTTAGTTTAGTTTAGTTTAGTTTAGTTTAGTTTAGTCTAGTTTAGTTTAGTTCAATTTAGTTCAGTTCAGTTCAGTTCAGTTCGGTTATGGTTCAATTATCTTCAATTAGTTTTAGTTGAATGCTAGTTGAATTCAATTGACTTGGAATGCATGGATAATAACTTGAGTTGCATGACAGATAATAGGTACTACCTTCAGTTAATAGGGGATGACCATTCTTGCATGAATTGTGTTGAGAAATATTTCAGTTAACAAGAAATATCCTGGACCCACTTTGGGCGCCCAAGTTGTCTTCTTGGAATTAGCTCCTTTGCATGTTGAGATATTTATGAAGGCTTAGTTAGGTGGGGCCCTCTTTTAGGTACCAAATTTGAGGATGAAGCCTTAATATATTTATAGAATAAAGGTTGAGTTATGAATTCAATTTGGGACACCCAAATGGATGAAGGAGATGATTTGACATTGTTCTTCACAATACAAATCTACTTGCAAGAGATAGGCAAACCTTTTAGGGTTAGGGCTTGAGCATTGTTATTGTAACTCATTTGGAGTTTACCATGTTGATTAAAGCCTATTTATCTCAAGCAAGTTGAAGAGAGTTATTATCAGTTGTTATTACAGGTTTTGAAGAAGATTGGTGAAGGCAAGAAGAAGCATTCTCAAGAAAGAATTGGATCTATTGTATTTTAGATTTTGAATAATAGAGAATAATTCTTGGTGGAGTTTTTTCCTGAAAGGGTTTCTCCACGGTACATCTTGTGTAATCTTTCTATTATCCAGTCTAGTTCTTCTATCAACTTTTGTCTACATTCTACAATAGTAAAATGGATTAATCAAGATAATCACCCATAAAGAATTTGTAACAAAAGGAAAAGCTTATTTAGATCAGCAATCTTAAATTTTTATAGAGTACTAAGCTAAGAAAACACCTCATTTTTCAACATTTGGTATCAAAGCTGAGGTTGGATAGAGTATTGGGACACCTTTCTCTTAAAATATTGGAGGTTTTTTGGCTTAGTGGGAGCTTTTATTATTTTTATTATTTGCTGATTTTGGAATTAAGTTTTGTTACAATGAATTCTCGGTTAGAAATTGAAAGGTTCAATGGTTCTAACTATGAAATGTGGAAATTAAAAATGGAAGATCTTCTTGAGAAAAAGATCAGTGGTTAGCGGTTAATAATGAGACAAAGAAACCTACAACTATTTTAGATGAGGATTGGGCTAAGTTAGATAAGAAGGCAAGAGGAACAATTAGGTTATGTCTTGCTGATGTGGTTCTCTTGAATGTTTTAGATGAAAATACTGCATATAAATTATGGAAGAGAATAGGGGATATTTATCAAACTAAGTCTCACCAATAAGTTGTGTCTGAAAAGGAAGTTGTATTCATTAAAAATGAAAGATGGTGAATCTATTGCACAAAATTTAAACTCTTTCAATTTAATTCTTAGTCAGTTAGCATGTGTAGATGTAAAGCTAGAAGATGAGGATAAGTGCATTTTGTTACTTTGTTCTTTACCAGATTCTTGGAAAAATCTAATTGTTGCAATTAGTGGTAATGGTGCAGATCCAAAGATGGACAACATTATTCCTACTCTCCTATTAGAGGAGATGAGGAGGAAGTCTAAAGAGAAAGTCCAAGATGTCTTGTTTGTAAAAGGTAGGCCTAAGAAAAAGTAACCTAAGGGAAACAAGGAAGGGAAGGGTAAGTCAAAAGGACAGAGTAAGGTAAAGTGTTGGAACTGTGGGAAATTGGGACATGTGAAGAAGGATTGTAAGAACAAGAAAGAAAGTTTTGATTCTTCTACAGAGGAGTTCTCAGATGATAGTAATGATGCATTGGTTATTTCAGCCAATATTGTTTGTGATAACTCTTTGCTTCATGTTTCAAAGTAATCTTCATGGAGAGGATGGTAGTCACGATGCCATGTGTAACTCGGTACCACGGTTCAATGGGAGTTGTTGGCAGTGACTTGGATGCATCATTGGTAAGGTTATCTCCATGTGATTGGAGATATGGTTTCTTGGTTTAGAGTGTAGTTTCTATTATGTCATGGTTTACTCTTGATTATAGATTAGAGTTTTGGCATATTACATGTTCTCTTGAGACTAGGATGTAAATATATATGTTATGGTGCATGTGATATCCTAGGAGGAGATGGTTAGATCATGGATGTCATGTTTATGTTCAAGGTTGGAGCTTTGACATTGATCCTGTGTAGTTCTCTTAAGTATTGGGTACATTAATCATTTGCTTGATAACTTCATGGAAGTTATCTGTTGCATTTGGAGTTTGGCATGGATTAGTTGGTTATAGGTCCTCATGGATACTTGGAGAAATAGGTGAGGCTAGAATTCTCTTTTGGTAATGGATATTTGTTGGAATGGTTACTTGTAATAATTTTTTTTTTTTCAATAGAAAAGACCGAGGAGCCTACACTTTGGTTGAACATGAGTTAAACACACTCGGTGGTTTAGGATACCTCCAAAGAGGCGGTTTGGATATAGAGACTTGGGAAAGGTTTTGGTTTGGTTGATAATGGGAAGGTATTAATTGAGAAAGTTAAAACTTTAATTAATGTTATAGATTATCTTATGAAACCATACAAATAATTTCTCTTGGTTTTAATCATTTGCTTGTAAGCTTCATGATTATGCAGGTTGCATTTGAAGTTAGCATGGATTGATTAGTTGGTGCAAGAAGGCCATTGGCCTTGATTTTTGTACTTGTTATATTATTCCTTGTTTAGAATAATTGCAATGTATAATGTCAAGTGGGAGAATGTTGGAAATAGGATGCCATTTAATTGCAATCCTAAAAATTATTTATTTCACCATATATCCTAAGTCCTTAAAATGTGTTCAACAACACTAGGATTAGGAAGAGATTAATATTTGATGAAATAATCATGGTAATTGAAATTTGTAATTAATTCTAAATGTTAAAAGCATGTGTGGATGCCTTGGAATTAGCTCCTATAAAATAGGAGCACATGGGCTCACATATGGTAGGTGACAACTCACCTTGAGTTTAGTTAACTGGTTGGTAAATTGAGTACACTTCATAAATGCATCCTAGGTTCCTGCAAAATAGGGATTTTGATTTGTGCATGTTGAGTACCTATAAAATAGGGTTTTAAGTTCAGTTGAAGTTTAGTTGAAGTTCAGTTCAATTCAATTCAGTTCAATTATGGTTTAGTTATCTTCAGTTATTTTTAGTTGAATGATATTTGAATTCAGTTAACTTGGAATGCATGGCTAATAACTTGAGTTGCATGACATATAACATGTACTACCTTTAGTTAATAGGGGATGACCATTCTTGCATGAATGGTGTTGAGAAATGTTTTAGTTAACAAGAAATATCTTGGACCCACTTTGGGCACCCAAGTTGGCTTCTTGGAATTAGCTCCTTTGCATGTTGAGATATTTCTAAAGGCTTAGTTAAGTGGGGCCCTCTTTTAGGTTCCAAATTTGAGGATGAAGCCTTAATATATTTACAAAATAAAGGTTGAGTTATGACTTCAATTTGGGACGCCCAAATGGATGAAGGAGATGATTTGACATTGTTCTTCATGACACAAATCTACTTGCAAGAGATAGGTGCAACTTTTATGGTTAGGGCTTGAGCATCGTTATTGTAGCTCATTTGGAGTTTACCATGTTGATTAAAGCCTATTTATCTCAAGCAAGTTGAAGAGAGTTATTATCAGTTGTTATTGTAGGTTGTGAAGAAGATTGGTGAAGGCAAGAAGAAGCATTCTCAAGCAAGAATTGGATCTATTGTATTTTAGAGTTTGAAAAGTAGAGAATAATTCTTGGTGGAGTTTTTTCCCGAAAGGGTTTCTCCATGGTACATCTTGTGTAATCTTTCTATTATCCTATCTAGTTCTTCTATCAACTTCTATCTACATTCTACAACAGTAAAATGGATTAATCAAGATAATCACCCACAAAGAATTTGTAACAAAAGGAAAAGCTTATTTAGATCAACAATCTTAAAGTTTTACAGAGTATTAAGATCAGAAAACACCTCATTTTCCAACACCAATTAGCTTCAAATTTCAGTTTCTTTTCTTGATCTTGTTGGGTATGTTGATTCTCTTTCAAGACTAGATCACCAATATTGAATTGGCAAGGATGAACCTTCTTATTATAACTCCTAAGTCAATGTTGATAAGCCAGAAGGTGATAGTAGGCCTTGATACATTTCACATCCAGGAGCTCTAGCTGACTTAGCCGTGCAACATGTGCATCTTCATCATTGATCAAATTCTTCAAAGAGATACAGAGTGATGGGATCTCAAATTCAATCAGAAAGATGACGTCTGTGCCATAAACAAGGGAATATGGGGTGGCACCAATAGGGGTACAAATGGATGTGTGATATCCCCAAAGGGTGGGATTAAGATATAGGTGTTAATCTCAACCAGTATTATTGATGACCTTCTTAAGGATTTTGATGAGGGTTTTTTTGGTAGCTTTAGCTTGTCCATTACCTTGGGGGTAATAGGGAGTCGACCAACGATGCTAAATGTGGTATGTTTCACAAAGGTGTCTCATGTACTGGTTTTTGAAAGGCTTATCATTTTCGGTGATTATGGTGGAGGGGATACCATATCTATAATGAATATGATAGAGGATGAATTTGGATATTTGAATGCCAATGATTTGGGAAAGTGGAATTGCTTCCACCCACTTAGTGAAATATTCAGTGGTAGTTATTATGAAGGTATGGCCATTAGATGAGGGAGGATAAATCTTGCTAATTAAATTGAGACCCCATTATGAAAAAGGCCACAATGTAATGATGGGTTGTAGATCTTTTGTAGGAGCATGAATTAGATCTACATGTTGTTGACATGGTACACATTTCTTAACTAGTTCACACGCATCATGCTCCATAGTTGGCTAGTAATATCTTGCTCTGAGAAGTTTCTTCACCAAGGCCATCCCATTAGAATGAGCCCCACAAACACCACTATGCACGTTGTTTAATGCAATGTGGGATTCTAATTTGTTTAAACATTGAAGGAGAGTACCATCATACCCTCTACAATAAAGTGTATCTCCTATGATTGTGTAACAGGAAGTGCATTGAATGAAAGATTTGCATTGGTTATGGGTGAGATCAAGTGGTAGGATGTTGTCATGTAGGTAGGTGTAAATATCATATTACCAGGGTGATTGGGGATCCATAATGTTGCACACCATTTCATTATCTGGAATATCATACGTTGGGATTAATAATTGTTCCACCAAGAAGTCACAATTTTTTTGGTCTTTAGGCATGTCAATAAGAGAACCAATGGTGCCCATGGCATCAACAACTTTATTTTGCAATCTAGGAACCTGCTCAAACTAGATATGACTGAAGTATTTCTTGAAAGAATCAACCATGTGCTTGTAAGGGAGGAGTTTTTCATCCTTAGTTTGAAACTCATCATTGACCTGTTTAATTACAAGTTGTGAATCACCATAAAAACAAAGATGGGTTATATTCCATTGGACTACGATCCTAAGGCATGTGATCAAAGCTTCATATTTCATAATTTTGTTTGTGCATGGGAATGTCAACCTGAATGATTTCAAGATATAGTCACCTTGAGGGGTGAAAAAAAATTCCCGCACTAGCTCCATTTTGAGTGTATGACCCATCAAAATATAATGTCCATGCATTTGAATTTGAGACTATGAAGATTGATTCATCAAGAAATTCTTCCACTAAGGGATATGTATCTACAAATGGAACATCAACCAACTGATCTGCTATAGCCTGCCCCTTGATTGCCTTGTGATTCACATATTCAATATCAAACTCATTGAGGAGCATAAACCACTTAGCCATGTAGCCAATTAATGAAGTTCTTGATAAAAAATACTTAAGTGGGTCAACCTTGGATATCAATTTGATTGGATGACTAAGCATATAATGACACAACTTATGTGAATTGAAGAAAACAACTAAGAAAGCTTTTTCCATGGGTGAATAGTTAAGCTCATATCCCATGAGTGTACGAATGACGTAGTAGATGACATGTTCTTTGGAAGACTCATCATGTTGGGCCAATAATGCCCCCAGTGCAATTGAAGTGGCTAAAATGTATAGCAGTAATGGATTACTCGGTATGGGTGGCATTAAGATTGGTGGGTTGTCTAGGTACTCCTTGATTTTATTAAATCCTTGCTAACATTGCATATCCCATTTAAAAGTTGTATCCTTGCACAAGAGGTCAATAAAGGATTGGAATTTATCAGAAAGTTGGGCGATGAATCACCTGATAGATTGTAATTTCCCTTGGAGGCTCCTTAACTATTTTAGATTTTGAGGTGGGGGAATTTCCATTATAGCCTTAACTTTTTTTGGATCAACTTCGATACCCCTTCTAGATACAATGAATTTTGGTAGTTTTCCTGATGTGATGCCAAAAACATACTTCTTTGGATTTAAGTGTAACTCAACCACTCAAAGATCCACCTCAGGACCTTAAGGTGATCTTCTCTAATTTTGAACTTTCCTAGTAGATCATTAACATAGTCTTTCATTGTAATGTGGATGAGACCATGGAAGATGACTATCATTGCATGCTGATAAGTTTCCCCCATGTTCTTAAGACCAAAGGACATAACATTGTAACAAAATGTACCCCAAGGGGTAGTAAAAGCAGTTTTGTGTTGGTCTTCAGGTGCAATTTTAATTTGGTTATAGCCTGAGAAGCCATCCATAAGTGATAGCTTGACATGCCTTGTTGTGAGATCCACTAACATGTCAATATTGGTAAGTATCATCTTTTGGACAAGATTAGTTGAGATCCCTTAAGTCTATATAGATTCTAATGCCCCCATTGGGCTTGGCCATATGTATTATATTTGATATCCAATCCGAGTAATCAATCAACTTGATAAATCTAGTTGCCAACAGGGTCACTTCTAGATGCATTTTTTTGAGTTTTTATTTGATTGGCTTTGCATTAGGAATCACATCAAGATGGTGGATGACCAAAGTGGGATCCAATCCTATCATATTAGAATGAGACCATGTGAATTTGATGATGCCTTCTTTCAATAGATTGAGAATGACAGGATACTCCTTTTCAAACAAGGATTTTGCCACGTAAGTGATTTTAAGTTATTTTGTGCCTAGATTGCATTCTTATGTTTCTTTAATCAAGATAGAAGATTGTTCAGAGAAGTGAGTTACAATGAGGGGAAGATGAATATCCCCATCCTCTAGCACCTCATCAAGGTTTTCACCAGAGGATACACCCTTTATTTTTACTTTTGATGAGTCAAGAAGTGCCTCAAGAAGGTTTTCACTAGATGACCCCTTGTTTTGTTTCTTTGTATTTTACAGTTAGGGTGTTCATCTTCCCCCAATCCCATAAGTTGTACATATGCTTCCTCTGAAGGAAATATATCAACTAGTGCACTCCCTCGTAGTTCCTAAGCAATGAGGTCAGGATGAGGAAGTGAAAGGCTAATGGAGAAGATAAAGGTGGAATCAAAGATGAAAGGAATATCCACATCATCATATGAAAGTATGATAGCCTCTTTTTTGGGTATGTCCTCACAAAAATTGTCTTTTGAGTTAACGTTATTTGAAGTGCTGGTAGATGCAATAGACCCCTTTTGTTTCTTATCATAGCCTAGGCCCAAATTTTTAGGATGCACTAGTGTTTCAATGGGTTGTAGCCTTCCATGTTCTTCAACACCAAACCCTCCCCCTTGATAGTTATATTTTTTTGGCTCACTTAGATGCACAAGGATATACTTCTTGGAATTACTCAATAAGGGGAGGTTCAGGTTCAGGTTCCTATTTATAAACCCATTAACTAATATCTTCATCCATCTGATCTTGTAGTGTGCCTGGAGGTTGGAATGTTGTAGAACCCACATTCTTGGAACTAATGGTTTTTGTCTTTGATTATTCTTTCTGTACAGACTGAGAAGGTTAGCCATAAGTGCGGGGAGATGAAGACATTGTTGCCACATTAAGAGCAGTATGCATCTCATACTCCCCACATCCCTTGTCAATGATCTAGAATTTGGTGATGGTGGATTCAAATGTGGAAGATGGAATGAAAGATGCATTGGATGATGGATTAGAAGATGGAATGGATGGTGATGCCTGAGGAGCTCCCACCGAGCATGCTAGAAATGTGTGCAAGTGTTCTAGTCCCTAAAAATGAAAAGCAACTAAATGAAGTGCAAGGAGAGAAACACAAACAAAACACTCAAGATTTTCCTAGCTTAATTCAAACAAAATACACAAGAAATATAAACTTTTACCTTACTTGAATTGTCTCCTTTGGTTGGCCCTTTGATGTTGATTTTGTATGCTCCTTTGTTGACAAAATGACATGCAACCTAGCTCAAAATGATGGTAATGCTACAAGGAATGCAATGGTGTGGTTGGATATTGGATTGGATGCAAGATGGCTGCCCAAAGTGCTGCAATAATGGTGGTTGAATGCTTGGTAGTGTGAGCGCTCAAAGTTTGCTAAGTGTGTGGATGATCAAAATGAGGCAAAAAATCCACCATATTTAGGGAAAAGTCCTGTAAAGGAATAGATGGCCAAGATTCATCCAAGAGGAGGACATCAATGGCTAGGGTGAGTTGAGACCTTACAAGCTATCTCATGAAGACATGTGGTAGATGAAGTGAAGGAAGGGTGATGTGGAGATGAGGTAGAAAAGATAAGTCTTGCCTCATCTACCCACATTATGGGATGATGTGACAAGAGAAGAATTTTAAATTATTTTAAAATCTCCCTTGGTTTTGGAGATTTGACCTTGGGATTGGGGGAAGGAATTTTAAATTAGTCCTTTATTCCTCCAAGGGTGTTGGAGAAATAAAGTGGAATTAAAAATTCCACCTAAGATGCATGGGGGAAATAAAAAGGAATCTTAAATTCCTAGGGGAGAGGAGATAACTTCTCCAAATGTAGAATGATTTTAATGAAGGTTGACTAAGGGTACATGCCATAAACGACATGGGGATTAGGTTAGGTTTAATTACTGATTTAGGTTGTGCAAATGAAGGATTAGGTAGGTTAATGAGGGATTAAGGGCAAGTTGCAAGATATAGAGGATGTGACCCTAATTATGATTAGGAATGTGCACATCATAATAATAGATTAATTAGACTAATTTGGATTAGGAGAGGATTATGGAGGATGAAACAAGGAGAGAGAAAGAATGAATTAAAATTTGATTTTAATTTATTTGGGAAAAGTGACTAAATTAAATAAATTAGATTATTTATTTAATTTAGAGAGGAATAAAGATAAGGTATTTAATTAATTAATTGAAATACCTTAGGGGACATTAGGCATAGGCTAAATATTAAATATATAATAAACTATTTAATTAATATGGTTTAGGGATGCAAAATATAAGAATATAAAGGTGAATTTGACCATATGGTGGTGGTCAAATTCAGGTGTCTACAACAATAAATCATCGGTCATCAGACATTGAGGATTTGGTATATCACTTACTACATAGGTAGTTAAAGAATAAACCAACCTCTCAACACTTGACACTCGAAAACCAAAATCACTTCAAAACTCGCTAAGGCAAGAAAACACTTAGCAAGGTTGAAGTATGATGCCCAATCGGATGACGTTATATACATCCTCAATTGGCGTGTTGAGATCAAAATCGATTTGACGATGCAAAAAGATGAAAAAACAAAATGGAATGAAGAAGAACAAGGAAAATCAAGAAAACCAAGGAAAAAATGAAAAAGAAGAACACTGAATTGATTTACAACAACACACAAACAAACTCCACACACAAAAACCAGGAAAATACCACAAAATCACAAGAAAAATGAGAGAAACCATGATACCAACTTGGAGAAAGAGTGTGGGGGCGAAGGAAAACATGAGCAAGCATGATACCATGCATAGAATGAACGAGCATTGATTCAATGAACACCAAACCAACATAGACATGGTGAAAATGGTGGAAGGGAACAATGACTAACAATCATAGAGGGGGGTTTGATAGTTGAAAAATTCACAAATAGCTTCAATTGCACAAGGTGAATGAAGAAATGACAAGTTATTCACCTAAAAATCCACTCCACAAACCCCAACACCCCCCATAAATAACTTACTAAATGCACTCTATTAGTGAATTGAATGTGCCTGATGGATGTGATCGATGTGATAGTCAAGGTGATAGGACGTCACCACCATCAGACTTTAGGGACCAGGGGTTCACTTCTATGAAGACTTTGACATGCGAAAGTATAAATCATCGAAAACCAACATGGAGCGACCAACAAACATTGGAGTTTAGGCCTGATCCATTTGGTATACCAGAATGGAGTAACCCAAAGCCTTGAAACTCGACAAGAAACCCAAAAGAAAGGGGAATGAAAATAAATAATTAAAGAAGGAAAAATGAATGAAAAGGAAAAATGAAAAGAAAGAAACAAAAGGTAACAAGGAAAGCATGAGAGAAAGCAACACACAAAAAAGAAGGGGGGTTCTCATTTTTTTAGAAACAAAATGGGGTGTGAGTGCAAGGCACAACATATACTTCAACTTGGTGATTACCTTATCGGTAATATGAGGTGAACCAATTGTACTTGATATGGAATTTATTACATTAGGATCACACTTCATGATTTTTGAATTATTTTTATTGTATGGGATAATGGTAGATAGGATGCCAAAATGATAAAGGAGATGGTTGAGGATAAGCTTGGATATTTGGTTGTTGGTGGTCAAAGAGAGTGGAACTACTTCAACCCACTTTGTGAAATATTTGGTGGAAGTAATAATTAATTTATGGTTATATGAGGAGGGATTAATCTTTCTAATAAGGTCAAGGACAGGTGTAGGGGCACCTAGGTTCTCATGCCCAAGAGGGGTAAAAATTTAATGTTTTTTTTTTAAAAGTTCTTAATATGAAATAAGGTCTAAGAAGACCATTTTAAATGTTTTGGAGTCTATTTTAGGTCACTAGGTGGATTGGAGTGCCAAGTTGTATAAGTTGTCAATTTTGCAAAAATATTGGCATTGTTGTAAAAGTGTGAAAATAGGGAATATGAAGAGTCATTGGTTGTAAATGAGGGAGTTGAATAGTTGGAACTTGAAAAATCAGTTGTGAACCATTGGAAAATGTTGGGAAAGGTTTAAAAATTCCTTGTATGGTTGAACAAATGGTTAGAGAATATGTAAAAAAAATTTTGATGAAGAAATAAACATAATTTTTTGAGTTTTACCACGTTTTTTCCTGTTCTCTTGATTTTGTATAGTTTATACAGAATTTTGATGACTTAAAAATGATTGTATCTTGTAAATTAATGAATCAAATTTAATTTGCAACTGGTTTGGTGGTTTTTCATTGAGTTTGAAGAAAGTTATAGGCGATTTACTGAAAATTGTTTAGAACCCTGGTTAGGGTTTCTAGTGGACTTCAAAATGTAATTTCTCACCATTCCTAATGTGGAAAAATCTGAAATTTTGTGATATGAAGTATTTTTATGTGTATTTAATTATTCCAAGATTGTAGGTTCCAAGGTTTTAGTGATGCCCTAGGTCGAATTTCCTTATGTTTTAAATCTAATTGGTAGAGAAAAGTTAAATTTTGAAGGGTTCCATACAAAGTAACTTACCTTGATTCTGAGATATGTTGTATAAAGCCTAAATGGGTATTTATAAATATGTTTAAATTTTATAAATAAATTATACACTAAAATTTATGGCCAAAAAACTCAATTTGCTAGCCCCATATTTTTAGGCTTAAAAGAAGGACAATTTAAATTTGAGTCTTGTGTTACAAAACAACCATACCGAAGTTTTGGATATGATAAATAACTACCAAAAGGGCACTCAAAATAGTGTTTATATTGTGGGTTTGAGAACTTCTCCATAAGTTATGTTAGAAAAAACCAATTTGCTGTTCTATTTGGCCTAGGGTAAATTTGATAAGAAAATAATTAAAATTTGTTAGCCCTAAGTTCTTTTGCATTTATAACACTTATTTTTTGTCATCCTTATTCCATTGAGAGTACTCTTGGTGTTGATTTACCTGTTTAAAACATGAATGACCCATTTAGGGTTGAAACCTAATTTGCATTCATTGAAGGTTATGAGCAAGAAACACCAAATCTTGTTGTGATATGTGTAGACACATAAAAATGACCTAGACCTGCAAACTCTATTTTAATCTTTTTCTTCCTAGCATAATTAAGACATTTTAATTATGTCCTTGATTTAGTTTCGGTTATTAATTAAATAATTCATAATTATCTAATTAATTCATGCCCTCTTTATTCTTCTTGATTATTAAATAAATACGTCACTAATTGTCTAATGTCTTCTTATAATTAAATAAATTTCTTAATTTATTTAATTATTTTTTATCTTTGTCCATTATGCTTTCTTATTATTAAATAAATAAATTTTATTTATTTATTTAATATGTCACTAATTCTTAAAAAGTCCTCTTATAATTAAATAAATTCTTTAATTTATTTAATTATTGCCACCTTCACATTTCCCTCATTTTAAATAAAATTATTTAAAATAGTCCCACTCTCTAATTTCCCTCTTTTTAGTAAATAATTCAAATTATTTATTTACTATCATGTGACCCCACCTTTTGAATTAAAATTAATTTTTAATTCAAAATAGTCTTTTTCCTCCAAAACTCAATATTATTTGATTTTCCAGCCACCTCCTTTTCTGTGCTCATTTTAAATAAAGTTATTTATTTAAAATAGTCCCACTTTCTAATTTCCCTCTTTTTAGTAAATAATTCAAATTAATTATTTACTCTCACATGATCCCACCACTTTTGAATTAAATCAATTTTTAATTCAAAAGGTCAACATCACTTCTTGAATCAAATAATTTTAAATTCTTATTTGATTCTCCAACAACTTCGTTTTATGTGTCCAATATCTTCTTGTCACAGGCATTATCAACCCTTCATTTGATTTTCTAAAAATCAATCCTGTCCATTCATTTCAAATTTGACCTAATGTTGCCCTAACCCTAATTGTGCTTTGTCATATTTAATCTTGTCCATTGATTCTAGGGAACTTGTCAACTTTTAATCTTGACCATTCACACAAAATTGCATTTTCTATAAAATGACAATTTTTGGTCTCATTTTGTCATCTGGCAACCTCATGTTCTTGCAACCTCATAATTTTGCATTCTTGTCATTTTGTCATAGGCATATTTGCATTTCATTTGGCATAATTTAGACATATTTAGAGGCTTACTAGTTGCATTATAGCATAGGATTGCATGTAGTTACTCAAATCCTTCAACATTTTCTTAGGGCTTGTCATTGTCATTAGATTGCTCATCATAAATCTTACGCCAACATCACATTTTCAGCAAGTTAAGAAGGTATAATGGAGGTCAACCATGGAGGATGAAGACATTTTGGTGATATTGTTTCATTTGTTTTCATTTTATTCCTTTGCACTTCATTATCACTTTGGGTTTTTATGTTTTGCATTTGATTTGCTAACCCTAGGAAAATTCCCTTAGTTACATTGGTGAACTCGACATTATTTTTTGAACACGTTTTTGTAGGTTATTGTACGGTTTTCTGTCATTTTTTTTGTAGGTACAGGTGTATGAAATGACGCATATGCCATTTTCTATGATGCAAGTGCTCTGTCGAGCCGCATCTGCCTTCACAAGTGACACATATGATTTGTCAAACCACATCCATTTCTCCAAACGACACATCTGAATCCCCAAGCTGCATCTGAAAACCAGAAAGCCACAATTTATCTTATCATCCACATTCGCTTGTCCAAACGATGCATTTGCCTTACCGAGCCGCATTCGCTCTGCTGTGACGCATCTGTAGGGTATAATTTTTTTTTTTTTGGATTTTCTAAAATCTTCATATTTTTCTACTTTTTTCTGTGTTGTAGTTTAAAGATTTTGGGTTATTGATATTCGGTTTGCAGCTTGTGGCGAGGAGTCTAATATTTGTTTGCATTTTTTTTTACATTCATGAGTTAAAATGAAAATGCATACATATTCATTAGATTAAAAAGAACACAATTTTGTATAATAACTCATTGGGTTAAAATAAATTTGCATCTCTTCATAGCTTTGGTTTAAAATGAACTATTAGTTAGCTCATACTACAAACGGTTAAAATGAATCCCATGTTTTTTATGTTTGACAACAAATTTCATTTTGGGCTTAAAATGAACACTATGCGAGTGTGAGTTGAGATATTCATGTGCTCTCTCTTTATTTTTAAACAAAGATCGATTGAACTATGAATATTTTGGCTCGCTTTTGTTAACCTTAGATTTTGGGTCTACTTTGGTGGGAAAAACTAATCACCCCAAAGTGACTCAAACCAGGAATGCGCTAAAGCCAAGCGACGCCCAACCGGTATATAAATTTTAATGTTAAGAAAAGCTTAGCATTACAGAACTTCCTGCAGACCAGCAATTGACTCCCCAATACCCTTGTGGTGCGTCAAAACCTGTAGAGCGTAACCTCTATAGACTAAGATGATAATGCCTCTCGCGTGGCTTTTTGAATGGGTGCCCAGAATAAATCTTTTATTTTAGAAAACCACAAACCTTCTATTCTTTGGTGCAACAATGGTCGTTGCCAAAGCACCCACACCTGCACAATTCTTAGTAAAAATGATCAACCTGCTATGGGAGTTTCATGGAGGTTGGAAGCTTGGTTTCCCTAAGAAGTGAGTGCACTGTAAGGGGGAGCCTATGGGGCCAAGCTTCTGAATTCATTCACTAAGGATATGCGGTTAGTGGGATCCATAAGAATAATGTCCTTGCAGCCATAGGATTTTTGTAAATTGACTTCTATGAGGTTGATTTTCATTTTTTACAACACCATGTGTTTGCCAACTCTTTTTAGACAATTCCAACAAATAAACATCAAAATTTCGAAAATCTGAAACAACTTTGCCAACTGAAACAAATCTTTGCAATCAGCCTAAATTTTTTTCAAATCACTTCCTACAATGCATTTTCCAGCTTGAACTGCAATTGCCTATTCTTCAGCCGCATCTGCACTATCAAGCCACAATCGCCCTCTATAACACCACAATTGACTGTCATTCGATGCATTTGCTTGATTGAACACTGCATTTGCAATATTGAATCACAATTGCTTATTCTTGAGCCGTATTTGCTCTGTCGAGTCGCAATTGCCTACCATACGCCACATTTGTTGGCTCAAATACGACAACTGATCTTTCAAACCACATTTTCCATCTAAAATGCCACAATCACCATTTCGAACTGCATGTGCTAAAATTTGAGACTGGTCAATTTGCTGAAACCTTTTTGATAGGGAGGTTGGATGAATCACTCACTAATTCAAGCTCTGGGTCTTTCTTGGAAGACCTCTAGGGTGTCTTTCTCCACCACTTGTAACCTATAGGATCTATTTCTTCTTAGGATCCCCTGGTTCTCCTTGCCAACCCAACTATCAACAAAGTTCCTTCTTCCAAGTCAAGACTTGGTGCAAACTTGTAGCACTAGCCCTTAGCCCTTAAACTACCTTAAAGGCTACTAACCTCCAAATTCTTGAATTAGTTTTACAAAGGTGTGGAGGTGCTTCTATAGACTTCAATCCATCCTACTAAGGGTATTAGGGATCCACCTAGCTCCATCTGCAAGTCGCTTTCACCAAACCCCTTTATTAGGTCTCCTTCTCTGAGAAATTAGGGTTTTTCCCAAAGTCTTTCCAATGTAACCCCCAATCTTTTCTTGGGATTCCTGGCTCACATGCCCACCTCTCAAGGATTTTTGGGGTCTTGGGTCACAACTGGTCGTACAATGCTCTAACCTGAAAATGAGCAAAATTAAGGCTTTTAAAGCCCTTTTCTAGCTTCTCTACAACTTGCTAAGTTATTCCTTCACCAAATGGATTGATAGCATTTCTTTCTCCTTACTATGTCTTGGTAAGACTCATATCTTCCTTCTCCAAAAGGAAATTTGTCACAAAGTTAACACCTATGCAAATTAAGTGCTCTGCACTATGGTCTTTCTTAACTGGGCTCTTCTTTGGCTCGCCTAGGATGAGACTCCATCAAAAACTCCTATGTTTTCAAAGGCTCTAACTCCTACTATATGTACACCCATAGAGTCTAGTCACTAATCCCAAAGGGTCGTATAATTTGTATTGTGGGAAAGTGAACTAACACTCCATTCTTTACAAACTGCCTGGTTCAGACCAGCAACAGTATAGAACACAAAATATTTACAAAAAAATGCTTAAAGCTAAATTAACAAGCTATCTAATGCCACACGGAATTCAAAGAACAACTACCCTACATCATGCATGAGTTATAGTGCTAAAATCAATCCATTAAAACATCACTACAATGCAAAAACCAGAAATTTCAAACAGATTTCACATATGCTTTCTTTGATTTCAAAAACTTAAAATAGTATGAAAGACTTCCAACCTCACTCCAATGTCGATGCATCCCATAAATAGGGTCACCAATCAGTTATCCTCTTCCTTGGGCTCTTCTTGGTCGCTTGTAGCTCCAATTGAGCAACATCTCAAAAGTTTGCACAATTGCAATCCAATTTCCTAGCCCTATTTACACCTTGCAAAAGTCCTAAACCTCCTATTGATCTCAAACCTTATTACACCTACTATGTGGTCAACATGACCTTTATCTAATCAATTCACAACAAAAATGCCACTAAGATAGATTGCTTAGGTTTCCTAGACAACCTATGGGTGCTCCTGTACCAGTCTCCCCCCTCTGCACAAACATTAAGGAATGTGGGGAGAGATCAAAGACAGGTCAAGGCCATACTTCTTGAAATGAGCTTCTTCCACCCATGTAGCCTCAGACTCTAGTTTGTCTTTCCACTATATGAGGTGTTCCATGTAGAACTTGTGCCAAGTAGACTTCTTCACTCTGGATTCCAAGATCCTCTCTGCTTGTAGCTTGTCCTTAGGAGGTAAGACTACAATACTCACATCCTCCAAGACATCCATACTGTTCAGATTCAGATCAGCTATTGGTCCTTTATACTTGATCAAGTCAGCTACATTAAACACTGGTGAAATACTTAATTCTGTAGGAAGCTCCACCTTGTAAGCATTCTTGCCATACTTAGCTAATACTTTACATGGTCCCACTCTCTTCATTTGCAACTTTGTTGGTACTCCTTTCTGCAATTTGGATTTGTTGAGATGGACCATGACATAGTCACCTACTGTAAATTGGATATCTTTCCTAGACATATCCACCTTAGTTTTCAACTTGTGAGTAGCCTCTATGATTGTTTTCTTCACTTGCTCCTGAATCTCCTTCATGGTCTGAGAGAAATCCTCTGTATGGCCACTCCTATGCTCCATAGCTCCTAGATCTTTGAGCTCACACACACCTCTTGGGTGTATACCATATACTATCTCAAAAGGAATCCTACTTGTGGTCCTGTTCACACTGTCATTGTAGGCATATTTAGCTTGTGATATGACCAAGTCCCATGTCTGACCATACTCCTTGGTTAGGCATCTTAGAAGGTTACCTAACACTCTATTTATCACCTCAGTTTGTCCATCTGTCTGAGGATGGTAAGCTAAACCAAAAGATAAGTTAGTACCCAGTCTGCTCCATAGAGTTTTCCAAAAATGACTCATAAATTTCACATCTCTATCTAATACTATGCTCAATGGTAATCCATGGATCCTCACAATCTCTTTGGAGAAGAGATGAGCAATATAACTAGCATCATGTGTGGTCTTGCAAGGAACAAAGTGACTCATTTTACTAAACCTATCTACCACCACATAAACACTATCAAACCCTGTCTTAGTTTTAGGGAGTCCTACAACAAAATCCATACTAATGCATTCCCATGGTCTGTTAGGAATAGGTAGAGGTTGATACAAACCTGCATTGCTAGCTCCCCCCTTGGCTTTCATACAAACTACACATTCATCCACATACCTTCTGACATCCCTTGGCAACTTGGGCCAATAATAGAACCTCTACACCAACTCCATTGTTTTTTTGATTATAGAATGGCCACTGAGACTACCATTGTGCTTCTCCTGGATGAGATTCTATCTCATTGAACCTTTGGGAACACACAACTGACTCCCCTTGAACAAAATTCCACTCTGCAATGTATACTCTGAGAATTGATTGTGAAAATGATTGGCAAAATCAGAACATACCTTATATGCTTCAGAGAAGTCTTCATCTTCTCCATAGAGATCCTTGAAACTCTCTATCCCAATGCTTTGGATCTGAATCTCTTGCACTGTCAGCAACCTCCTACTTAGTGCATTTTCCACCTTGTTCAACTGTCCTTTCTTGTGTTTGATGGTAAAGGTGAAGGCTTGGAGGTACTCCATCCATTTCAAGTACCTATTACTTAACTTTTCTTGTGTGTTGATGTAGCTAAGTGCCTGGTTATCTGTGAACACTACAAACTCCTTAGGTAGGAAATAATGTCTCCACTTTCTAAGAGACCGCACTAGAGCATATAACTCTAAGTCATAAGTAGAATACTTCTTTGTAGCCTCATTGAGCTTTTCACTAAAGAAAGATATAGGCCTGCCTTCTTGGCTTAGTACTCCTCCTACTGCAATTCCACTGGCATCACATTCCACTGTGAATAGGTTATCAAAGCTAGGTAACAAAAGGATGGGTTGAATTGCCACTTCTTCTTTCAACTTCTCAAAACCCTTCTCTACTTCAAGAGTCCATTTAAAGTTATTCTTTAGGCCACCCTTGATAGGATCAAGCACTGGTGCACAAATGCCACTAAAGTTTCTGATAAACTTCCTGTAAAACTAAGCTAACCCATGAAAAATCCTTACCTCAGTCCCGGTGGTTGGTGTAGGCCAATTTAGGATAGCTTCCACCTTGCTTGGGTCCATCTTCAATGACCCTTGGGATAATACAAGCCCCAAATACACAAGCTCTTGCTTGAAGAACTCACACTTTTCTAGATTGATGGCTAACCTCTCCTCCTACAACCTGTTAAATACCATCTCCACATGCTTCAAATGTTCCTTTGTTGTCTTACTAAAGATGAGTATATCATCTAGATACACTACCACAAATATCCCTGTGAAATCCTTGAGCACTTCATTCATGAGCCTTATGAATGTGCTAGGGGAATTTGAGAGGCAAAATTGCATAACTCTCCACTCATACAACCCATCAGTTGTCTTAAAAGCTGTCTTCCGTTCATCCCCATCTTTGATTCTAATCTAGTGGTATCCACTCTTGAGGTCCAACTTAGTAAAGTACTTTGCCCCTCCAAGGCAGTCCATCAAATCCTCTATCCTAGGAATAGGAAACCTATATCTGATTGTAATCCTATTGATAGCCCTAGAGTCAGTGCAAAGTATCCACTTACCACCTTTCTTGGTTGCTAAGACCACTGGTACTGCACATGGAATGATGCTCTTCTTGATTAGTCCTTGGTCTAATAACTCCTGCACTTGCCTAGCCACTTCTAGGTTATGATCTGGTGTGAGTTTATAGGCTGCTTTGTTTGGCAATGAAGCCCCTGGTATGAAGTCAATCTGATGACTGATAGCTCTCTTTGGAGGTAATGCTGCTGGTGTCCCATTACTGACTATGTCCTTGAACTACTCAAGTAACTTCTGGACTTCTTCTGGTATAACTGTCTTCTTAGTCTTGTCTTCTTCCTTGGGTTGCACCATAATAACATATCCTTCACCTCCTTGCTGAAGAGTGTTGATAAAATCCTTGCCACTGCTTAACAAGACACTAGGGGTCTTTGAATGTACTTCTTCTTCATCCAACAGTGACTGTAACTTAAATGTTTTACCATCCTTCTTGAATAAGATTGTGTTCTCCTTTCCATCATAGATGGCTCCTCTATCATATTGCCATGGCCTGCCCAATAGAAGATGGCATGCATCCATAGGCAACACATCACAAACCAATTTTTCTTTGTATGCTCCAATGGAGAATTCCACTGATGTCTGCTCATTCACAAGGACACTCTGCCCTTTATTCAACCATGCCACCTTGTAAGGATTAGTATGGGGCATCTTCTCCAATTTTAACTTCCTCACTGCTTCCTCTGAGATGATGTTATCAGTGGACCCCGAATCCACTATAAATTTGTACACCTTCCCAAGTATTTTGCATCTCACTCTGAATAAGGCTCTCCTTTGCTTTGGATCCTCTTTGACTAGTTGTCTGATTAGAACCCTTCTAAACATCAAGTTCTCCCCCATTTCTGACTCAATATGGCTAACCTCTGGTGATTTGACACTCATAGTGTCTTCTTAGGCATATGCTATTCTCTTTTTTGTGTTAGAACTAGTTGCTTTCTCTGGGCACCTATAAGTAGGATGTCCCACTTGGCCACAATTATAACATTTCATGCTAGCAAAGTAAGAGTTACTTTTTCCTGCACCTCTTCCTCTATTAGAACCTCCTTGAGATCCTCTACCTCTTCCATAACCTCCTCTAGAAGTTGTTTCACTTCCATGCTCTGTGAGTTTAGACTCTCCTTGAATTCTTTGTTCAGTCCCTCTACCTTGGCATCCAACTCTATGTCCTCTTTGATCTTTGCCTTTTCCTCTGCTCTTGGAAGCTTGATCTTGTTTCCTCTTACTTTTCTCTTCAATCTTTATAGCCAACTGATAGCATTGGTTTACTTTTTTTTTACTTAGAAGAGTCATCTCATCTTGTATGTTCCACTTCAAACCGCTAAGGTATCTAGCCACCTTAAGGCTTTCATACTCAGATACATTAGACCTCATGCAAAGTTTTTGAAACTCCTCTGTAAAGGAATTTACATCTTGGTCTCTTTGTCTCAAGCTCTATCTTTTCTTATGCAATTGAATTTCATAGTCATCTAGCATGTATGCCTCTCTCACTTTACAAACCATTCCCTTCCAAGTGGAAATAGGTTTCTTGCCTTCCTTTTCTCTCTTTGTCTGGATGAACTTCCACCATGTCAAAGCAGAACCTCTCAGTCTTGATTTTTCCACTTTTACCTTCTGTGCTTCAATGACTCCATCACACTCAAAATGGTTTTCCATTCCCTTTATCCAGTCCATGACTAGATCTGCTTCCAATTTTCCACTAAACAATGGTATGCCTTCAAGTGCTTTTCCACTCATAGCCTTCAATGCCTTCAAGAAAGGCTCCTCTTGCAAAACAGGTTCAGGTTCGGGGATCTTGTCTTCCTCTGCAACATCTTCAATCTTGGGTACTCTTCCTTCCAATTTATCACTGACCTCATTAGTCTTGGTCTGTACATTACTCATTGCTTGCTCAAGTTGGGCTATTCTTTCCCTCAATAGCCTATTGTCTTCCTCCTGATCTTCGACCTTCTTGGCCAATTCTATATTTGTCACCATGATTGTAGAACCACTAGACTCAATCTATGACATACAATATTCAATCCCAAATCTTTTTGGTGCTCTGATACCAATCTGATAGGGAGGTTGGATGAATCACTCACTGATTCATGCTTTGGGTCTTTCTTGGAAGACCTCTAGGGTGTCTTTCTCCACCACTTGCAACCTATAGGATCTATTTCTTCTTAGGATCCCCTAGTTCTCCTTGCCAACCCAACTATCAACAAAGTTCCTTCTTCCAAGTCAAGACTTGGTGCAAACTTGTAGCACTAGCCCTTAGCCCTTAAATTGCCTTAAAGGCTACTAACCTTCGAATTCTTGAGTTAGTTTTACAAAGGTTTGGAGGTGCTTCTATAGACTTCAATCCATCCTACTAGGGGTATTAGGGATCCACCTAGCTCCATCTACAGGTTGCTTTCACCAAACCCCTCTATTAGGCCTAGAAGGCTACTAGCCCTATTAGGTCTTCTTCTATGAGAAATTAGGGTTTTTCCCAAAGTCTTTCCAAAGTAACCCCCAATATTTTCTTGGGATTCCTGGCCCACATGCCCACCTCTCAAGGATTTTTGGGGTCTTGGGTCACAACTGGCCGTACAATGCTCTAACCTAAAAATGAGCAAAATTAAGGCTTTTTAAGCCCTTTTCTGGCTTCTCTACAACTTGCTAAGTTCTTCCTTGACCAAATGGATTGATAACATTTCTTTCTCCTTACCATGTCTTGGTAAGACTCACATCTTCCTTCTCCAAAATGAAATTTGTCACAAAGTTAACCTCTGCAAATTAAGTGCTCTACACTATGGTCTTTCCTAACTGGGCTCTTCTCTGGCTTGCCTAGGATGAGACTCCATCAAAAGATCCTATGTTTTCAAAGGCTCTAACTCCTACTATATGTACACCCATGGAGTCTAGTCACTAATCCCAAAGGGCCGTACAATTTGTATGGTGGGAAAGTGAACTAACACTCCATTCTTTACAAACTGCCTGGTTCAAACCAGCAATAGTATAGAACACAAAATATTTACAAACAAATGCTTAAAGCTAAATTAACAAGCTATCTAATGCCACACAGAATTCAAAGAAAAACTACCCTGCATCATGCATGAGTTACAGTGCCAAAATCAATCCATTAAAACATCACTACAATGCAAAAACCATAAATTTCAAACAGATTTCACATATGCTTTCTTTGATTTCAAAAACTTAAAATAGTATGAAAGACTTCCAACCTCACTCCAATGCCAATGCATCCCATAAATAGGGTCACCAATCAGTTATCCTCTTCCTTGGGCTCTTCTTGGTCGCTTGTAGCTCCAATTGAGCAACATCTCAAAAGTTTGCACAATTGCAATCCAATTTCCTAGCCCTATTTACACCTTGCAAAAGTCCTAAACCTCCTATTGATCTCAAACCTTATTACACCTACTATGTGGTCAACATGACCTTCATCTAATCAATTCACAACAAAAATGCCACTAAGATAGATTGCTTAGGTTTCCTAGACAGCCTATGGGTGCTCCTGCACCACTTTTCTAAAATTGTCATGCTGAGCCGTATTCGCTTTGTTGAGCCACATTTAAAATCTCTTGAACCGTAATTGCCATTCGACACCACATCTTCTTTCTCATCCACCACAATCACCCCTGTCAAGCCACATTTGATTTAAATCAAGCTGCATTTTCCATTTTGAGTTGCATTTTCTATTGCAACGCCACATTCTCCATTTTGAGTCACATGTGCTCTATCGTGCCGCATTTGCTGCGATGCATTTGCCAACTTTCATAAGCATCTTCCCACTGTCAAAATCAAAGTCCAAACCTATCTTTTTCCAGATTTCATCAAGTCCTTTTTTGTTTCTGTCAAACCAGACATTGTTTTGGTCAACTTCCCTCATTATGACATTATAGATGACATTCTTAGGATCACCATAGGTTTCCATTTGCATTTGACTAGTTGCATTGTTAACTCTACCATCTCCTTAGACACTTAGTTTTCAAAATTTAGGGGTAGATTCCTTACCATCTATTGTCAAACTTTGCCTTCAAAATTAGGTTATCATTGGACCAAATCACCCTTTGTCCTTTAGTCAAATCTTTTGTGAATTATTTCCCACTCAATAGTCTAGTGTGGAAATTTCACTTTGTCCTCCTTTAGTCCTTTTACGGTCCATTGATTTTCCAAACCTGAAGCATTGCCAACACTTTGTTTGGTCAAGTATTCATCTCCTTAGATTTCCCAATAGTGAGTGCATCTTAGGCTCCTTTTAGTTTGCATACCATTAGTCTCCTCATTTTAGTGTCATATCATTTGCATTCACAAACCTTTAGTCTCCTTTTAATATCATTTGCATTTCATAGCATTCCTTATTTCCAAAACACCCAAAAACATAGTGTCATATTTAGTTCATTCTTCCTCATCATCCCAAAGTTGAGCAAAAATTTTTATGGTTGAAACTAGGTTACAAAGAAAGAAAAGACTCATGGATTCTTTTGGTCAAGAGAATAATTTTCTCAATTTGACCAATGACATGAATTCATTCCCTAGTGACATGAACAATCTTTATAATGACATTAGAAATTCTATTATCAATCCTTTCAGTGAGATGTCCATTCCACACAATCCCTTTGAACAATTAGTCCGCAGAGACCAAAATGGGGAAGTCTATGAAGAAGACATACAAATTGCTGCCCAAAACCCAGAAATGGCCTCTTTTGTGGAAGAATTGGTCTTAAATGACTCAACCAAATATTTAGCCATGCTCCTTGACCAAGGGGCTAGGTTACCAAAAGGATTTGACCTCAACACTATTAGAGCAACATCTCTTGATCACCAATCACACAATCCTTCCATGGGAGCCTCTTCACAAAATGTCATTAACACCATTAATGTTACCTCCCTTGGTCATGCTACCACCATAACTAATGCATCGACCACAACCAACACAACATCTATTGGGGGATCATCTACCCAAACCAACACCACGTCACAACCCATCCCCCAACAAACATCCACTAACCCTTCACAAACATTTGGATCAACAATGGGTGCAACCACCTCAAACCTCTTTGGAACTTCATCTAGTTCCATGGGTACATCAGAAAACCTTTTATTAGGTCCCTCAAATGCTATGGCAACCAACTCATCAAACCCTTTTGGCAGAAATAAACAAAGATTTGTCATTCAAGGCACATAACCTAATTCCTCATAGGTTAAACCAACATTCCTTTGAGGCAAAACACCAATATTCCTTATGGCCACAATTTCTTGTTTGGACAAGGCAATCAAGGCACCCAATTTTCCACTCAATTTGGGCATCAACATGCTCAAAACCAACAAGGCCCCCAAATTCAATCCAAAATGGTAGGATCTCATATCCCCACTTATGCTTCTCAAGTTCATACATAACAACATATCCCTCACCAACACACTCATTTCCAACAACCACAAAATTAGAACACTCACTTTGCTCACCACCAACACATCCCAAACCAACACATCTCATCACAACAGGTGGGCAACCAATCCATACCTATCACCAACATGTGTGATGCTACCAAAAACCCCATTGTGGAGGCACTCACACTCCAACTTGCTACTCTTCAAACACAAGTGGAGACCTTGCAACAATCCAACAAAAAGTCTTACATGTCACATGAATTATGTCCATATCCATTCGACACAACCTTGTATATGCCACCCTTTCCTCATGGATATGTGGTGCCTAATTTTCCTAAATACAAAGGAAAAATGAACCCTATTGAACACATAAGAGAATTCACCACTAGTTGCATGGACATTGCATATGAGCAAATCTATCTCATGAGACTTTTTTCTAGAAGCCTCACAGGTCATGCACTGGAATGGTTCTCGCTATTGCCTAAAGGAATAAAAACATGTGATGAATTGGCAAACAAGTTTGTTGAAAACTATGCCTATAACATTGACAT
The DNA here is from genome assembly GCA_007115665.2 of Sequoiadendron giganteum. Taxonomy (NCBI): domain Eukaryota; kingdom Viridiplantae; phylum Streptophyta; class Pinopsida; order Cupressales; family Cupressaceae; genus Sequoiadendron; species Sequoiadendron giganteum. Next base: position 608,068,189 of record CM021103.1, read on the forward strand.
GGATATTGACATTGCCTCCTTATGCCGACTTACCCAAGAGGAGGCAAGAGAGACTTTTATCCCATTCTTTCAAAGATGGAGAACCTTAGCAAGCAGATGCCCGGTAGAAATACCAAAAAAGGAGAAAGTCACCATGTTTGTACACACTCTCCTAGGACCACTCAGATATGGCTTACAAGTCCATTTTTGTACCACCTTTGTTGACCTTGTTGAAAAATCCTTGATCACCAAAGGTGAATAAAAATATGGTGGCAAAACCATCAACACCACCACAAATAATAACCCAAGTAACTCCAATGAAAAAAACAAATACTGGGTTAAAAATAAACACATGAAAAATGATGGTGTGGTCAATACAAAAACCGTTAATGCAACATGTCATGTACTCACCATCAAAGGAGTCCAAAATCAAAATGTACCTATGACTACACCAACACCAACTGCCAATGCTGTTCGAAATAATCCTGCTCAATCTAATCAAAGGCAGTTGTGTCAACCACAACAATTTCAAAAATGCACATACACCCCTTTGGGTGAACCTATCGAAATTGTCTTGAAGAAACTTATCCAAAATGAAGTCATAACATTGGAAGAACCTAAACTGTATGAATCTGGTTAGTTCAAGCCATCATGGTGGGATGATAATGCATTTTGTGATTACCACCGTGTCAAAGGGCATAAAACTTCCTCTTGCTGCCAGTTGTAAAATTTGGTACAAGACCTTATTGAAAACCACACCATTGAGTTAGGAGGTCAACCATTTGCGTCTAATGCGGATCATACAATCAACAAGAACCCACTGCAAGATCATAGCTCTAGTAAACCCTCCACATCTAGTACGAATAATACTAATAACCAAGCCAATCACATCTGTCCTGCCTTCAATTATTCCAATGGTATCATCATCAACAACTTGCAAGTTTTTGATGAAGAGAAATGTGTCAATACTATTACCATTAAAAAAGCCCCAGACTACAACGTTACAACACATAAAGGCAAGGTCACCATCCTAGGACCTTCTGCACGTCAGCCTAAAATTATCATACCTGGTCCATCTGCCAGACACTCAAACCCTAAACTAGAGTTCAAACTTATTGAGCAATTGAATAAAACACTCGCTCAAATATCCATTCTTGAATTGCTTCGCATCTCACCTGCACATAAGGTCATCTTGGATAAAGTCCTGCAAGAGTCTTCTGTCCCAACTAACATTGATGTCAACCATTTTGAAACTATGGTCAGATATCTGAATTCGCCTCATCACATTACCTTTTCAGACAGTGACTATTCATCGCCCAAACCATCTCATAATGATGCCCTTCATATTGAGGTTTTTTTCCACAAACATAAGGTTAGATGAGTCTTAGTAGATGATGGAGTAGGATTGAACATCTGTTCTCTAAAATTGGTTAAAGTTCTTGGCTTCTTTGATGCATGTGTGGATGATACCAAGAGCATTGTCATCAAGGCATATGATGATGAAGAACGTGCTTCTAAAGGTGTCATCACAATTCCACTCTGGGTGGGACCAGTTATTCTAGATAAAACATGCCAAGTCTTGGATCGTGACATACATTACAATATCTTACTTGGTCACCCCTAGATTCATACCCTAAAGGCCATTCCTTCCATGTACCACCAATGCCTGAAATTCCCTTTTGATGGTATTGAAATTACTATCCCAAAAGATCCTAATCCATTTCAATACTGTACCAATCTATGAAACACCGTTAAGCACCAGGTACCCATCAATCAAGAAGCCTCGACTTCCACCTCTTCCAAATATATTGACCTGTCTGCACTCACTAAATCATCCATTCCATCAACTTATGCCACACCATCTTCCTCGACCCCCATACCAAGTAAGGACCTCCAGATCCAAGACCTTGGCCGTGGAGAATTCAAATTGAATATGGCTTATTGTATCATGACAATACCTAAGCCGTCTAAAGTCTATGGTAGACCATGTTTCGCGGTCGAACCCAAGAAAACTTTCAAGGTTCCACCAAAAATAGTTTTCACACTATGAGGGGATATGAGTAATGAAGTCATCATCGACATAGCTAATTGGATCTACAAAGACCCAGAAGAGTTAGCTCCACTACAAGTGCATCTCTACGGAAAAGGCTATGATATATGCAAGGCACTAGGTTTTGACGACACAAGTGGTCTTGGAAAGGCCAACAATGGAAGGAGGGAACCTGTTATCATTTCTGAAAGACCAAGGTACATAGGGCTATGGTTTGACCAACTTGGAATAGGTGCCATGTGTAGTCAATCGTTGCTCTGCCATCTACTGTTACTCTAATCGACCCTTATCCACTTTCCATAATCACCAAGGCCTGACACATTCATGACATTCGTCCTAAGTCCTATCAATTCCCACCATGGTTAGCATTTAGTTGACATCATCCCTTGCATATCCTTGCCTTTTGCCTTGTGTCTACCTATCTCCATATCATTAGACTTGGGTAGTCCCCGATTGTCTAGGGGAAAGGCCTTTCTCATGTAACTGCAGTGGGTGTCGCACATGATCCTGCATTTGTAAAAAGTCTTGAAAAAATCCTAAAAATTTGAAAAAGTCTTGAAAAAAGTCTTAAAAAAATGTGAAAAAGTCCTAAAAATCTGAAAAAGTCTTGAAAATAAATAAATAAAGAAAGATCTAAAAATGGAAATTGTCTTGAGTAAAAATAGAGTCAAAGTAATATCTTGTCAGTCTAGTCAATCACGTCAATCAATCTTTGTCCAAGTCCAAACTACGTTGTCTCTGCGCATTTGCTACGTAGGCAAGATTCATCTTTGAATCCCTGAGACATTAGGTCAGTCTTTCTAGGTTTATCAAAATAAAATCATGATTCAAACTTCTATCCTTTGGACAAGGTCATTGGTCATGTTGAACTATGAGGTCTCTGAGTGCACGACGTAGGAAAGGCCATCAATTGATGAGCCCCCGAGGCCGCACTAGGTCAGTCCATTAGGGTTCATGGCACAACATTTTCACACACATCAAAATTTCTTCAGATCAAGCAAATTTTCCATCAATCCCAAGCAGGAAATGTATCAACAGTCTATTTCATCAACAATTTTGGTCAATTCAACATATCAGCAATGACATGTAATCAAATTCTATCAAGACAATTTAACCTGGAAAAATTTTGGGTTCTTCTTCAAGATGTGTCCTTCTGAAGAGCAACTCTCATCATTTATTTATGCTTTTGGATGTGTTCGTCCTAAGCATTGTCCTCATCATCTGGCATTTTGATGGATTCTCCTAACTCCGAGAATTGATCTCCTGGATATCAATGCCATTCAAGATGTGTCCTTCTTGAATTTGATATCGCTCGACATTTGGCAACCTTGACATGCTAGCATTTCGACATCATCAAACCAAACATCTTGACATTAAAACACTTGGCATTTAGACACACTTGGCAAAAACTTGGCACTTGTCTTTTTCCTTTTCATCATGTTACTAGTTTTTCAGTGAGATACAGACAACAAGATTTAGAGAAATAGCGACGTCTCATGACGTTTGTCTTGTATTTTGACACTCATGTGACTAGTTTCTCGACGATGTCCTGACTACAAGATTTAGAAAAACAACGACGTATCATGATAATGGCTTTATTTTGTTCTTTCGACACTCATGTTACTAGTTTCAGTGATGTTTTGACTACGGTATTTAGAGAAACAATGACGTATCATGATAATGGCTTTATTTTATTCTTTCGACACTCATGGTACTAGTTTCAGTGATGTCTTGACTAAGGGATTTAGAAAGATAGCGACGCATCATGATAATGGATTTATTTTGTTCTTTTGGCAATCATGTTGCTAGTTTCTCGAGGATGTCCTAGAAACATGATTTAGAGAAGCAACAACGTTACATGGTTTGTCCTTGTCTTTTTCTGCTTGTGGTTGGTTATGACAAAAAGACTGGGGCAATTGTGCTCTTAGTATGAGTCATGATCATCCTTGTCTGTGACTGCTTGTCTCGTATGATGGTACGACCTTGCACACCTTAATTTATGTCATATCATGGTGTTTGTTGGCCATTACAATAATCTACCCAATGATGATTAAGAGCAATAAATATTAAAGTCCTATGGTAAGGTTTTGAAATATTTGGTCTAGGAACTAACATGCATCTCTTTTTGTTTTATCATCTTCTCTTGATCATCTCATATAGGCATTGCATCCATATCATCATCCATATCTTTTTCATTAACATTTCTTTGTCTCTTCATATTCTAGTCTTCTCATCAATTTCGAGAGCATACCTGTGTTCTTGGAACCCGTCTGTCCTCTCGAGGGGGCATACTGCAACCCTCCTCGTTATTCTTCCTCATCCTATTTTGCACTGGGGCATATTTTTGACTTATTTTCTTTGCGACAATGCGATAGGTTGCTTTATGACAAAGAGGGGCAAATGTAGACACATACAAATAACCTAGGCTTGCAAGCTCTATTTTTAATCTTTTTCTTCCTAGCATAATTAAGAAATTTTAATCATGTCCTTGATTCACTTTCGACTATTAATTAAATAATTCATAATTATCTAATTAATTCATGTCCTCTTTATTCTTCTTGATTTATTTATTTAATGTGTCACTAATTGTCTAATGTCTTCCTATAATTAAATTATTTTTAATTATATTTGTCCATTATGTCTTCCTGATTATTAAATAAATAAATTTTATTTATTTATTTATTTAATGTCACTAATTCTTAAAAATTCCTCTTATAATTAAATAAATTCTTTAATTTATTTAATTATTGCCACCTTCACATTTCCCTCATTTTAAATAAAATTATTTAAAATAGTCCCACTCTCTAATTTCCCTCTTTTTAGTATATAGTTCAAATTAATTATTTACTATCATGTGACCCCACCTTTTGAATTAAAATTAATTTTTAATTCAAAATAGTCTTTTTCCTCCAAAACTCAAGATTATTTGATTTTCCGGCCACCTCCTTTTCTGTGCTCATTTTAAATAAAGTTATTTATTTAAAATAGTCCCACTTTCTAATTTCCCTCTTTTTAGTAAATAATTCAAATTAATTATTTACTCTCACATGATCCTACCACTTTTGAATTAAATCAATTTTTAATTCAAAAGGTCAACATCACTTCTTGAATCAAATAATTTTAAATTCTTATTTGATTCTCCAACAACTTCGTTTTATGTGCCCAATATGTTCTTGTCATAGGCATTATCAACCCTTGATTTGATTTTCTAAAAATCAATCCTATCCATTCATTTCAAATTTGACCTAATGTTGTCCTAACCTTAATTGTGGGTTGTCATATTGAATCTTGTCCATTGATTCTAGGGCACTTGTCAACTTTTAATCTTGACTATTCACACAAAATTGTATTTTCTATAAAATGACAATTTTTGGTCTCATTTTGTCATCTGACAACCTCATGTTCTTGCAACCTCATAATCTTGCATTCTTGTCATTTTGTCATAGGCATATTTACATTTCATTTGGCATAATTTAGACATATTTAGAGGCTTACTAGTTTCATTATAGCATAGTATTGCATGTAGTTACTCAAATCCTTCAACATTTGCTTAGGGCTTGTCATTTTCATTAGATTGCTCATCTTAAATCTGAGGGCAACATCACATTTTCAGCAAGTTGAGAAGGTATAATGGAGGTCAACCATGGAGGATGAAGACATTTTGGTGAGATTGTTTCATTTGTTTTTATTTTATTCTTTTTCACTTCATTATCACTTTGGGTTTTTATGTTTTGCATTTGATTTTCTAACCCTAGGAAAATTCCCTTAGTTACAATATGTTGAAATCTTGAAATCTCCCCCGCTCTGCATAAAATTGGTATCAAAGCTCAAGGATTTGGGATTTTTTTTTTGAGTTTATGTGTTATCTTTTTTTAGGTTGAAGCAAAAACCTCGATATCAAAAGACTAGATAGTGAAGAAAGGAGGAAACCTAGGCGAGGTATCACGAAGACAAGAAGGAGCAAGGTGAAAGAGACTTGCTTGAGAAAGAAGAATGGATGTGTTGAGAAGAATAGTCCGTGGAGACTTGCAAAGTAAGGAGACACTAAGCAAGAAACTAATGATGAAAAAAAAAAGAAGTGAGATGAAGAAGAAAAATAAGAAAGAAGAACAAATAAAAATGCAACAAGAGATAATGGAGTTGAGGCACACCTTGGAAGGAATGGAAAAAAAATGAAAGAAAAAAAAATGGAACTTGAGATGCAGTAGTTGCTTGAGAGAGCGAACCAAGAAAAATGTTGGCATTAGCCAATAAAGAAGAAGGTTAAATGGCCTATCAATAAGATTATTTTGAAGAGAAAAAATCAAGAGAGGGCAACAAAACTAGACGTTGGAAAGTATTTGATGATGATGGAAGAGCCTAAGTCATCTGAGGAAGAGGAAAAATATGAAGAAAATGGGTCCCTTGAGAGTCAACATATTAATTTTAACAATATTTTTTAGTGTGTGTTTACAGGTGCAATAGATGAAAATGAAGATGGAAAAGGGTATAAAGAAAAATAGAAGTGAATGCAGTGTACGAAGGTTATGCACCGTATGGTGAAGAAGATGTTACAAAAAAAATAGAGGTAATGGTTGCATTTTATGATTTTATGGATGATTAATATGCTAACATATTGTATTTGAATGATAAAGACGAAGACATAGACTGTGGTACTGAGGCATATGAGTGAGAACTCGAATTTTGGCACCTTGAAGTCAAGAAGATGCTCCGTAAAAGATGGCACAAGAAGAAGGAAAGGGACTTAGGGAAATTTTTAGTGATGAAAGACAAGTTGCTGAAAAATTGAAAGACTAGGAAGAGAGAGAAAACCTGCACTCAAGTGAACTTGAATTTTTCTTCCCCTTGGGAGTATGGTGCAGAGGCACCTAGATTCTCATGCCTAAGAGGGGTAACAAGTTAATGTTTTGTTTTGTTTAATTTTTTAATATGTAATAAGGTCTAAGAAGAAAATTTTAAATGTGTTGTAGTCTATTTTAGGTCTCTAGATGGGTTGGAGCATCAAGTTTCTTAAGTTGTCAATTTTGCAAAAATGTTGTCATTGTTGTAAAAGTGCAAAAACAGGGAATATGAAGAGTCATTTGTTGTAAATGAGGAAGTTGAATAGTTGAAACTTGAAAAATTAGTTGTGAACCATTAGAAAAGGTTGGGAAATATTTAAAAATTCCTTGTATGGTTGAATAAAGGGTTAGACAATATGTAATGAAAAATTTGATGAAGAAATAAACATAATTTTCTAAGTTCTACCACATTTTTGCCTATTTTCTTGATTTTGTATGGTCTATATAAATTTTTTATGTCTTGAACATGATTTTATCTTGTAGAGGAATTAATAACCTTTCATTTACAACTGGTTTAGTGGTTTTTCATTGAGTTTGGAGAAAGTTATAGGCAATTTATTGAAAAACTGTCTAGAACCCTAGTTAGGGTTTCTAGTGGACTTCAAAATGTAATTTCTCACCATTCCCATGGTGGAAAAATATGAAATTTTGTGAGATGGAGTATTTTTGTGTATTTTTAATTATTCCAAGATTTCAGGTTCTAGGGTTTTGGTTGGCACGTGTTTTGGTGATGCCCTAGGTTGGATTTCCTTATGTTTTAGATCTAATTGGTAGAAGGAAAGTCAATTTTTGAAGGGTACCATACAAAGTAACCTACCTTGATTCTGATATATGTTGTATAAAGCCCAAATGGGTATCTATAACTATATTTATATTCTGGAAATCAAGTCTTCAATGGATGTTATGGCTAAAAAAGTCAATTTGTTGCCCCCATGTTTTTAGGCTTTAAGAAAAGACAGTCTAAGTTTGAGCCATGTGTTACAAAACAACCATACCTAAGTTTTGGATATGATAAATAACTCTCAAAATTATAGTGAAAATATTTTTTAGATTGTGGGTTTGAGGTCTTCTCCGCAAGTTGTCAGAAAAAGTCAATTTGTTGTCCTACTTGGCCTAGGGTAAATTTGGCAAGAGAACAATTGAAATTTGCTAGCCCTAAGTTCTTGTGCATTTATAGCACTTACTATTTTCCTAATCATTCCATTCAGATTCCTATTGATTTTTATTTACCTTTTTGAAGCATGAATGACCCATTTAAGGTTCAAACCTAGTTTGCATTCATTGAAAGCTATGAGCAAGAAACGCCAAATCTTATTGTGAGATGTTGAAATCTTGAAATATCCCTTGCTCTGCATCAAGGACCCATGTGGAAAAGGGTAATGGAGTAGTGATTGGATAAAGATCTTATGATGCTGCATGAATTAGGTCCCCATGATTTTGACAAGCTAGACACTTATTTACATATTGATAGGCATATATTTCCTTGATAGGCCAATAAGACCATTTGTGAAGGAGCTATTGTTTAGGATCATTCCATTCATATGAGCGCACAAAATTCTATTATGGGCTTCTTGAAGTGCTAGGTTAGCCTCATATTACATGAGACATCTAAGAAAATATCCATCCTAGCCCCTAACATGGAGTGTTGCACAAAGAAGGGTGTAACAAGATGCATGTTGAATAAGGTATTTGCATTTGGTAGGTGACTTGTTGGGAGGAATGGCTTGTTTTGGAGATAAGAATAAATTTTGATTTATTAGGAAATGTTGGGACTAACAATGTCACATATCATGTTAGAGTCAAGGATATAATAAGCAGGTTTGAGGAATTACTCAACAAGTAGTACTCATGAGCTTCATTAGACATATCTAAAATATATCCATTAGTGGTGACTGCATTAACAACTTTATTGTAAATGTAGGAAACTTGGTAAAAACATATATGTAAGAAATTTTTCTTAAAATTATTCATCATGCATTTATAAGGTACAAGTTTATCATTCTTCATGATGAACTCATCATTGAATTATTTAACCACTAATGGTGTATCACCAAAGACCTATACATACTAGATGTTCAATTGTATTTCCATCTTTAGATTAGATACTGATGCCTCATATTCCACTATGTTTTTTGCTATCACATCCCATTTTTGAACCCTTTGGATAGAATATCACCTTAAAAGGTAATTGTGATCTTTTACTTGAGAAAAGTATGTTTCTTATTAAATATAACATCCAAGAAAATACTTTTGTGTTGAAACATATAAGTATATAAATATATTATACATACATAAATATGATATAAATATTTAGAAATGAGTAATTGACTATCTCAATTTGAGATTATATATATAAAAAAGTAAACATCAAAATTTATATTTATTTACATATATGAACATACATATGTAAATAAATAAATATAAATTTTGATGTTTACTTTATCCTATGTGTGTGTGTGAGAGAGAGAGAGTGTGTGTTATTGTAATAATCAAGGATGAAAATTAATGATGAGTGCTCTAGAAAGAATGAAGAAGATCTTTGAGTTGTTAATTCCAAGAAGTGGACAGTGTAAGTGTAAGTATGAGGATTAACTTCACATTAAGTGAAGTAATGGGAGTCTTCACCGCTTCCATAAGCAATGCAATATGTGAGGTTTTGGTGGACATGCAGATAATGAAGGAGAAATAACAAGGGTTTGGGGATAAATAAAGGAGAAGACAAGAAATAAGAGAGGGTTGATGGTAGAGGAAAGAGATTTGGGGTTTTTGGTGAATATATTGTTCTAGTGTAAAATTTTGGCATGTAATACACCCTTATTTTTACAATACAATAATATGAAAAACCAATGTGTTTGAAGAGTATTTTTATTATATTATGGAAAATATATGTTGCTCTGTATATCTACATGGTTAAGAATGTTGATGTTTGGGCTAATGGATTTTAACCCTTAACCAACTGAAAAGAGTTAGTAAGTTTTGGTTGGATGCATGTTGTTTGATTATTAAGGTCAAAGTCTTTATAATTTATATAATTGTGATATGGTATTTTAAACTAAAGCTTATTAAGAATTTCATATCATTGACCTTAAGCTTGCATTTTCATAAGAAGGATAATTTTAGAATCTACTCTATTGAGCTAGGGTTTACCCTAGTTGAAAGATATCTTTCTACATTGTTGCTATTAAATGTTGTTTATTAGCCTTTTGGCTTGTTCATTATTTAAATATTATGTTGATTTTTGTTTATAAGCCATTTGGATTTGTTATTGATAAGTGTCTATGTTGTAAATATTCTTAAGCTATTCAGCCTTGATAATGTTAATAGATTGTGTAAACAATAGGATTGTAGTCATAATCCTATTATCTTTGTCTTTAACAGTTGACTATATATCCATTATGACTGTTGACTTTACCTTTTTGGTTTTATCATTGATAAATGAATGTGTAGTCATACAATTGTGATCCTTAGCCTTTTGGTCTAGTCAATGTTAATTGATTGTGTTACTTGTCCCAATAGATATTATGATTATTCTCTTGGTCCCATAAATTGGAGTATGTAAATGTATGTTTATGTAACATGCCACTTTACCTCATATGATAGTGTATCAACATGAATTTTCACCCCTAGTGCAAATTCCCTTTTGACCCTTAACACTTTAGAAACTAAAACGTGGAGGTTTAATTCCACTTAAGCCTGCTGTCTGCATTCCACTTGGTGCTTGTTTTGTGTGTCAGTGGGGGAATTTTTGTCGACGATCGCGAGACGCATAGATGTCCACACAACATGCTTACATCCTTGGTAGATTCCTATAGCTGGAGACCGCAAAGGCATTACTCTTTCGATTGGAAGTTGAAGAGTAACGTCCCTCTTCGGCTGGCCAACCTGAATATGGCCATTTTTCACCTTCTCCTTGATATTGTCACTCCATTCTTCCATTCTCAAGTTTTTAACAAGTTGACACACTCTCCCCATGCTTTGAGCATTCACTTTCCAAGCTTTATAATAACACCATTCACTCCATTGCAGCAATCCACTACTTCGTCACTCCAATAGGGTGAGCACATGATAGACATTATGGAAATAGAGGACTGAGTCCCTCTCGTTCACTCCTCCAAGAGCCTTGAGCACTTTGGACGAAGGTGGTAAGCTCCTACAATCTCTCCTTTTTCTTTTGATTGAGTAAGCATGTACTGCTTGTTGTGTTTTGTGATACGTAGCTTGTAGTTTCTATCCTTTATCATCTATTTCTATTATTCCAAGCTTGGCTGTCCGTGGAGGTGGAAACACCAAGACAGGGGTCTGACTGAGGAAGGCCCCTATACAACCCCAATAATTTCTCCCTTTATTATGTGCAGGTGGAGAGAACTTGGGGCGAGCTGGCGAAGAGAGCATTACACAAGATTGTCTTTGTCACCTTGGTGGTAACACATTTCCTTTATCATATTCATATCCACATTTCCCTTTAATTAATCTCATTTTATTACTTTAAACATCTCTAGACTAGGCTGGTAGTCTCTCCTTCTAAGTGCGATTTCTGTCTTTTCGATTCTCTAGCCATACGAATGCCAACACACCTATGAGACGCTAGCGCACCACGCTGTCATCCTGGAATTGTGCTTCCATCCTCAGACAAAGAGCTATCTGAGACACAAATTTGAATCTAAAGGTTGACTCATCTAGTTTCATTCCAACATTTGAGATTGCAGAGTGATCAAAGGACACACAATCCTCATCATTCTCATCCTCATCATCCTAACTATCCTTTAAACTGAGGTGGGTTAGGGAAGCCTTTATGCTCTTGGACTTTTGTGACTTGGGGCCTTGTAGTGGGTAGTCCCCCTCTCTCACATTTTTTGTGAACCCAACGTGAACTATTTTGGTTCCATTTTGTGATACTGAAAGCTCATTTCCTCATATCCTAGGAGTGTTGTAGGTGTGAGTGTTGTGAGGCTCTTGCCTCACAACCCAACCTGCGACCCCTAGTAGGTGTAGCTAGAAGGTTCCAAAGTATTACATAACAAAACCTTAAATGCGTCACTACCTTATCCCGTAAACCTTAGGAGGCTCTGTAGAAGTACCATTTGTTGTGCGTGATGACCTCTTTCCTTAATCAACCTATTCCCTCTGTGTAGACTATGAGTAGTGGTACGAGCATAACCTTTATTTCACAAGACTAGCCGATGTGATTTAATAGAGATCCATCTCCTCTATACATTCCTGCAAGGATAAATGGGAACACTATAGCAGACATTCTTGTTGATCCGATGTCACAAGTGAACATTATAACTAAGGAGATCATGTTGATTAACTTCTTGCATAAGGATGGATATGATGCACTTGAAAGTACCATCCACACACATGACGAAATTTGCATACCTCCTATAGGGAGTATTGTCCTATTAGTCCTTGTTGGACCTAAATCTGTAAGCCTTAAGTTTGACATCATCCTAGGGTCTGAACTCTTTAGAGTAAAGCTAGGCATCCCCTGGCTAGCAACTATGAACGTAGTTCCCTTGGTCATACACAAATGTCTAAATTTTTTTCATGGAGGATCAACACATGTTGTCCATGACACCGGTTATAGACCACTAGTTGCACATGGTAGCTATACCCTGGATTACTTTTGGCCCACCTCCCTTGGTCCTCTCCCACCTAGGAAGGACCTCCTACACTATACATATCAAAACTACAAGAAAGGGTGCACTAAGCCGAAAGTGAGATACCCTCCTTTGCCTTATGCTATCTCTCATAGAGCTTGATTAAAGGTTGATAGTGATGCCACCAAGGCACGTAGAAGAGATGAAGAGAAATGGTCTCGAGATCCTCCTTCCTCTTTCGTGGTCCAGCTTGATGCTTCCTCTCATCCTACCATGGTACAATTTTCTTCTGCCTTGCGTTTGCAAGAGAATCCTATGGGGCCCGCTTGGTAGAAGGCCAAGCATCCTACATTTGAGCTTCCTATCTTACCGACGGAGCCTAGGCCCGTTTGGTATGGAAGACAAAAACCCCCCTGTGGGGATTCCTCTCTGTCTTAGCCTCCATGGCCTCCTATTGTTCCTATTCCTAAAATAGTAAATGAGAAGAGGCCCACCACTGAGGCATTAGAGTCAACTCCCCCCACCATTTCTAAACCTGCCTCTCCTCCTTCTATTCAAGAGTCTGCCCTTCCATTGGAGACAGTCATGGATGACACTCCCATGGCTAAGTAGGATCCTCCCTTCATAGGTTTTGGCTTCTGGTGTGAAGAGTCATAGAAACTACCTTGCACGTGAGCGTAAGCGTCGACGAAAGGATCTCCTAGCTGAGCAAGCCTCCTTATAGAAGAAGGAGGATGAGAAGACTGCACCTCCTGCTATGTCCTCCTCTTTCCCTCCTTCTATCCCCGAATCTCTATCGGCTCTCTACTGTGAGCGCACATGTACCTGGAAGGGTACAAGTGTTTATCGCTCCTTCAGTGGAGCCACCCTTGTTGAATTCTATCTCGGATGCCTTGTCTTTCCCAAAGCCCATAGACATGGTTAACACTTTAGTTGTGTCCTCTATGGTTCTTTCCTCTTCTTCCTCACCACTCCTTGTTTCATTCGTGGGGAGTTCACCTCCCTCGATGAAGAAGAAAGTAGAGTGTGGCCTCTCCAGCAATGGAGGACGTAAGAAGAGCCCACCTTCTCTGAAAGGTGGCCCCAAACTGACTTGTTCTATCTTGGTGATGGAACCAGTCCCAGTGTCCCTCGAGTTTGTCACTGCCCTCGATTCTCTTAGTGAGCCTAGCAGTGAACCTCATGTGCAAACTCCTCCATCCACTGAGGTAAAACATAGCACTCCTGTCAAATGCATGTTTACCTCGGTGGACAAAGTCCTGACCCTATCAATGATCTTCGCTAGGTCGTTGACCCTAGACCCACATGAGCTAAGTGACAAAGACATTACAGGTCCCTCTACTTTGGCCCTTGTCGCAGGAGGATCAAAAGCTCCTGCCCTTAACATTACACCATTTCAGGTTCGTCTTCCTTCCTTCGATGATCTAGAATGGGAAGTTGATGACCTCTTGGCTGACCAGTGTTAGGGGGAAACCCTCTTCTTGATCTTTAGAATAGACATGTGTATGTGTCATGACATGTGCTTCCCCCGTAATCATGCTACATGTGCCTAGATGACCCTCATCACCCCTATTGGTGCATAGATATAGGTGTGTTTTTGGTGTTGTGAACCTCCCTCTATATGTGTCATCATTCTTCCATGTTTATGATTGAATTTCGGTAAATTGGGGACGATGCAAAGCATCAGGAACATTTAGGCCTCCTTCCATGTTGACCCAATTTTTATTTTACTTTGTCTTTCGTGCATTCTTCTTGGTCTGGTTGGGGATTGATGATCATTTGCATCTTACCACAGTTACCTACATATTTATAAATAAAGGAAGATCTGACCCCATGTAACCAAATCCCCCTGTGCCCTATTTGCATGATCTATTATCTTTATCTTTTCACTTTATCTTTCTCCCGTCTTTACTTGAGTTGTCCCTTTCATGTGTGACAACGCATCTTCTACATTACTTGCTCTTTATAAAATGCATTCATTGTCAAATGAATCTTTTCTCAAAAACCCTTCACACACTTCCTTGATAGAATTGCATTATCAAATTAGAACCCCAACAGAACACGTTTCCTTCATCACGGGTCCATAAAGAAAGGACTTGAAAATCCTCTTCCAAAGCGGGAACGATCTTAGTCCTCCCCTCACATGAGAACATCTCCTTCCTTTCAAATTCCTTGATGAAGTGAACATATTTCAAAAGGATTCCTTGATGATGAATCGATTTGAGAAGGAAGGCATTAGAACTTTCAAACAACTTGTCCCTTGGGTGGACCCCGCCTCTTCCCGCCGGGTTCCCAAGGAACCCCTTCAAAAAATTTCAACAAATTTCTATGGCGTCTAGCTTGGGGGCAGCCCAACTAGACCTATTTCACATCTCAACATCTAGTTCGGGGGTAGCCCGATTAGACCATCTTCACATTCTTACATCTAGCTCGGGGGCAACCTGACTAGACCATCTTTGCATCCTTACGTCTAGCTCGGGGGAAGCCCGACTAGACCTTAATTTTCAAATAGCACATCCCTTGAGTGGACCCTCCTTCCTTTTGAAGGGTTCTCAAGGGACCCCTTTGAAATATTTGCAACTTAGTGATGGTCTGCATGACTATCCATTCATTGGCTTGCGCGAAAACCTCCTAATGTATTCTATCTATGTGTAAACTTGTCACCATCTCTAGCTCTATGGAGTCTTCTTTCCTTGGTCTCCCTCATGTGAGAATTCTTGGGGGATACCTTCCTTGCAGATCTATGGGTTTGTAAGGTGGTTCACTTAGTCTCCCTCATGTGAGAGTTCTTGGGAGATACCTTCCTTGCAAGTCTACGGGGTTGTAAGGTGATTTTCCTAGTTTCCTTCATGTGAGAGTTCTTGAAGGATACCACCCTTGTAGGACCGTGAACCTACAAGGTACTTTCATACTTCAACTTTGTAGTTCCGAGGAACTATGAAGTCCTTTTTTGCACTTTCAAGTTTGCCAGACCTTGCTCTGCTTCCTTGTCAGTTCAGGTATACATCTCTTACTCTGTTACTTCTTTACTACTCTACTTTACCAAAGCACTCATCAGTACTCATGCTCACTAAGGTGGGGGAAAAATGTATCAACATGAATTTTCACCCCTAGTGAAAATTCCCTTTTAATCCTTAACACTTTAGAAAATCAAAAGCAGAGGTTTAATTCCACTTGGCACCTTTTTTTTGTGTCAGTGGGGGCGTTTCTGTCAAGGATTATCGCACAACATGTAGATGTTCACATGACATGCTTATGTCCCTAGCAGATTCCTACGACTGGAGACTACAAAGGCATTACTCTTTCGATTGGAAGTCAAAGAGTAACATCCCTCTTCGGCTAACTGACCCGAATATGGCCATTTTTCACCTTCTCCTTCATATTATCACTCCATTCTTTGATTCTCAAGTTTTGAAAAAGTTGGCACACTCTCCCCATTCTTTGAACATTCACTTTCCAAGCTTTGCAACAACACCATTCACTCCATTCTAGCAATCCACTACTCTGTCACTCCAACAAGGCAAGCACATGACAAAAACCATGGCAACAGAGGCTTGAGTCCATCTTGTTCACTCCTCCACGAGCCTTGAGCACTTTGGAAGGAGGTAGTAAGCTCCTACAATCTCTCCTTTTTCTTTCAATTGAGTAAGCATATATTGCTTGTTGTGTTTTGTGTTACGTAGCTTGTAGTTTCTTTCCTTTATCATCTATTTCTATTATTTCAAGCTTGGTTGTCCATGGAGGTGGAAACACCAAGACAGGGGTCTGATTGAGGCAGATCCCTATATAGCCCCAACAATTTTTCCCTTTATTATGTGCAGGTGGAGAGAACTTGGAGCGAGCTAGCGAAGAGATCATTGTACGAGATCGTCTTCGTCACCTTGGTGGTAATAAATTTCATTTATCATATTTGTATTTGCATTTCTCTTTACTTAATCTTCTTTTATCACTTTAAAAATCTCTAGACTAGGCTGGTAGTCTCTCCTTCTGAGTGTGATTTTTTTCTTTTCACTTCTTTGGCCGTACAGATGCCAACGCACCACACTGTCGTTCTGGAAGTGTGCTTCCATCGTCAAATAGAGAGCTGTATAAGAAATGAGTCTGAATTTAAAGGCCAACTCATCTAGTCTCCTTCCAACATTCAAGATTGCAAAGTGATCAAAGGACACACGATCCTCATCATTCTCATCCTCGTCATCCTAACTATCCTTTAAACTGAGGTGGGTTAGGGTAGCCTTTCCGCTCTTGGCCTTTCGTGACCTGGGGCCTTGCAGTGGGTGGTCCCCCCCTCTCACAAATAGTTTATGATGGATTGAATTCTATATCATAATTAAAACAAGACCATGTTGGTGTAATATGGATCAGCCTTTGTATTATGGTTGAAGAATTTTTTCTTATGCATAAATCCTACTCAGATATATATATACATATATATGTATGTATGTATGTTTATATGTATATATGTATGTATATAGATGTATGCATGTAAATTTATGTATGTATATCTATATATATGTATGTTTTGGTTAACAAATTTGTCTTTATAGATATATATATTAGTTGACTCTACATGTCCTATTAAATAAAGACAACCTTAACCAATAGTTGGGTAAGTTGTGTGATTATCAACTTCCCTTTGAATTTTGGAGGTACAACTCCCTCGTAAGGAGTTTATCTTTTTGAAAATGAAAATGATGGTATGATTTTGATCTAAAAACAAGAAAGGCATTCAAACAATTATCTAAACTAAAAGAATTAATAAAATTTAAGAATTTTATACTTGTGAATATATAAATCTCTCATAATGATATTCAAAACACAAGCCAAATTATCATCTCAAGAATTAAATATTTTCCCTAACAAAGTTGGCCAATTAAGAGAAAATCAAATACTTAGAATTAATTACCATGCCCACACAAAATAATGATAATATAGAAATCTATTATAGTGCATAAACAACAATGGATTTCTTATTCTCGATATTTAAAATTTGCAAGCACACAGACTCCCAAACTTTCTCAAAACTATAATTTTTTTATTTGCGTTTCCTTTTCCTTCGTCAAGTATCTCAAAACAAAAATATGAAAATCCTTTCACAAAGTCTTTGATTACATATTAGAATTTCAAAATAATTGAATCTTTAAAAGAGTCTTTTTTAAAAATAATAAAAAAGAATTTTTAAGTATATAAATTTAAAAGTTTCAAATATCTTCATCGAGCAAATAAACTATTAAGGTGGCCCATCAATTGAGTCAACAATGCTATTGTAGACATCCAAAAATGTCGTGATCAATATCACATACTTGATTTGATTTACTAACACCGTTTCTACCCAGTTTCAATCATTTTCATCTATTTAATTAAATAATGTCAATTGTTTAATTAAATTCACTATTTTTTGCTATTAATCAGATAATTAATATTATGGGATTAATTCACAGATTTCTTGCTAATTTTTCATCTTATTTGATTAAATAATCCAAATTATTTAATTAAATCTCCTAAGTTCTCTCATTTGTTTAAATAATGCAAATTATTTAATTGAATGTCCTAAATCTTACTTTGGTTAAATGATTTTCTAATTGTTTAATTAAATCCCTAAATTCTATCCACTTGCATAGTTAAATAGTTTATTAATTATTTAATTTTCTAATATCTTCTAATTCCTCCAATCATTGAAAGAATATTCTCTTGGAATATTCCTCCAATTTGAATTCAAACATATCCCTCCGAATGGAAATATCTTCTTCATCTCCCTAAAATCATGTGATTGCAGTTATCTTAATCAATTTGAGCCCTTGATAAGAATCATTGATCCATGTCAATATTCAATATCATCCATGTATTTGATCCTTGATGCATGCGACCTTCTATCTTTGAAGTCTATTCATTGATTAGCCAATTTGACCCTAGCTATTGATTCATCCAAAAAGCCTATAAATAGTCTTCATTTCTGTGATAATTTCATTCACAAGAATTGAACAATTAGACTATAGCCAATTTTACACTTACCTTTTGAGAGCATTTATCCATTTGTGAATCAATTATCCCATTTTCCCTAAATTTCACCTTTTAAGAACATCAAAGCTTTGTAAATTTTTCATGGATTAGGAAAGGGCTGAGCATTCCACATCAATTCAACACTAATCCACTAATGGGATGAGCTTTTCTATTGTTTCATTCAATTTGCAATGTTATTTCATGTTAATGGCTTATTAATTAGGAATTGTAAGAATTTCATTGGGAATGTGTCTTAATTAGGTTAATTGCTTTATTTTTTAGTTGATTCCTAGCATAATTGACTTGATTATTTCCCATGTTCAAAATCTCAAAAATATTAAAGCATTTTTAAAGTTCAAAAATCTCAAAAACATTAAAACATTTGTGAAGTTAAAAAATCCTAAAAAAATTGAAACATTTATAAAGTTCAAAATCGCAAAAACATTCCAAATATCTTTAAAATCTCAAAAATATTGAAACATTTGTAAAGCTCAAAAATCCCAAAAATGTTTGAAATATCATCAAAATCTCAAAAACATCAATTTTTTTTGTAAAGGTTCAAAAAATCCAAAAACATAAAAACATTTGTAAAGGTTCAAAATATCCAAAAACATCAAAACATTTGTAAAGGTTCAGAAAATCCAAAAAAATTGAAACATTTGTAAAGGTTCAAAATCCAAAATCATCCATGACATCGTCAAAATAAAAAAACATCCAAATCGTCTTGAAATTCTTAAAGAATCTAAATTAAATGAAAACTGCTAGAAAGGTCAAAACATCAAAAATAAAAAACACTTGTCAAACTATGTTGCCTCTATGCATGTACGTAGGAAATACCATCATCAATGTGCCCCTGAGGCTTAGGTTAATACTTTTTTCCAGTGTCATAATAAACTGACAATCCATCAATTTTCATATCTCATCAATAAATGGTCACTTGTCAAGTGTCAGTCGAACTACGTTGTCTCTATGCATACGTAGACAATACCATCATCGATGAGCCCTTGAGGAATTAGGTCAATTTACCCTTAGGCTTAGTCTAACCCTTTGGAAAATCAAAACATTTAGAAAATTTCAAAACATCCTAAATAGCCTCAAATATCTTTGAAAATCTTAAACAACCTCAAATAACCTTGAAAAATTAAACATTCAAATTACTCAAAAAGTTCAAAAACAACCTCAAAAACATTGAAATATTGGAAAACAAAATCACCCATCCCATTTCGCTTTCACTTGCAATAAAATTTTATCCCTAATAAATTGACCATCACCCTCGACCTTTGGAAACACAAATGGAAACAAGTACCTCAATCAATGAAACATAAACTTTAAATGCAAAAGTCTTAAGTCTTGATCATGGTCAAACATGTTAGTAAAAAATTTGTATCAACAACCTATCAAACAATTATAATTAGTCAAACATTTGATAACATGTCCTATGGATATATCTTTCCTACAATGGACATCATCATTGGAAATCACCTTAGGGTAAGTGCACCAATCTATGACACAATTTCGGTGCTAAATTGCCAAAAAATCTCGTAATAGGCCATATTGTGCTCTCCAAATTTGGAGAGCACAAAATTTGGTGCTCGCCAAATGACTTGAATTTTGCATTGAATGAACAAGTGCGAGTTCTCTTTCTTTTTGCAATGAATTTTGGAATGCATTTTTCTAAACTCTTTCATTTTCACTTTCTCTGCCAGGAAAACTGTATACATGAAATAAACCTTTAAGTTGACATTAACATATGGACATTTACTTTCTTATACTTTAAGTTATATTTCATGTATATAGGCAAGATGTTTGAGAGTGGCTTTAGATCTCTAGGAGTTATAATGCAAATTCTAGTTTTTGGAAGATCATAAATTTTTTAGACTTAGTCAAGTTTCAGTAATCAACAATTCAAATTTCAGTAATGAGGAGGTCAAATTTTAGTAGTCAGCAAGTTGTATCATCTTTCTCTCTCACTCTCTCCTTCTCTCTACTCTCTATCTCTCCACTCCCTCTCTCTCCCTTCCTCCCTCTCTCCCCTCTCTCTCTCTCACACCCCTCTATCTCCCTCCCTCCCCTCTGTACTTCTCTCTATCTCTTCTCTCTCTACATATCCTTCCCTCTCTACTTATCTTTATTTCCCCCCTCTCTCTCTCTTTACCTACCTCTCCTGCCATCACTTTATATCTCACTTATGTCTCCCTCCATATCTCTTTCCCTCTCTACTCTCTATCTCTCCTCTCCCTCCCTCTACCTACATCTCTCTCTCACTCTCTACCCCTCTCTTCCCCCGCTTTCTCTCTAACTCTCTCCTCTCTATCTCATAATTCTCTCTCCCTCCCTCTCACTCTCTCCTCTCTATCTCATCACTCTCTTTATCTCTCTCTCTCTCACTCACACAAAACTCTATCTCCCTCGCTAACACTCCATCCCTCTCTAATTCTCTCTATCTCTCCTCTCCCTCCCTCTCTTGACCTCACCCTCCCTCCCCTTCTTTTTGTCTCTCCTCCCAATCTCTCTCACCATTGTCCCTCCCTTCCTGCCCCCTCTTTCTCTATCAATTGATCCTTTTCTCTATCTCACCATTCTCTCTCTCTCTCACTCTCACACACTTCTATCTCCCTCCCTACCTCTCCCTCGCTCCCTCCCCTCTCTACTCTTTATCTCTCATCTATCTTTCCCTCTCTATACCTACCTCTCCCTCCATCACTCTCACTCTCCATCCATCTCTATCTCACTTATGTCTCCTTCCCTACCTCTTTCCCTCTCTACTCCCTATCTCTCCTCTCCCTTCCTCTACCTACCTCTCTCTCAGCCTCTCCATCCCTCTCTTTCTCTCTCACTCTCTCCTCTCTATCTCACCATTATCTCTATCCCTACCTATCGCCCCCTCCTCTCTAAATCACCATTCCCTCTCTCCCACTTTCCCTCCTTCACTCTCACTTCCTCCTCTCTAAATCACCATTCTCTCTCTATCCCACTTTCCCTCCTTCCCTCTCTATGTCTCACTTATCTCTTTCTACCTCTCCCTCCCTCCCTCCAACCTGCCTCTCTCTCTTTATCTCTATTTATCATTCTCTCCTTACCTCTCTACTCTCTATCTCACCACTCTCTCCATCTCACTCTCCTTACTTCCATATCTCACTCCTATCCATCCCTCTCTCCTTCCCTCTCTACCTACCTCTCCCTCCACTACCTACCACTCTCTCCCTCCCCCTCTTTCTCTTTTAATATCTCCTTCCCTATCTACTCTCTCTCTCCCCCCTTCCCTCTCTACTCTCTTTCTATCTCTCCCCCTTCCTCTCTCCCCTCATTTTCTCTCCTCTCACTCTCTCTCCCTCTCACACACACTCACCTCTATCTCCTCCTTTCCTCTCCCACCATCCCTCCACTCTCTACATCTCCTTCCCTCTCTATTTATCTTTATCTCCCATCTCCCTCCATCACTCTTTATCTCAATTGTGTCTCCTCCCTACCTCTTTCCCTCTCTACTCTCCATCTCTCCTCCCCATCCCTCTCTCTCTTTCTCATACATGCACGTGCACACACACACACACACACACACACACACACCTCTATCTCCTCCCTACCTGTCCCTCCCTCCCCTCTCTAATTCTCTCTATCTCTCCTCTCTCTACGTCTCCTTCCCTCTCTACCTATATTTATATCTCCTATCCCTTTGTTTACCTACCTCTCCCTTCATCACTTTGTATCTCACTTATGTTACCCTATCTACCTAGGGTTGAGGGACTAAGGGTTAAGGGTTGAGAATTGAGGGTTTAATGTAGAGGGTAGAGGGTAGAGGGTAGAGGGTAGAGGGTAGAGAGTTTAAGGGTAGAGGGTTGAGGGTTTAAGGTTGAGGATAGAGGGTTGAGGGTATATGGTTGAGGGTCCAATGTATAGGGTAGAGGGTATAGGGTTTGAGGGTTGAGGGTTGAGGGTTGAGGGTTGAGGGTTGAGGGTTGAGGGTAGAGGGTAGAGGGTAGAGGGTTTAAGGTTTGAGGGATTAAGGGTTGAGGGTTGAGGGATTAGGGTAAAGAGTTTACTTGAATTTAAGGGTTTAAGGGTTGATGGTAGAGGGTATTGGGTTTAGGGTAGAAGGTATTGGTTTGAGGTTTGAGTGTCTAAGGGTTTTAGGGTTGAGGGTATAGGGTTGAGGGTAGAGGGTAGAGGGTAGAGGGTAGAGGGTAGAGGGTAGGGGGTAGAGGGTAGAGGGTTGAGGGTATGAGGTAGAAGGTTTAAGGGTTTAGGGTTGAGGATTTAGGGTTGAGGGTAGAGGGTTTAGGGTATAGGTTTAAGGGTATATGGTTGAAGTATTAGGTTTGAGGGTCTAATGTATAAGGTAGAGGGAATAAGGGTTGAGATTTTAAGGGTTGAGGATTAAGGGATTAAGCATTGAGGATTGAGAATTGAGGGTTAAGGGTTTAATGTATAGGGTAGAGGGTAGAGGGTTTAAGGGTTGAGGGTCAAGAGTTTAAGGCTGAGGGTAGAGGGTTGAGGGTATAAGGTTGATGGATTAGGGTTGAGGGTCCAACATATAGGGTATAGGGTATAAGGGTTGAGGTTTTAGGGTTAAGGGCTAAGGGTTGAAGGTAGAGGGTTGAGGGTTGGGGGTTTAAGGGTTGAGGGATAAAGGGTTAAGGGTTGAGGGATTAAGGTAGAGAGTTTAATTGGGTTTAACGATTTAAGGGTTGAGGGATTAGGGTTGAGGGTTGAGGGTTGAGGGTTGAGGGTTGAGGGTTGAGGGTTGAGGGTAGAGGGTAGAGGGTAGAGAGTAGAGGGTAGAGGGTTGAGGTTGAGGGTTGAGGGTTGAGGGTTGAGGTCAGGGACTGAGGGAGTTGAGGGAGAGAATAGAGGTGGTGAAAGAGAGAGAGAGGTAATAAAGAGATAGAGGAAGTAGAAGAGGTAGAGGGTAGGAGTAGAGGGAGAGAGAGATAGGAAAAGGAGTGAGAGAAAGACTAGAGAGGGGATAGGAGGGAGAGACCTGAGAGAGAGAGAGGGAGGGAGGGAGTTGGAGACAGATAGAGGGTTTAAGGGTTTAGGGTAGATGGGAGATAGATAGAGGGAGTGAGTGAGAAAGAGAGACCTGAGAGAGGGAGAAGGGGTATGAGGGATATACTTGAGAGAGAGAGAGAGCGAGAGGGAGTTGGAGAGATAAAGGGTAGAGGGTAGATTGTTTAAGGGTTTAGGGTTAAGGGTATAGTGGAGAGAGATAGAGGGAGTGAGAGAGAGAGAAGGAGGGAGTGGGAGAGAGATAGAGGGTAGATGGTAGAGGGTTAAGGGTATAGGGGAGAGAGATAAAAGGAGTGAGTGAGAGAGAGACTTGATAGAGGGAGAGGGGTAAGAGG